>CM057349.1:198374565-198974565 GCA_030015575.1 Agapanthus africanus
AACTCCTCTACTAGTCAGTCTCACAAAGCTCGTTTGCGAAACTATTGCGTTCGAGGAATAGCCTCAGTGAGTGGATCCGCCTTGTTGTCTCTTTCCATGTCTCTCTATATCTCAAGTTCGCGGAGAAACCCATCTCCCGAAATGAGCAATACCTGTCTTAGAATGTGTCTGGATGTCTGATGGGACATAGCTCATAAATGAACTCCAAATCCAAACTTCTTAGACTGTATCGTCAACTGTACTTAATCAGTATCCTGCGCCATGCCACCCTCAGTATTTCCTTGGACCACCTGTCCAAAATACTGCCCCTCATCAGAAGGAAAACTATAACTCTGACAACCTCCTTGTCGTCCATGTCACCTTGGAAGCCTGGAATGATAACTGTCTCCTGAATGAGGCTGTCGTTATCATCTCCCTAGAACATCCACTTATGTTCTGAAACTGCTTCCGACTGTTTCTCCAGGATTGGATTAATGTCAACTTATTGCATCTAGTGCAAGAACAACATCTGGTGTGGTACTTGACATCTCACGATTGACTCAATTGCCTGAGCAAGTGATCTGCCAATCATGCCCGTCCCTCTCCCCTTTAGTCTGTAAGACACCTTTGGAGAGGGTGACTCCATTACCTGCAGGTACACTACCGTGCCAGGAGTCGTCCATCCTAAATACTCTTAGAACGCTGTCAAGTACCCTGATTGGGAAACCACCCAAATCTAGATCTAAGACCATAGATCTAGTAACCAGTATGTCTGATATAAAATCCATTTCCTTTGTGGAGAAACAACTGTGTGACGACCAAAGTATAACCGATCGTAGTGTAGGAGTTTCCTTTCCTACTCTGTGTATATCATCCATATACCAGGATATCACACCCTACTACCTTCTCAACAGATCCATCCCCTATTCTGATGAAGTCAAACCCATGACTGTCACGTCAGAAATAAATGATCTATCTCCGCTACATCTGCTCTAGTCTATAAATAGACATAAGCAACCTGTCCACCAATGCTTCCGCTGCTCCCACTAACTACGACAACCCTCTGGCAGAGTCATATAGACGTACACATCTAAAACTGGTTTAGAACGACGCTATATTCATCCTCCCTCCGGGTCTCGTAACCTGGAACAACAGCAATGGCAATTGTGGGTAAACAAGAACTTCCCTGTCACCGTCCTTGAGGCTACCGTAGTGCCTCTCGGGTGCCTGAAGTTACCCACCTTATTTGCGGAGTGGCCAATGGAATGTCAATCCAGATTTAATCTTTAGGTTCCTTATCAAATCTTCAGTAATCGTTTGTGGTTCCGGAATCACTTCCAGTTCTACCATACTCCCACTACTGTTTTCTGAAAAAATCCATTTTTAATAAAACTGTGGCGAGTCTAGAACAATATCGCTATTGTTCATCCAGATGGTAGAAAGTCAACCCTCGTCATAGCCTGGGTCAACCCACAAACAGCCATTACAGAAACGTGCCTTGAGTTGTCCAGTGTCTGGTTTTAATCATAAACCGGACAACTCCCCGTACCTTAACATCGTTAAGATATGAACTGTTCTATATCCAATATAGAAACAGAGGCACTGATTTAATTGAACCAGATTCAAATCATGCAGCTGTCCCCAGCGCATGTCAACTAAATGGAAGGAGGCCGATCAGCGTTACTCAACTTAGGAATACTTCCAATTATGAGTAACCTGAAAGAGAAGCAAGATCTCTTTATCATTACTATCAACTGAATACCATACACAAGTACCTACATCTTCGATCTCTTTGAAGAATCCCGATACTTGCTATACCTGGTTCTCTACTCTATTCAAATACCTATAACTTCTCAAAATTTGGACCCTGTGTTTCCGCGAAACACCTGTCTAAAAACTAGAGAAGTCATAAGTAAACCGAATATAGTACGAGGACCAAGCCCTCTGTCCTGATGGACCCTGGACAACATACAATCCTTTGTATAAGTCCCTTGAGTCTGATAACTCATTCACTGTGTGTCGTAGGTTGAAAACTGTACTTATGGTTAAGAAGAATTACACCGCTGTTTAATGCTCCTTACCTAACCATCCACTGATATAGGTAAATGTCGTAGACATAATTTCAGAAAGGTATATCTCACTCTATGAAAATAGACGTACAGATATATCAATTTGAAATTGGTGCATAACAGCGGATATTCAAAACCAAATATTTGCCGACCGGCAAACAGCCCAGGTGATTTCCTCAAATATCACTGATTACAACGAATCCCGATATAATGAGGATAATCACCCAATTCCCAATAACTTACTCCCACTCATCATCTGTAAAACCATACAGATGTGAGAATCGTACCTGGTAAATACATACCCTGGAGTAAGTATCTAATCGGGAAATCAGTTTTCCTTTAACATTACACAGTGAAACTGAAACATTGAAATGTTCCGATGGGGTATTCTGGTATTCCTAGTAATGCCTCTTCCAGATTCACGACTGTAACCGTATAGTTCTTTGCCACCTCTCCAAATCCCTTCATATGTCTTTAGTCTTTACCTTCTGCACACCCTTTTAGGCCAAATGGTTTTCTTCCTTCCCTACCGTTCGGCACCAGCCTATGGTTTGGAAGAAGACTATCCAATAAGCATAATGGGTGTACTGTCCCAATCCTAGGAACACTCACAATGAGAGAGGGTGAAGATAAAAGACAACCGAATAAACCTTATTCCTTTTTCTCCTGAACCAGAATCCATCCCCGAACTGGAACCAGTTCCATTCGATTTCGTATATAACCATACGATGGAGTATCCAAATAAACTGTGGATCTTCGTAGTGATACGGAGTGTCCTGGAGAAATACAAAGGTGATGTGGGAGTGGTAACGAAATATTTGGTTTGGTCGTGAATATCTGTTGCAATTTACTTTGCCCTCTTACTAATCCCTTGCTTTTTCTGAACTTAATACCTTCTGCACACCATCGTTATGCTAATTGGTTTTCTTCATTCCCTACCGGTCGGCACCAGCCTAAGGTTTGGAAGAAGACTATCCAATTTGCGTAATAGGTGTACTATCTCCTAAACCAAGGAGTACTCACAACTTGAGAGAAGGTAAAAGGAAAAGACAACTGAATAATCCTATCCGTTTTCTCCAGAACCGGAAACCATCCTCGAATAAATTCTTTCGAGTTCGTATCTAACCATACGATGGTTTTGTCCAATGGAAGTGGACGTTCGTAGTAAAACGGGGTGTCCTGGAGAAAAGGGTAAAAGTAGGAGTGGCAATGAGGTCTGCAACTCTGACAATCCAAAAGCCGGTGTTAAGAAGGTTCGGTCAACTTGGTCACTGAGTCATAGTCTTAGGGTCAGGTCAATGGTCGCTGCCAAAGAGAGAGAGAAAAGAAACACTCAGCGTGCACTCTAACCTAGATCAGAATGGTTACCAATTTATCTAATCTGGAAACCTCCCACTGTACGTCAAATTCTCCTCCAAACCTGAAAGAAGAATTAGTCGGGGTCACCCGAGGAGTAAACTAACTCATCAGTGGGAATCGGGATCCAACTATCATTGCATGATAACGTGACGGAATCCGCTCACGCTATCACACTCCAGAAGGTATGCGCATATCTGGCAAGTTTCAGTTCTTTTGAAACTCCCGATGTGATTTCTGCCCCATGCTCTTATGACATTGACTTTGGCCAACATATCATAAGTCACATGTCAAGTTCTACCCGTCATTCTCCAGGTTAATTTGAATCCACCCGTACATACCCTTGACTTTGGCCAACATGGCAGTACGACTGTTCCAAACCAACGCATCTATCTATGCTGCATATGAATAACCAACAGCTACCAAACACTGTGCCTTGACTTTGGCCAACATACACAGCTTGAATACTACTGACTATCCATATGAAACGACGGAGGGCTACGAATGGTTTCTGGCGAAAACCTTTAACGTAATGAACTTGATATCGTTGAAGGAACGGATAGCTTTTTAAAAATATAGTGACGAAAACCTTTGCTAAAGAGGTCACTCCCGGTGAAGGGATCTCGGCTCTTTCCCCGTAGAATGGGGTGCAGGATATTCCAAATGAATACCGCGATGCAAAGCAAAAGTAATCGGCTATAGTGAAGTTAATGCCCTGACGCAAACTTCTGTCCAAGGGGTCACTCCCGGTGAAGGGATCTCGGCCCTTGCCTCGTCGACTGAGGAGCAGGATATTCCAATGAATACCATGATGCAAAACAAAAGTAAACGTCCTTGCAATAACAGCTTTTTGAAAAGTGTTCCAACAACATCAGATTAGGTTTGTTTTAACTTGCATTGATCCGAATCAATGCAGTCCCATCAATTGATCACACCAAAAAGAACGAAAATATACTGATGTACGTATATGCCATCCGCATTCGCCACTGGGTCCCGTCATTACCCGTTAGGTTAGCTAACTAACGACAGAGCGGGGACTGGACTAGCGCGGATGCAAAACATATACAACATCTACTAATATATATACCAATATATAGTATTTCGCTCAAGGCGTGAATAAAATGCAACATCACAGAAATGTACAGCATCACAGAAACAATACAGATATCTGGGATCCCCGGGTTTCACAGAGCCACTACTGAAACCCGACGTTCCCCTGGTCGTGTGGATAGCCTGTGCAATGAAATCCTAGACCCCTACGGGCGCGGCAAGTTACCCGCCAAAACCTGAAGCGAGGCAGCCCCCTTCAGCAACATGAATGGACCACCCAGCACTTCACGGAATCCGGTAACTTGGGCACCCCTCCTGGGTCAACCTGTACCCCCTACGAGTGCGGCGAATAGCCCGCCAATCCTAGAGTGAAGCCCCCTCCGTCTCAATGCCATGAGATGCGGGCTTGTTGCCCTCCAGAACCCGGCTATCCGTGCACCCCTCCGCGGGGCAATCCTAGGACAGAAAGTAAAATATACATACAACGGGTACATCGACCGCAACCAGGTCGTGCCCCAAAATAATAATACAAACAGGCAGTGACGGCAGTCCACATGTCGGACGCTCGCCGCGCAATATCAAATGTACATAATACAACAAAACTGTACTAGCATTGCATCCAGGCTATCCCCCACGACCGATCCGCAACATCACAGCAAAAACAAAACATCAACATGAAAGTCACGTTCGCAAATCCGTCTAACCGGGCTATAGCAGTTAGACCGGATTTACCGATCAAGTGACATTCACGGTCGCAGATATAATGTAAATACTGTGAAAAATGTGTTTAAAATATCCGATCGATCAAAAATTAACAAGTGGGCCCCCAATCAAAACTGTAGCACTCACAGAAAACCTGGGCCCAATTTTAATATTCCAAAACCCATATTTTAAGCCCAGAAAGCCTCTGAAAAAAATTGGTGAAGTGATCTCCACAGTGTGCGGCGGAAGAGCGGCGTAATGGGGGTATATGCGGCGGTTCCGCGCTCCCACTGTGGATTCAGTTCATCGAAATTTTACAGAGTTCTTAGATTTTCCAGTACATCAATATTTTACAACCTGAAAAATTTTTCGACACCAAAAATTTCCAACAGAAAACTGATGCTAACAAAAATTTAGTTTTGGAACATTCGATCGATCGAAACAGAAAAACACACTACACCAAGCTAGACTAAGTTAATGGCGAGGCTCTGATACCACTGTAAGTGCACGGCGGCGCCCCGGCCGTCAAACCGACGCCGGAATGCGGAAGCGGTGATAAACTTTAATTTTACGGACTTAGCAAACCGGCACCACCGCGCACTAAACCCCGGATCGTGCCATTAAACTAAATCTAGCTAACTGTAAAGAGAAGGGGAAGAGATATACCGACGATCCAAGTCCTCCGGTCTTCTCGTCATGGTCCCGATCTCCTGCGGAAAATCCTGTCTTCTCCTCGTCGCCGGAAGTGCACCACATCGCCTACTTTGTTTACGGGCTCCCACCTCAATGCCGAGGCAACTCGGGCACGAAGCCGGCTACTCGACGTGCCCAAGGTTCGCTGTAGAATATGTAGTGAACTATTTATCTCATTTTGGGGTTACCGGAATTGCCTTTTGGTGGAGGGATGAAACAAGAACTATGTGGAGGAACTTGGGGACATTTTTGGAGCATGAAATGAACCATATACCCTCACCAAAATATTTGGACAGCCCCTCCCATACATGGCCGGCCATCTCAAGAGGAATGGAGAGAATGAGAGAAGTGTATCAAAAATGGGAGCCTCACTCATATGATACAAGAGAGAGAGAGAGAGGAGTCTATCATGCAAAAGGAAATGATTATCAACAAATCCAACACTCCAAGGCAACCATCATCTCAAGCATGATGGCTTCAAAAAGTCAAGCCATCATGAGAAGAAGAAGTCAAGGTAAGGTGCTCATCATGAAAACCATCATGATGTAACAAGATGCAAAGAACCCCCTCCACTAATGCCTATTTGCAACAATGCAAATAAACCCTCCTCCACCAATCTTCGGCCAATGAACGGAACAAAGGAAATTGGCCGAAACGGAAAGCAAACTGTCAACTCCAGAAAACTGATCCCGTAATAAATTACAGGAAAACCCCGATACTGTGCATACACACCCGCATCTGTATTTCGACCGAAATACAAATGCAGTGAGACAAAATCTACACTGTACTATACTAGGATCCGGCTTATACCAAAGTCGGCTAGTAATATCTGTCCGATCCTGATCCGTGCAATACCGCACGTATCTGATCGAACCCTGCCATATAACCATACGGCCTATAGTACAAACTGTCCGATCCTGATCCGTGCAATACCGCACGTATCTGATCGGACTTTGCCATATCTCCATACGGCCTCTACAACCTTTCGTCCGAAAGCTGAGTAACTGAATGTGGGGGACTCAAAAGACTCGTCAACACCTCGGTTGTGGATTTAACCACTAGCACGTCAGAGGTATAAGCCAATACGTAACGGGCTACCAAGTATTGACTAAAAGGGACGTCTGTGAGTGAACTCAGCCTGACAACCCTACTGAGCCTGTCAGTGACAATATCCGTACAGTCCGGTCCGTTCGTCTATGAGTATCGCATGGCGGGCCTAGGGGTTGGTAAAAGTCAGACCCCCAAAAGCGGTACAAGTCGTGTCGGAGTGTAGCCCAGAACACCCTGAGATACTACTGGAATACCTACCAGTAAATCTCCTTGCCTTGGCCAAGGACTTTGTGTAATGGCTCTCCTAGACACAGCACGACCTCACCCCCAATACCGGGAGAGACGAACCCCTGAAGATACGCTCACTGCCTCCATGTGGCTCGGGACTATACCCAACTAAAACCTGTTTGCACGACTCCTTTGAGCCGTGGTAGGGTAGTAATCAAAGTACAGTGGGAACTCACACGAGACAAATGACGATCCCCAGGTCGATGAACTAACCTGCACACATGTCACCAGGGAACTGCCATCTGACGTCTGGTATATGACCAACTAGCATGTTCCCGGCGAGTCCTGTCCGGTGTACTCATAACCCAATGAGCACCTGTATACATCTTAGGTGATCCAACTGACACCAGTGGCTTGTGAGACCGGCCACCGCCCCTCGTCGGGGTCTCGACTGTATACACTAGTCTACTAATGGAGTATCGATGCCCAGTCTCGAAACTCCCACGACTAGGGACCTTTTAAGGATAAGCTTATAGACCCCCAGCTCCCACTTATATGATCGCCCTCATACTGCTGGTGGTCAAGCAAGAATCCTAGGGGCTCTATCAACGTGTAATAGCGACGTGTCAGGTCACCTAAAGCAGTACACGATGATAAAGGTAAACCAGATAGCATACTATCATCTCGAGTAAGACTGTCCTACCGGGATAGGTCCTCCCTCAATCGTTGCAATCACGTACCTGTGATCCAATAATTGACTCTGAGGGCACTATCTCCAACATTGACTACCTGGACTATGATGCAGATCATACTAATGGGGACATGGTAGTCCATAGGTACATCCTTCAAGGTCCCTAGTCGTGGGTGTATCGAGACGGGGCATCGATATACCAATGTAGACTAGCGTATACGTTTCTCGACCCATGAGATGGGCGATGGATGATCCCATATCCATTGGTGTTTGACATCAGAGATGGTATACGGGTGCTCAGTAGAGACTGGGTACACTGGACGGACTCGCCGAGAACTCCTAGATGGTATTATACCTCACGTCAGATGGCAGTTCTCAGGTGACACTTGTGCAGGTTAGTCTGTAGACCTGAGATCGTCATAGAGTCTTGTATGATTCCCACTGTACTTTGATCTCCACCTTACCACGTCCATGAGGGCGTGCAAAACGGTGGTCTTTGGGTACAGTCCCGAGTCATATGGAGGCAATGAGCGATAGGAGGGGTTTCGTCTCTCCCGGTATTGGGGGTTGATGTTGCGCTGTGCTCGATTGGCCGTAACAGGGAAGTCCCTGGCCAGGGCTGATCAGAGATTTGCTGGTAAGTGTTGTTGGAGATAGTGCCCTCAGAGTCAATTATTAGGTCACAGGTACGTGATTGTAATGATTGAGGGAGGACCTATCCCGGTAGGACAGTCTTACTCGAGATGATAGTATGCTATCTGGTTTACCTTTATCATCGTGTACTGTTTTAGGTGACCTGACACGTCGCTATTACACGTTGATAGAGCCCCTAGGATTCTTGCTTGACCACCAGCAGTATGAGGGCGATCATATAAGTGGGAGCTGGGGGTCTACAAGCATATCCTTAAAAGGTCCCTAGTCGTGGGAGTTTCGAGACCGGGCATCGATACTCCATTAGTAGACTAGTGTATACAGTCGAGACCCCGACGAGGGGCGGTGGCCGGTCTCAAAAGCCACTGGTGTCAGTTGGATCACCTAAGATGTATACAGGTGCTCATTGGGTAATGAGTACACCGGACAGGACTCGCCGGGAACATGCTAGTTGGTCATATACCAGACGTCAGATGGCAGTTCCCTGGTGACATGTGTGCAGGTTAGTTCATCGACCTGGGGATCGTCATTTGTCTCGTGTGAGTTCCCACTGTACTTTGATTACTACCCTACCACGGCTCAAAGGAGTCGTGCAAACAGGTTTTAGTTGGGTACAGTCCCGAGCCACATGGAGGCAGTGAGCGTATCTTCAGGGGTTCGTCTCACCCGGTATTGGGGGTGAGGTCGTGCTGTGTCTAGGAGAGCCATTACACAAAGTCCTTGGCCAAGGCAAGGAGATTTACTGGTAGGTATTCCAGTAGTATCTCAGGGTGTTCTGGGCTACACTCCGACACGACTTGTACCGCTTTTGGGGTCTGACTTTTACCAACCCCCTAGGCCCGCCATGCGATACTCATAGACGAACGGACCGGACTGCACGGATATTGTCACTGACAGGCTCAGTAGGGTTGTCAGGCTGAGCTCGCTCACAGACGTCCCTTTTGGTCAATACCTGGTGGCCCGTTATGTATTGGCTTATACCTCTAACGTGCTAGTGGTTAAATCCACAACCAAGGTGTTGACGAGTCTTTAGAGTCCCCCACATTTCAGTTACTCAGCTTTCGGGCGAAAGGTTGTAGAGGCCGTATGGAGATATGGCAGGGTCCGATCAGATACGTGCGGTATTGCACGGATCAGGATCGGACAGTCTGTACTATAGGCCGTATGGTTATATGGCAGGGTTCGATCAGATACGTGCGGTATTGCACGGATCAGGATCGAACGGATATTACTAGCCGGCTTTGGTATAAGCCGGATCCTAGTATAGTACAGTGTAGATTTTGTCTCATTGCATTTGTATTTCGGTCGGAATACAAATGCGGGTGTGTATGCACAGTATCGGGGTTTTCCTGTAATTTATTACGGGACCAGTTTTCTGGAGTTGCCAGTTTGCTTTCCGTTTCGGCCAATTTCCTTTGTTCCGTTCATTGGCCGAAGATTGGTGGAGGAGGGCTTATTTGCATTGTTGCAAATAGGCATTTGTGGAGGGGGTCTTTGCCTTTTTTGTTGTATCATGATAGCACCATCTTTTGACTTGATAACCTCATCAAGGCTTGACTTTTGTATGATGATGGAGGGACATGATGGTTGTTGATGATTTGGTAGTTGGAGTGAGGTTATTTACTTGCAATCATTTCTTGATATCATGAGCTTTTCTCTCTCCCTTGCATTATGGTGGTGATTGATTAATCCTTGGCTCTCTCCTCACTCACACTCTCTCCCCATTCACAAAGAGGGCCAGCCATTCTTAAGGAGTGGGGTGATTGTTTTTGGTGTGGCAATTTTTGGTTCTCTTCATTCTCCAAAAATCACACAAGAACCCTCTCCAAAAGTTCCTCTCTTTTCCTCCACAAAATGGCACAACTCCATAACCCCAAATGAGACTTGAGGACTACATATTCTACAGCGAACCTTGGGCACGTCGAGTAGCCGGCTTCGTGCCCAAGTTGCCTCGGCATTGAGGTGGGAGCCCGTAAACAAAGTAGGCGATGTGGTGCACTTCCGGCGACGAGGAGGAGACGGGACATTCCGCAGGAGATCGGGACGATGACGAGAAGACCGGAGGACTTGGATCGTCGGTATATCTCTATTCCCTTTCTTGTAGATAGCTAGGACTAGTTAATGGTTCGATCCGGTTATAGTGCGCGGTGGTGCCGGTTTGCTAAGTCCGCAAAAATTAAAGTTATTCACCGCTTCCGCATCCGGCCGTCGGATTGACGGCCGGGGCACCGCCGTGCACTTACAGTGGTATCAGAGCCTCGCCATTAACTTAGTCTAGCTTTGTGTAATGTGTTTGCATTTCCGATCGATCAAAAAGTTCCAAAACTGCATTTTAGTTCGCATCAGTTTCTGTTGAAAATTTTTGGTCTCGAAAAATTTTTCAGGTTATAAAATATTGATGTACTGGAAAATCTAAGAGTTCTGTAAAAATTTGACGAAGTAACTCCATAGTTGGAGCGCGGAACCGCCGCGAAAACCCCATTTGTGCGGCCCTTCCGCCGCGCACTATTCACATCACTTCACCAATTTTTTACAGAGGCCTTCTGGGCTTAAAATATGGGTTTTGGAATATTAAAATTGGGCCCAGGATTTCTGTGAGTGCTACAGTTTTGATTGGGGGCCCACTTGTTAATTGTTTGATCAATCGGAAAATTTTAAACACATTTTTCACAGTATTTACATTATATCTGCGACCGTGAATGTCACTCGATCGGTAAATCCGGTCTAACTGCTATAGCCCGGTTAGACGGATTTGCGAACGTGACTTTCACGTTGATGTTCTATGTTTATGCTGTGATGTTGCGGATCGGTCGTGGGGGATAGCCTGGATGCAATGCTAGTACAGTTTTGTTGTATTATGTACATTTGATATTGCGGGGCGAGCGTCCGACTTGTGGACTGCCGTCACTGCCGGATTGTATTATTCTTTTAGGGCACGACCTGGTTGCGGTCGATGTACCCGGTGTATGTATATTTTACTTTCTGTACTAGGATTGCCCCGCGGAGGGGTGCACGGATAGCCGGGTTCTAGAGGGCAACAAGCCCGCATCTCATGGCATTGAGACGGAGGGGGCTTCACTCTAGGATTGGCGGGCTATTCGCCGCACTCGTAGGGGGTACAGGTTGACCCAGGAGGGGTGCCCAAGTTACCGGATTCCGTGAAGTGTTGGGTGGTCCGTTCACGGCGCTGAAGGGGGCTGCCTCGCTTCAGGTTTTGGCGGGTGACTTGCCACGCCCGTAGGGGTCTAGGATTTCATTGCACAGGCTATCCACACGACCAGGGGAACGTCGGGTTTCAGTAGTGGCTCTGTGAAACCCGGGGATCCCAGATATCTGTATTGTTTCTGTGATGCTGTTCATTCTCTGTGATGTTGCATTTTATTCACGCCTTGAGCGAAATACTATATATTGGTATATATATTAGTAGATGTTGTATATGTTTTGCATCCGCGCTAGTCCAGTCCCCGCTCTGTCGTTAGTTAGCTAACCTAACGGGTAATGACGGGACCCAGTGGCGAATGCGGATGGCATATACGTACATCAGTATATTTTCGTTCTTTTTGGTGTGATCAATTGATGGGACTGCATTGATTCGGATCAATGCAAGTTAAAAACAAACCTAATCTGATGTTGTTGGAACACTTTTTCAAAAAGCTGTTATTGCAAGGACGTTCACTTTTGTTTTGCATCGTGGTATTCAGTTGGAATATCCTGCTCCTCAGTCGACGAGGCAAGGGCCGAGATCCCTTCACCGGGAGTGACCCCTTGGACAAAAAGTTTGCGTCAAGGCATTAACTTCACTATAGCCGATTACTTTTGCTTTGCATCGCGGTATTCAGTTGGAATATCCTGCACCTCATTCTACGGGGAAAGAGCCGAGATCCCTTCACCGGGAGTGACCTCTTTAGCAACGGTTTTCGTCACTATATTTTCAAAAAGCTATCAGTTCCTTCGACGATATCAAGTTCTTTACGTTAAAGGTTTTCGCCAGAAACCATTCGTAGCCCTCCGTCGTTTCATATGGGTAGTCAATAGTATTCAAGCTGTGTTTGTTGGCCAAAGTCAAGGCACAGTGTTTGGTAGCTGTTGGTTATTCATATGCAGCATAGATAGATGCGTTGGTTTGGAACAGTCGTATAGCCTTGTTGGCCAAAGTCAAGGGCTTGTGCGGGTGGATTCGAATCAACCTGGAGAATGACGGGTAGAACTTGACATGTGACTTATGATTTGTTGGCCAAAGTCAAGGTCATAAGAGCATGGGGCAGAAATCACATCGGGAGTTTCAAAAGAACTGAAACTTGCCAGATATGCGCATACCTTCTGGAGTGTGACACCGTGAGCGGATTCCGTCACGTTATCATGCGATGATAGTTGGATCCCGATTCCCACTGATGAGTTAGTTTACTCCTCGGGTGACCCCGACTAATTCTTCTTTCAGGTTTGGAGGAGAATTTGAGGTACAGTGGGAGGATTCCAGATTAGATAAATTGGTGACCATTCTGATCTAGGTTAGAGTGCACGCTCAGTGTTTCTTTTCTCTCTCTCTTTGGCAGCGACCATTGACCCGACCCTAAGACTATGACTCAGTGACCAAGTTGACCGAACCTTCTTAAACACTGGCTTTTGGATTGTCAGAGTTGCAGACCTCATTGCCACTCCTACTTTTACCCTTTTCTCCAGGACACCCCGTATTACTACGAACGTCCACTTCCATTGGACAAAACCATCGTATGGTTAGATACGAACTCGAAAGAATTATTCGAGGATGGTTTCCGGTTCTGGAGAAAACGGATAGGATTATTCAGTTGTCTTTTCCTTTTACCCTCTCTCAGGTTACGAGTACTCCTTGGTTTAGGGGTAGTACACCTATTACGCAAATTGGATTATCTTCTTCCAAACCTTAGGCTGGTGCCGACCGGTAGGGAATGAAGAAAACCAATTAGCATAACGATGGTGTGCAGAAGGTATTAAGTTCAGACAAAGCAAGGGATTAGTAGGAGGGCAAAGTAAATTGCAACAGATATTCACGACCAAACCAAATATTTCGTTACCACTCCCACATCACCTTTGTATTTCTCCAGGACACTCCGTATCACTACGAAGATCCACAGTTTATTTGGATATTCCATCGTATGGTTATATACGAACTCGAAAGGAACTTGTTCCAGTTCGGGGATGGATCCTGGTTCAGGAGAAATAGGAATAAAGTACATTCAGGTGTCTTTTATCTTCACCTTCTCTCGTGTTGCGAGTGTTCCTAGGATTGGGACAGTACACCCATTATGCTTATTGGATAGTCTTCTTCCAAACCATAGGCTGGTGCCGAACGGTAGGGAAGGAAGAAAACCATTTGGCCTAAAGGGGTGTGCAGAAGGTAAAGACTAAAGACATATGAAGGGATTTGGAGAGGTGGCAAAGAACTATACGGTTACAGTCGTGAATCTGGAAGAGGCATTACTAGGAATACCAGGATACCCTATCGAAACATTTCAATGTTTCAGTTTCACTGTGTACTGTTAATAGAAAACTGATTTCCCGATTAGATACTTACTCCAGGGTATGTATTTACCAGATACGATTCTCACATCTGTATGGTTTTACAGATGATGAGTGGGAGTAAGTTATTGGGAATTGGGTGATTATCCTCATTATATCGGGATTCGTTGTAATCGGTGATATTTGAGGAAATCACCTGGGTTGTTTGCCGGTCGGCAAATATTTGGTTTTGAATATCCGCTGTTATGCACCAATTTCAAATTGATATATCTGTACGTCTATTTTCATAGAGTGAGATATACCTTTTGATATTATGTCGATGACATTTACCTATATCAGTGGATGGTTAGGTAAGGAGCATTAAACAGCGGTGTAATTCTTCTTAACCATAAGTACAGTTTTCAACTTACGACACACAGTGAAAGAGTTGTTAGACTCAACGGACTTATACAAAGTATTGTATGTTGTCCAGTGTCCATCAGGACAGAGGGCTTGGTCCTCGTACTATATTCGGTTTACTTATGACTTCTCTAGTTCTTAGACATGTGTTTCGTAGAAACACAGGGTCTAAGTTTTGAGGAGTTATAGGTATTTGAATAGAGTAGAGAACCAGGTGTAGCAAGTATCGGGATTCTTCAAAGTGATCGAAGATGTAGATACTTGTGTATGGTATTTAGTTGATAGTAATGATAAAGAGATCTTGCTTCTTTTTCAGGTTACTCATAATTGGAAGCATTCCTAAGTTGAGTAACGCTGATCGGCCTCCTTCCATTTAGTTGACATGCACTGGAGACAGCTGCATGATTTGAATCTGGTTCAATTAAATCAGTGCCTCTGTTGGATATAGAACAGTTCATATCTTAACGATGTTAAGGTACGGAGAGTTGTCCGGTTTATGATTAAAACCAGACACTGGACAACTCAAGGCACGTTTCTGTAATGGCTGTTTGTGGGTTGACCCAGGCTATGACGAGGGTTGACTTTCTACCATCTGGATGAACAATAGCGATATTGTTCTAGACTCGCCACAGTTTTAATAAAAATGGATTTTTTCAGAAAACAGAAGTGGGAGTATGGTAGAACTGGAAGTGATTCCAGAACCACAAACGATTACTGAAGATTTGATAAGGAACCTAAAGATTCAATCTGGATTGACATTCCATTGGCCACTCCGCAGATACGGTGGGTAACTTCAGGCACCCGAGAGGTACTCAGGTAGCCTCAAGGATGGTGACAGGGAAGTTCTTGTTTACCCACACTTGCCATTGTTGTTGTTCCAGGTTACGAGACCCGGCGGGAGGATGAGTATAGCGTCGTTCTAAACCAGTTTTAGAAGTGTACGTCTATATGACTCTGCCAGAGGGTTGTCGTAGTCAGTGGGAGCAGCGGAAGCATTGGTGGACAGGTTGCTTATGTCTATTTATAGACTAGAGCAGATGTAGCGGAGATAGATCATCTATTTCTGACGTGACAGTCATGGGTTTGACTTCATCAGAATAGGGGATGGATCAGTTGAGAAGGTAGTAGGGTGTGATATCCTGGTATTTGGATGATATACACAGAGTAGGAAAAGAAACTCCTACACTACGATCGGTTATACTTTGGTCGTCACACAGTTGTTTCTCCACAAAGGAAATGGATTTTATATCAGACAAACTGGTTACTAGATCTATGGTTTTAGATCTAGATTTGGGTGGTTTCCCAATCTGGGCACTTAGACAGCATTCTAAGAGTATTTAGAATGGACGACTCCTGGCACGGTAGTGTACCTGCAGGTAATGGAGTCACCCTCTCTAAAGGTGTCTTACTGACTAAAGGGGACAGGGATGTGCATGATTGGCAGATCACTTGCTCAGGCGATTGAGTCAATCATGAGATGTCAAGTACCACACCAGACATTGTTTTTGCACTAGATGCAATAAGTTGACATTAATCCAATCCTGGAAAAACAGTCGGAAGCAGTTTTAGAACATAAGTGGATGTTCTAGGGATATGATAACGACAGCCTAATTCGGGAAACAGTTATCATTCCAGGCTTCCAAGGTGACATGGACGACAAGGAGGTTGTCAGAGTTATATTTTTCCTTCTGATGAGGGGCAGTATTTTGGACAGGTGGTCCAAGGCAATACTGAGGGTGGCATGGCGCAGGATACTGATTAAGTTCAGTTGACGATACAGTCTAAGAAGTTTGGATTTGGAGTTCATTTATGAGCTATGTCCCATCAGACATCCAGACATATTCTGAGACAGGTATTGCTCTTTTCGGGAGATGGGTTTCTCCGCGAACTTGAGATATAGAGAGACATAGAAAGAAACAACTAAGCGGATCCACTCACTGAGGCTATTCCTCGAACGCAATAGTTCCGCAAACGAGCTTTGTGAGACTGACTAGTAGAGGAGTTGGATGTTCGGTATCACACGGGCTGTGAGTATGCGACATCGCAATAATTAGCCTTGAGTGCAAGTGGGAGATTGTTGGAGATAGTGCCCTCAGAGTCAATTATTAGGTCACAGGTACGTGATTGTAATGATTGAGGGAGGACCTATCCCGGTAGGACAGTCTTACTCGAGATGATAGTATGCTATCTGGTTTACCTTTATCATCGTGTACTGTTTTAGGTGACCTGACACGTCGCTATTACACGTTGATAGAGCCCCTAGGATTCTTGCTTGACCACCAGCAGTATGAGGGCGATCATATAAGTGGGAGCTGGGGGTCTACAAGCATATCCTTAAAAGGTCCCTAGTCGTGGGAGTTTCGAGACCGGGCATCGATACTCCATTAGTAGACTAGTGTATACAGTCGAGACCCCGACGAGGGGCGGTGGCCGGTCTCACAAGCCACTGGTGTCAGTTGGATCACCTAAGATGTATACAGGTGCTCATTGGGTAATGAGTACACCGGACAGGACTCGCCGGGAACATGCTAGTTGGTCATATACCAGACGTCAGATGGCAGTTCCCTGGTGACATGTGTGCAGGTTAGTTCATCGACCTGGGGATCGTCATTTGTCTCGTGTGAGTTCCCACTGTACTTTGATTACTACCCTACCACGGCTCAAAGGAGTCGTGCAAACAGGTTTTAGTTGGGTACAGTCCCGAGCCACATGGAGGCAGTGAGCGTATCTTCAGGGGTTCGTCTCACCCGGTATTGGGGGTGAGGTCGTGCTGTGTCTAGGAGAGCCATTACACAAAGTCCTTGGCCAAGGCAAGGAGATTTACTGGTAGGTATTCCAGTAGTATCTCAGGGTGTTCTGGGCTACACTCCGACACGACTTGTACCGCTTTTGGGGGTCTGACTTTTACCAACCCCCTAGGCCCGCCATGCGATACTCATAGACGAACGGACCGGACTGCACGGATATTGTCACTGACAGGCTCAGTAGGGTTGTCAGGCTGAGCTCGCTCACAGACGTCCCTTTTGGTCAATACCTGGTGGCCCGTTATGTATTGGCTTATACCTCTAACGTGCTAGTGGTTAAATCCACAACCAAGGTGTTGACGAGTCTTTAGAGTCCCCCACATTTCAGTTACTCAGCTTTCGGGCGAAAGGTTGTAGAGGCCGTATGGAGATATGGCAGGGTCCGATCAGATACGTGCGGTATTGCACGGATCAGGATCGGACAGTCTGTACTATAGGCCGTATGGTTATATGGCAGGGTTCGATCAGATACGTGCGGTATTGCACGGATCAGGATCGAACGGATATTACTAGCCGGCTTTGGTATAAACCGGATCCTAGTATAGTACAGTGTAGATTTTGTCTCATTGCATTTGTATTTCGGTCGGAATACAAATGCGGGTGTGTATGCACAGTATCGGGGTTTTCCTGTAATTTATTACGGGACCAGTTTTCTGGAGTTGCCAGTTTGCTTTCCGTTTCGGCCAATTTCCTTTGTTCCGTTCATTGGCCGAAGATTGGTGGAGGAGGGCTTATTTGCATTGTTGCAAATAGGCATTTGTGGAGGGGGTCTTTGCCTTTTTTGTTGTATCATGATAGCACCATCTTTTGACTTGATAACCTCATCATGGCTTGACTTTTGTATGATGATGGAGGGACATGATGGTTGTTGATGATTTGGTAGTTGGAGTGAGGTTATTTACTTGCAATCATTTCTTGATATCATGAGCTTTTCTCTCTCCCTTGCATTATGGTGGTGATTGATTAATCCTTGGCTCTCTCCTCACTCACACTCTCTCCCCATTCACAAAGAGGGCCGGCCATTCTTAAGGAGTGGGGTGATTGTTTTTGGTGTGGCAATTTTTGGTTCTCTTCATTCTCCAAAAATCACACAAGAACCCTCTCCAAAAGTTCCTCTCTTTTCCTCCACAAAATGGCACAACTCCATAACCCCAAATGAGACTTGAGGACTACATATTCTACAGCGAACCTTGGGCACGTCGAGTAGCCGGCTTCATGCCCGAGTTGCCTCGGCATTGAGGTGGGAGCCCGTAAACAAAGTAGGCGATGTGGTGCACTTCCGGCGACGAGGAGGAGACGGGACATTCCGCAGGAGATCGGGACGATGACGAGAAGACCGGAGGACTTGGATCGTCGGTATATCTCTATTCCCTTTCTTGTAGATAGCTAGGACTAGTTAATGGTTCGATCCGGTTATAGTGCGCGGTGGTGCCGGTTTGCTAAGTCCGCAAAAATTAAAGTTATTCACCGCTTCCGCATCCGGCCGTCGGATTGACGGCCGGGGCGCCGCCGTGCACTTACAAGTGTTACCAGTAGTTTCTCGACCCGTTATGAGCCTCACATCGGCATGACTTATCGGTTATTGGGGTCTGACGTTTACCACCCCTAGACTTGATATGCGACATATCAGACGAACAGACCGGACTGTACGGTAAGTGTTACTGGTTGGATTCACAGGAGTGTGAGTGGGCTGGCTCGTCGATCTTCTGATCGCTCAATACCCGGGTGGCCGTTACGTTTAGCAGACCGCTTGCGGCTTGTGGGTGCTTGATATGATCATCATCTGCTACCGGCGTATTGACGAGTCTATAGAGTCCTACACAGGGGTTTCCTGGCTCAAGCGAAACGAAATAGGAGCGCATATGAGATATGTGCGGGACCGAGAATAATGCGAGTATGTGATACCGTATTTCATTCTCGCGATGAATGTTTCGATTGGTTGTATGCGATATAACCTAGTTATCGAATCGTTGATTCGATAAATCGATACAATGTATACTAGTCGGTTATGTGCGACATGACCGGATCGTTAAATCAAGTGTTGATTTAATGATTTAATGTATAATTATATATTTAATATATTACTTTGCATTAACTAGTATTGGTTCACTTTGAATGGATTTTCTCACTGGATGTGCAAGTTGTATATGTGATATACTTTTGTGCACATGTTTGTATCATGTTTGATGATACTTGCTCATTTGGTTAAGTGTAAAGAATTAAACCTTGGTTAAGTAAATGGTTAGGGTTTTTATTTATTCATTCTTTTATCTTTTTTATTTGGATTAAAAAAAGAAATGGCAAAAGAAAACAAAATGGTTGCTTTCATTCTTGAAGCTTGTTGAAGCTTCATGAAGCTTTGACAAAAGTGACCATTTTTGTCTTCATGCTTAACCCTAACCATTCATCTAACCTTAGTCAATTCTCTACACCTAACCATGGTTTACATTATGATAAGTATTCATTTTCCTTTTCATTTTAAAAGACTTATCATAATCATCTTCTTCTTCTTTTTCTTCATGAGATAAAGAAAAAGCTTGCCACCATTAATGGCATGTTGAGCAAAAGTGTGAGAAATCCAATTCTAAAGTGAACCCACCTCCTATTTCTTCACCCTCTACCTCTTGCCAAGTAGTAAAGGGTGTTTTCTTCACAAGTTTCACAACTTGGTGAAGTCGGAGATTGATCTTGTGAAGCCTCGACGTAGATCATCTTCGGCATAGTAACCGACGACCATTCCGCTCATTTCTCCGATGAAGCTGATGCTAGAGTCCGAGATCCGACTTGGACAGTGAAAGGACGACTACGTGGAGCTAAGGAAGTGGATAACCGGATCTACAAAGGTTGTAGCTTCTTATCTTTAGTTAAGTTGTTAACTAGTTTAATGTTTCGCCTAAAATTCTAGTTAACGATCCGTATTAGAGTTTCTCGGCACTTGTAAAAGTTAAAATTGGCATGGTTGATGCCTTGTGAGACCTCTTGAGAGTGCCTAGGAACCCTACATGCACGACTCAGTATAGCCGTGGTAGGGTGAAATCAAAGTACAGTTGGAGAACACACAAGACTCTATGATGATCTCGGGTCTACAGACTAACCTGTACCAGTGTCACCGGAGAACTGCTATCCGACGATAGATATAATACCATATAGGAATTCTCGGTGAGTCCGTTCAGTGTAACCAGTCTCCACTGAGCACCCGTATACAATCTTCGATGTCACAACACCAATGGATATGGGATCATCCATCGCCCATCATATGGGTCAAGAAATTTATACGCTGGTCTACTCTGGAATATCGATGCCCTATCTCGATATACCTACGACTAGGAACATTTAAGGATATGCATATAGACTACACATGCCCCACTAATATGATCTCCATCATAGCCATGGAAGTCAAGCAAACATCCTCAGGGCTTTACCAACATGTATCATATGAATAGTATCAAGTAAACATGTCAGATAAAGTAAAACCAGATAGCATACTATCATGTCGAGCAAGAAAGTCATATATCAAATATACATATATATATATATGTCCAAGCATCCACTATACATATAATGGCCTCTAGGACATACATATATCTAACAGCCAATATCGACACTCGAAACATCATGAAAACTCGTGTCCAATATCGACACGTAAATCCACATAACTCTGGCTCCGTCAGTCCGGATCGGCCCACGGGATCCGTCAATCCGGATCGGCCCATATCCATCACATGGCTCCGGTCGGTATCCTCCGGATAACCGTCGGGTCCAAACTATCACCGGTAGGTAGTAGTCCCTCTGCCAGGCTCATCTTCTACTGCACATCATACCTTTCTTGCCCCGGGGTACCATACCGGGTTCACCATGAACCCGCAATCGGATCATCCATCTCCTCGAATCAGGTTTCTAAAAAAAATCTCAGAACCTAGAAAACTCATGGTGGACGCATCGAAATATCATATCAAGAGAAACCGGGTTTTCAAAACAATGCATACTTTCTTGAAATATAACCACGGTTCTCAAATCCATAAATCACATGAAATCCGTATCTCAATGCGTAAATCCATGAAATATGATGTATGCAACATAGGAAAGTAATACGAGCATATCAAGGGAAACCGCTATTTTAAATGAATCATGTTTTTAACGTTATCATGTAGTTCCCAAATTCTCCAAAGTCAAATGCAACATGATATAAAGGTGTATATGTAGCTATAGCAAGGTATGTGTGTATGCATGTAGGTATGTATGCATGATGCATTTTATATACGCAATAGAACAAAAATCAATGTCTAACTATTGATAATAGTGAAGGCGGAACAATACATATTCCCTTAGTCAGGTGATATAAGAACAACTGCCTCAATATCAATAACGAATGCAGTACCATGTATATGTATATGTCATGCGTGTCATGGCAATTACCAACGGTGTGTATGTGGCATACAATTTAGTGCTCGTGCAATATGAACCGTCAGTAATGGTGCAGTATCCAATAGGTACTAAGTCATGGTACAAAAAGTAATGGTATGCAATGATGCTCATGCACAATCAACTCATATGCATATAACATGTGGCAATAATATCATATCTAGCCCTCGACGCTTAACGCCATACGGGCGATTCCCCCGTAGATGTTAAATTTACACACCGATGATCTCGAGCTAGATAAATCCAACCACCTGCTTTCCTTTCTTTGTAGCGTCTGAAGTCCCCGCACTCTCTCCTAATATCACACAAAACATAACAAGTGCAACTTAGAAACCGTTCAATAATACATGCAAACTACGTTTAGATCGACACACCGACTCTAACAAACTCTTAAGTGTTCTCTTAGTGGCTAACGTGTGTAGCGACATTCGAAATCAAACCTAAGTGCAGCAAGCTACACAAAGTACGCAAACCATGTCGGATACCGTAATGCGCGTAGTCGAAACACTAGAAATTAGCAAAGTGGTCCCAGATTTTGCCTATAGTCAATACTTAAAAATTAAGCAGTACCAAACACCCAGGATAGCCTGCAGGTAGCTACCCTAAAAAACACAACACCTCCAGGTCCTTATAAATCCGGCGACGCTGGAATTTAGCCTAATCTCGCCGGGTCAACTTGGTGGGGTGTGTTAGTTGATGTTGCACATCCTCACAACACTTGTGAGGAGGCGGAAGCGATAAACAATAAATTTCTTGCATGCAACACCCACATAACCCAAGATTAGTGATTAAACCTTAACTAGCAAACTTATCAAGAGATCTAATCTACTATGAAAGTGTGCTATACCTAAGGAACCGGTCCTTCGGGTCTTCTCTTTGTTGCAACTCCTAGGCTCCTTGATGGTTGCAAAGTGCTCGATCTCCGGCCACCTCTAGATCCAAGATGATCCACCCGAGAGCTATCGAACAAGCTACAAACTCTTCACAAGAGTTTAACTAAGAGATCAAGATTGCTAGAAGTGATTACATAGATGATGTAGAGATTAAGCAATGGATTATATTTGTCCCTTGACCTATGATTCACAACTCATGTGAAGATTTAGGTCAAGAGGTAGAGGAAGGAGAGAATTAGGAGAGAGAATGTTTATGTGATGAATGAATGAAAAATGAAGCATAATAAAAGATATTGCTCAAAACAATAATTGAAGCATGCATTATTTTTTCACAAAAATAATGTACCATGCCTCAATAGTAAACCCAAATGAATATAAAATGATTTGAATCATGACTTCAACCATGCTAGGACTTTCTCCAAATTCCACCTCATCATTTCAATTTTCTCAAAATGAAAATCCATTTATGAGGTGTCTCCTTCTAGAATGCATTCTTGTATAATTACAAGAATACCCCTCACCGTATACCGTATAACTATACCCGTATTCGAATTCCAAAAAATACGAATACAAATAATCCAATAATATAATACTGGTATCCGGCTTAAACCAGAGCTTACCAGTATTATCCTTCCGATCATTATTCCTGTAACACTTACACGAACATGATCGAAACCCTGCCGTAACAATTTACGCCCTCTACATCTTTTGCCTGAACCAGGGAACTCTCTGTGTGGGACTCTAAAGACTCGTCGGTACGATGGCAGTGGGTTTAACAACAAGCACGCCAGTGGCACTAGCTATGCGTAACGGCTACCCAGGTACATGACGAAATGGTGGCCGACGAGCGAACTCATCACAACCCTAACGAGCCTGTAAGAAATACTTACCGTACAGTCCGGTCTCTTCGTCTTATATGTCGCGTATGAAGTCTAGGGGTGGTAAATGTCAGACCCCAGTAACTTTATAGGTCATGCTGATTTACGGCCCATAACGGTTCAAGAACTACTGATAACACTTATTAGTAAATCTCGAGAACCCTGGCCAAGGATTTGCTGTTATGGCCGATCAAGCATAGCGCGACTTAATCTCCCTATACCGATAGAGACGAAACCCCTTCTATTGCTCACTACCTCCATGCGATTTGGGACTGAACCCAAAATCCACCTGTTTGCACGACTCAGTAGAGCCGTGGTAGGGAGGAAATCAAAGCACAGTGGAAATCACACAAGACACCATGACGATCTCGGGTCTACAAACTAACTTGTACAAGTGTCACCAGAGAACTACTATCTGACAATAGGTATATATACCATTTAGGAGTTCTCGGCGAGTCCTGTTCGGTGTACCCATTCTCCAATGAGCACCTGTGTACAATCTTTGATGTCAAACACCAATGGTTGTGGGATCAACCTTCGCCCCCAAGGGCAAAAAACGTACACACTAGTCTACTCTAGTAATATCGATGACCTTTCTCGATATACCCACGACTAGAAACAATTGAAGGATATGCTTACAGACTGCCCAGGCCCCACTACGATGATCTACATCATAATCCCTGCATTCAAGCATAATCTTAAGGTCTTCATCAACATGTATATAAAGATATGAAATACAAAACATCATACGTTTAGATGAAGGTAAACCAGATAGCATACTATCATTTCGATCAAAGATTGTTTCTGTACATATACATGCCTAGCATCCTAGACAATACAGGCCTCTAGGGCATACATATCTAACAATCTCCCACTTGCACTAAGGCCTGTAGTCGGTGCAATAAGTACCCACTGTCTACACTAGAACCAGTTGTCGGCGTACCGCATGCCTAACAGCTCGAACAGTTTCTCGAACTGGACTTGAGGGATGGCCTTGGTGAATGGATCAGCTGTGTTGTCTTTCATGTCTACTCTACGTACCTCGATGTCCTGGCGATCCACTATCTCCAGGATGAGGCGATACCGCCTCAAGATATGTCTGGATTTCTGATGGGACCTCGGTTCCTTTGCCAAATCCATGGCTCCATTCTGATCACAATACAGAGGTATTGGATTAGCAATGGATGGAACTGCCTGAAGTTTAGAAATGAACTTCCTTATCTAGACTGCCTCTTTTGCGGCATCATTAGCAGCAATATACTCAGCTTCCATTATGGAGTCTGCGACGATATCTTGCTTAGAACTCATCCAACATGCCGCCCCTCTATTTAAGGTAAATACAAACCCTGTGATAAGAATAATTTGACCGATTGTAGCATAGGAACATCATTTCCTATCAAGAGAATGTCATCCACGTACATTACGAGGAATGTAACAGTACTATCTAAAATCCTTTTATAAATACATGGTTCATCTACATTTTTGATAATACCAAACTCTTTGATTGTATCATCAAAGCAGATGTTCCAGCTCCGTGATGCCTGCTTTAATCCATAAATGGATTTAATCAACCTGCATGCTTTTCCGCTGCTCCCACTATCAATGAAGCCTTCTGGCTGATCCATAAAAACGCATTCTTCTAAATCACCATTTAGAAATACCGTTTTAACATCCATCTACCAGATCTCATAATCATAGTGAGCAGCTATAGCAAGCAAGATCCGAATGGATTTGAGCATTGCGACTGGTGAAAATGTTTCATCATAGTCCAAGCCTGGTCTTTGACGAAATTCTTTTGCGACCAGCCAAGCTTTATAGGTCTCCACCTGACCATACACACCGATCTTTCTCTTAAAGATCCATTTGCACCCTATGGGTTTTACTCCAGAAGGTGCAATCTCCAAAGTCCATACTTTGTTGGTGTGCATGGATTCCATTTCGGATCTCATGGCATCCAGCCACTTCACTAAGTCACCACTCGTGATAGCTTGCTGAAAACTAATAGGACCATCATCATCCATGATGCAATCTTCTCTATTACCATCAATTAGAAAACCGTAGTATTTATCAGGTGGGAGAGAAGTCCTACTAGATCTACGGAGTGGCTGAGGTTCGTCAGGTTCTACTGAAACCTTAGTTTCAACCAAATCATCGGCAATTGTTTGTGTATCTGGAATTTCTTCCAGTTCTACCGCATTGCCAACAGTATCATTTGTAAGGAATTCATTTTCTAAAAATGTGCCATACTGAGAAACAAATACCCTTTGTTCCTCCTTGTGGTAGAAAAGATATTCATACAAGTGTTTTGGATATCATACAGATTTACACAAAACCGATCATCTCTCGAGTTTGTCCGGATTCTGTTTTTTCAAATAAGCAGGACAACCTCATATCCTAACTCTTATAAGAGATGGTCTGTAACATTTCAGAAAAATAAAATATTATTTTTGAGAATTTTATAAATTAAATAATAAATATTACGAATATTTTAATGATGCGATATAATTAAATACCGATAAATTGGGAAATATTTGGAAAATTATAGGAATTACTGAAATGAGGGTGTTTTATATGATTTAAGCAAATTATAAAATCCTTATGATTAATTATATTCCATTTTAATGCTAATCGCGATTAAATATCACTAATCGTGTATTAAGCTTGAATTGCGCACATAACATGCACCATGTCATATTACCCGTTTGTTACATTCTACCATGGCTTTTCTTAATTTTTATTTTTATGCATGGTTTTGTTTTAAGAGAGAAGAAAAGAAAAGAAAAGAAAAAGGAAAAGAGGAATAAAAAATAGAGTATGGGAAAGAAAGAGAAATGAGAGAGAGGTGAGGGGTCAATTGACCAAGCTCGCATTTGTTCCCTCCGTTATTTTCTTTTTCATTTTTCCCTCTCCCTCTCACCTTGGCTGCCTTCTTCGTTCCCCCTCCTCAAACACATCACAACACACCCCAAAATACATTAAAACTTCATCTTCTTTTCATTAAAAACATGCACAAGCTCATCACAAGCACTTTGGACCAAGAAAAATCGGATTTTGATTACTTGGGGCAACTCAAGAAAATTCTTGAGTTGCCAAATGAGGTACTTTCTTCACCATTAGTATATTTTTTCATTCACATTAGTGTCCATGCATGTTTAGAAGTGATTACGTGATGTTTAGTGAGGTTCAAAAATTCCAAGTTAGGGTTTTGAGGAATTATTGAATTGAGATAGTGTAATTGAGTTTAGTAGTGACCTCAAACCCCCTGTGGTGATTCTATATTGTGCTAAACCATAGACTTAAACCCCAAACCCTAAACCTAGAAACCCCAATATCGTATTTTGTAGACTTTGGTGATGGTATTTTGACATCTGCTATGACCCGGGGCACCTGAAAATTTTATAGCGATCACAGTGAGTCATGCTGGCAACCTAGAAGCTAACCTAAAGACCCGAGCCCCTACCTATTCCACTTAGCCATAGATTTAATCATTCTGGCCGTAAATTGCGGCCAGAGTGGGGATGTTTGGGTTCGTGTTTGTTCCACGGCTTTATCTTCAGTAAATCAGACCCTCCACATATGCAAAATTGGCTAATTTCACTTAGGGTAAAATCTGAAAGTGTTTTACATAGTTTCTGATTTTTTTTGCATCTTTTAATGAATTGGGATTTGGTATTTGTTATTGTGTTCCTTCATGTGGCGTTTGAACGTCAACAACGAGGGTTATGTGGTAGTGTCTTGCATGCGAGACCATAGGTTTTAACTTATGCGTGATACGCGTGCCGTATTGGTTTTCATTCGCGATTTCAGTTTACGATACAGTGTGTATGTATATGTAGGTACCCTCGAGTGGACATGAACGACAAGGACAAGCGTGGCGTTGTCGACTTTGGCAAGCAAGGACAAGGTGAGTAGATATATATCTACGGGGGAAGTCGGATGGATGGCATATAGCACCCCCGCAGTTTCGTAGTACAGTGTACAATGTGTTATAGCTATATACTTATGTTTTATTATAGATATGTATACGTAGCTAGAAATGCTTTAGGTGACATTGGGTTAGTGTTAGCGTATTTAGAAGTTAATGCTATAGTTTAGTGTTAGTCGCGAAACCCTAGAACAGTTGTTACACACACGCGCGCGCACACACACGCATACATTTGCTTACTTGTTCGTATATGGGGATATGTATATATATATGTATATATATATACATATATGTATGAGAGTATGTATATATATATATAGGTATACATATACATGGATAATGAGGATAGTATGTGGTACTTGGAGATGAGTCGATGAGATTGGGCATGATGCCATGATATCGGTGATGTGATTTGGTTCGTATTATGAGATACGACATGATGTTATTGCGGGTCCTTAGGCGTTGTGTTTTCATACACACACACACACACACACACACACACACACACACACACACACACACACACACACATATATCTGTTGACGGTATCAGAATGTACTAGACTTTAGATCATTACCCCAGTTCATGATATGATGATAAGGATACCAGATAAATGATGAGATAAATGTGATATTCGACCCATACCCAGATTTGGGATGCCGTACGATGTATTTACCGTGCGAGATATAATTATGATGATAGATCCGCACTTTTGACTCGAGGATGTCAAATGATATATTGTATCGTACGTGATACTATTGAGGCTGGTGCAGGGTTACTAGGAACACGTATGAAGTTCTACAAGGCATCAACCAAGCCAAAATCAAAATTTTCATGTGCCGAACAACCCAAGCAAGATCGTGTACTAGAGATTAGGCGAAAACAATAAGCAAGTAAACAACTTTACTTCTAAGGGAGCGGAAATACAACCTTTGTAGACCAATCCTTCACTTCACTAGCTCTGTGTAGAAGTCCCCTTCGCTGCGATCGTAAACTCCGGACTCTAGAGAGGCTCCACGAAAAAACGAGCATGCTTGCTTCGATGATTTCGAGGCCGAAGATGATCTACGTCGGGGAGACACTAACTCAAGTTATTCCTTCACTAGGTCAAGAACTTTGTGAAGAGAACACCCTCTACTAAATGGCAAGTAGTAGAGGATGATGAAGTAGGAAGTTTGCTCACTTTAGAATTGATTTTCTCACACTTTTTCTCAAACTCCATTGAAGCTAGAAAGCTTTTTTTTCAAGGAAGAAGAAGAAGAAGTCTAATGAATAATTCATCCAAATGAAAACTTATCCAATGAATTATTGCACCATGGTTGAGTTAAACCCACATGCTTAACTCATGTAGAGAATTAACCAAGGTATGAGGTTGAGGGTTGGGTTAACTAATATCCTAAGGATTGACAAAAGAGTTGACTTTGTCAATGTTTCTTCAAGCTTCATGAAGCTTGATAACTTTGACCAAAGTCTCTTCTCTTTTGTTATTTGTTAGGAAATAAGCAAACCCTAATTTAACCTTGATTTGGTTTAAGTCTCATACACCTAACTTGTATGTATCATCAAGTATGATACAAACATGTACACTTGCATATATCACATATAAACAATGAGCACAATCTAGTGAGAAAATAAATCATAAGTGAGCTAATACTAGTTAATGTAATGTAATATATCAAATATATAATTATACATTAAATTATTAAATCAACTCATGATTTAATAATCCGGCTATAACCGACTAATATCATGTGTAACAACTTATCGAATCAACACTTGATCCGATAACCCGGCTATATTACATACAACCGATCAATGTCACTAATCGCGAGAATAGAATACGGTATCTCATATCGTATTAATCTCGGTCCCGAACATATCACATATGTGCTCCTACTCCGTTTCTCTTGAGCCAGGAAACCCCTGTGTAGGACTCTAAAGACTCGTCAATACGCCGGCAGTAGGTGATGATCATATCAAACACCCACAAGCCGCAAGCGGACTGCTAAACGTAACGTCCACCCGGGTATTGAGCGATCAGAAGATCAACAAGCAAGCCTGCTATTACTCCTACAAATCCAATCAGTTACACTACCGTACAGTCCGGTCTCTTCGTCTGATATGTCGCATATCTCTTCTAGGGGTGGTAAACGTCAGACCCCAGTAACTCGATAAGTCGTGTCGATATGAGGCACATAACGGGTCAAGAAACTAATGGTAACACTTACCAGTAAATCTCAAAAGCAGCCTTGGCCAAGGACTTCCTGTTATAGCCAATCGAGCACAGAGAAACATCAACTCCCTATACAGGGAGAGACGAAACCCCTCCTATCGCTCATTGCCTCCATGTGATTCGGGACTGTACCCAAAAGCCACCTTTTTGCACACCCTCTTGGACGTGGTATGATGGAAATCAAAGCACAGTGGGAACCAGACAAGACTCTATGATGATCTCGGGTCAAAAGACTAAACTGTACCATTGTCACCAGAGAACTGCCATCTGACGTGAGGTATAATACCATCTGGGAGTTCTCGGCGAGTCCGTCCAGTGTACCCAGTCTCCACTGAGCACCCGTATACTATCTCTGATGTCAAACACCAATGGATATAGGATCATCCATCGTTCTGTATGGGTCGAGAAGTTATACGCTAGTCTACTATGGTATATCGATGCCCTGTCTCGATACACCCATGACTAGAGACATTTGAAGGATGTACTTAGCGACTACACAGTCCCCACTAGTATGATCTGCATCATGGTTCTGGTAGTCAAGTACTCATCCTAAGGGCTTTATCAACATTTATCATAGAGACTATCAGAGTACATGTTAAGATAAAGAGCAACCAGATAGCATACTATCATGTCGAGCAAGAAAGTCCTCCATATATATGTCCAAGCATCCATTACAATATACATCGCATGTACAGTAATGGCCTCTAGGGCATACATATCACTAACAATCTCCCATTTGCACTAGGGCCATCTGTTATAGTATCTCATACCCAACAATCAGCAATGGTTGACGTATCTCATACTCAACCATCCTATAAAAGTCTCTACTGGGAAACAGGCTTTTGTGAGTGGATCCGCGCTGTTGTCCTCTGTGTCTACTCTCCTAACCTCGATCTCCCTGGAGATCAACCATCTCTATGATCAGGTGATACTTCCTAAGAATTATATCTGGATTTCTGATGGGATGAGGGTTCCAATGGCATAAGCCACAACTCCATTGTCACACAATGGTAGGAACGAAGTTCATCTCATGAACTTATATATCCAGACTGCCTCTTTGGTAGCATCCTTGGTAACGATGTATCTTTCCTTTAATCATCTAGTTTGGAACTCTTCCAACATACCGTCTCTCCACTCAGGGTAAACACAATGTCTGTGACTGACATTCAGTCGTCTTTACCACTCTGGAACCATTCCAGTGATTCTCCCTAGGATCGATTGATACCATCTCACTACAACTAGTGAGTATCCTAACATCCAATTAGATCTATCTTATAGATCCAAAATCCAGGATTTAGGGGGTATCACCTTGATCCTATATGGAGAATCCTTGCGATAAGAGGAGGTTGACCGAGTGTAGCATAGGAAACTCCTTCCCTATCAAGAGTATGTCATCAACGTACTCTATGAGGATCACCACCATACTCCCTACTACCATTTTATATATACAAGGTTCATCTACCATTTTGATGAAGTCAAACTCTTTGACTACCATATCAAAACAGACGTTCCAACTCCGCGATGCCTGATTTATCTCATAAATCATCTTGCACACGTTTCTGCTGCTCCCACTATCTACGAAGCCCTCTGGCTGTGTACTTACAGACTCACTTTTACAAATCATCATTTAGAAAAGCAGTCATGACACCCAACCACCAGATATCGTAGTTATGGTATGTAGCAGTGGCAAGTAGGATCTGGATGGACTTAAGCATAGACACTAGAAAATGTTCCATCATTATCCATACCTGGTCGATGATAAAAACCTTTTGCAGTAAGCCTTATCTTTGAAAGTCTCAACTTTTCCATGTACACCAAGTAATTTTCTTAAGATATACTTGCTCCTGATGGGGATTTAACCCTTCAGATAAAGCAACCAAAGTCTATACTTTGTTGGTGTATAAGGATTCCATCTCAGATTGCTAAGCATCTAACCATTCTTACAGAGTCTCATTCCTGATGGCCTGCTCGAAACTAGTTGGGTCATCATCTCATGATGCAATCCTCGCTCCCACTGTCATAGAGAAAACCGAAGTATCTCTCAGGTGGGTGAGGAACCCTACTAGATCGGCGGAGAGGCTGAGGTTCGTTGGTTACTATTGAATCCTTTGGTTCTACCAAATCATCAGCTGCAGTTTGTATAGCTGGAACTCTTTCCAGTTCTACCTCATGACCACTGATTTCTTCACAAGAAATTCCCTTTCACAAAGGTGGCATGCTGAGAAACAAAACATCGTTTGTTCCTCCGTTAGGTAGAAGATATTCCCTTGCGTATGCTTGGGATATCCAATAAACTTGCATAGATCTGACTTTGCCTCGAGCTTGTCCGGATTTTTCATTTTATACATAGGCCGGACAACCCCAAATCTTAACAAACTTAAGATATGGGCTCTTCCCATTCCATATCACATATGAAGTGGTAGGCAACTGATTTGATTTGAACCCTATTCAATAGGTATGCAGCTTCATAAGTGCATAACTCCTAAAAGGAAATAGGAAACTCAGTAGTACTCATCATAGAGCACACCATATCACATAGGGTGCTATTGCTCCGCTCTGATATACCATCGTGCTATGGTGTATACGGAGGAGTAATGCCGAGAGAGAATCTCATTCTCCTTTAGAATAGTCCAGGAATCCCGTGCTCAAGTATTCTCCTCCATGATCACATCAAAGGACATAATACTTATACCCGTTTTTGGTTCTCTACTTCTAACTTATATTCTATGAATATCTCAAAAGTTTCGGACTTGTGTTTCAACAGGAACATAAGTCTGAATCTTGAGAGATCATCAGTGAATGTAATGAAGTATAAAGAACCGGTCCTGGTATGTGTAGACTGGGGACCTTTCATTCATCATCATGTATCAATCCCAAAAGTTCAATAACTCTTTCTCTGTTTCCAATAAACAGAGCTGTGGTCATCTTATCTTTGTGACATGACTGGAAAGTTTCACAAGATGTAAATTCAAACTAATTTAAATATGCATCTAAATGTAACTTCAGCTAGTCGGGTCGCATTGATATGACCTAGTCTACAATACCTTAAGAAGGATTTGTTCATTTTTGAACTCTTCCTCTTGTGTGTGTTCTGCACGTTAAGAACTGTAATTTGATTTAGAACGTCTATGCTTTTAGATAACGTGCCTGAACCGATCAACTCTTGATATAGGAAATGTTCAAAACATTATCCAACAATACAAAATTATATCCTTCTTTACTAATAAAGAGACTGATATGATGTTGTATATCAGGTTCGGTATCTAATAACATACGTTCAGAATTAATGTATTCTGGTAATACAGGGTGATAACTGCCAACAAATTTGGCTGCAACACTTGCACCATTTTCAACTCATGAAACTTATCATCCGTTCTCAGTTCTCTACCTATCTGTAGCCCCATGTAACAAATTACATATGCGGGATCCTGATCCGGTATCTCATACCCAGGACGTAAAGGATACTGAGAAAAAGTTCTATGTAATGAACACACCCGAAGATGATGCATCAGCATGCACTTTCTTCGTTTGGGCGGCACGGGAATTCTGGTAATCCCTAATTTCCTGCTCTGTCTTATAACAATTATAAGTTGGAGCGGAACCAACGTTCCCCAGCGCAGTATAACAAGCGGGTTCGGTCAATACATCGGTATTATTATCTTGATTAAGGAATGATATGGTCGCTACCTGGAGAGAGAGAGAAGAAAACACTCAGCGTATGCTTTTGCAAGATTAGATTGGTTATCTAATATATCTAATCAGGATGTCTCCCATTGTTTTATTAAAATCTTCCTTTAAACCCTAAAAGGAAAGACTAACCGGGATTAATTACACGCTACAAGTTCGCCAATCTTTCAGCCAGGCTAGTGTCGGTACTTTGAGGGAGGTTCCCCGTGCTTTCGCATGAACCTAATTAAAGTAAACCTCATTTTCCCAGGGGCGTAACCCCGTTAACACCTTTCTAGACACCTACTTGATCGGCTAGTTGTAATGTGTAAAACTCTCACAGGAGTAACTCTTACTCGCAGCGGGTATCGGGATCCAACTATCTCATAGAAGGTATGCAATCTCATTGCAAATTTCAACACTTGAAATTCCCAATAATAATTTGCCCCAAGCGTCCTATGACCTTGACGAAAGCCAACAAACCATAGGCTACTAGTCAAGTTCAACTCGTCATTTCCCGATTGAATTAAACCCACCCACACGGCCCTTGACGAAAGCCAAGAAAGTCGCACGACTACCCTAACACAATCGCATCATATGCTTATACAGATAAGTATAAATAGCTACAGCACACTACGCCTTGACGAAAGCCAACAAACGCAGCACGAAAACTATGAAGTACTTATCTGAAATGACGGAGGGCTACGACAGGTTTTTAAGAAAACCCTTTGCGTAATGAACTTGATATCGTTGTAGAATCGAGTGATTTCAAATGGAATGTTTTTGAGGCTTTTCTAGTTTTGCTAAAGGGGTCACTCCCGGTGAAGGGATCGTCGGCCCTTTCCTCATCAAATAAGGTGCAGGATATTTCATAAATACCACTATGCAAAGTAAAAGCTATAGAAGCAATCAAAAGACAAACCGAGTGTGTAGCATCTGCTAGTTTCGCTAAAGAGGTCACTCCCGGTGAAGGGATCTCGGCTCTTTCCTTATGGAATAAGGTGCTAGATGTTCTACAAGGAACACCACTATGCAAAGCAAGAACTAGAGCTACCAGTTTTTAAACAAGTTTCTACAACATCTTAGGTTTCTTTTATTTCATTAATCTCATTAATGAAGTCCCATTTTATTATGCTTCACAAGCATCGATATGAAGCGAAATCAAAAATATATAATATATATCTCATATATAATATAAACATTCGTCTCAGGCAGTAATATGATCTCATCAAAGAACATTGCAGCAGTAGAACATATATGAAATATTGGATATACTAGGATGTCCGTGTTTTCAATACGAGCCAGTATAAAACACGGATTCCACGGTCGCGATGAATAGCCAAACCCACATCCCTAGACCCCTACGAGAGCGGCAAGCAACACTGCCAATTCTAGGGTTAGGAGACCCGGTCTCGACTCCTCGAGATGGTCTCCCACTGGACCCCAGAACCCGGTCACTTGTGCTCTCCGCCTTGGGTCTACCTAATGCGGAAAAGTAAATAATATACAATGGTGACATCATCCTCAGCCCGGAAGTGCCCCAATAAAAGAATATTACATACATATGAATTTTACATGAATGAAAAGAAAACTCATCTCACATAAAACCCCCGGCTATTCAAAACACGACGATCCAATATAACATATCATAGCAACACATAATATCACATATCATCAACGTAAGTAAATATGCGTATCCCAATTGTCGTTGATGTATAGCAACGAAACCGGCGATACACCACATATTACACTTACGGTCGCAGAAAAGAAAGTGTAAAACTATAACAGTTGGAATCCGCAACCATTCTTAGACATTGCATGCCTAACCAAATAAATTCCTTAGACATCTCATGCCTAACAATTATAAACCCCGTATTTTAGTCTCATTATCGAAAACTCTTTTCAATATCAAGTCGGGTAATTCAACAAGATTCCCGACATCCTGATCGAATACTCGTCGCAAACTTTAGTAGACGGCCACACCCCCGGATACCGTCGAAGAAGTGCACTAAGGCGGAACACCGCTGCCGCGAGCACCCGAACGGATTCTTTTGGCGACGGGGTTCTCCGACAATCACTTGGTCGAGGCTATAGGACGTGGCTATCTATTAAGTTTACCCGGCGAGTATCCGCGTACGCTATGTGATTGCGACGGACTTTTGATCACATCAAAATTCCGTGGCAACCGATCATCTGAGACTGAATTGCTAGATTTTTAACATTCAAATTAGTTATCTCATAACAACTTGTGGATTCCAAATATTGTATCAGATTCCAGATAAATAGACAATGTTAAAGTTTCCGATCGAATAATCAAACACCCAAGTTTTCCCAAATAGTTCTCAACACTTGAAATTAGTTTAAAAACATCCATCACATGCCACAGTACCAATGTCCAGCCGTAGAAGGGTCAAGCCAACGCCTCACATGTGGCACGCCGTACTGCCATAAACCATAAGGTTTAGAGGCAGTTCAAGACGGTCACATAATCGAGTTAAGGTTTGTTGTCTTCTAGAGGGTCCACCACGTAACTTGCATGACTTAGAACGTTCTTAAACTACGGAAAAATCCAACACTTGAAAATTTTTCGGGTCGGGAAAAAGTGAGTTATTGATATCCGTTCGAACTTTTTAATACGTTCTAAAAATTACCCGGACAAACTAAACAAAGTTAAATAATCCGATCGAATCAACGAGTCCCCAATAAAACCGAGAAAACTCAACTCTTGAGTATAATTAAAAATTCCCAGAAGAATCAGGAAGCAACTACGGTTATTACTCTGCAAAGCACTGTCCCTGTTGCTACAGTTCGGCTGCGGAACCGCCGCGCCAACCATTGTACGGCCGTGGTTCCGCGGCGCATTAATGGAATTGGGGGCACGTGCTGTACAGTAATTCCTAGAAAACCCAGCTGATTTTTTTGAGAATTTTTAATACGGAAAAAATCACAAATTTAGAAAATTTCCAGAGAGGGGTTAATATCGGGGTTTACGGGTTCGATCAGACTTTAAACTTTGTCTAGACTTCGCCTAAAGCTCTAGCTTGGCTCTGATACTACAGCAGGGTTACTAGGCACACGTATGAAGTTCTACAAGGCATCAACCATGCCAAAATCAAATTTTCATGTGCCGAACAACCCAAGCAAGATCGTGTACTAGAGATTAGGCGAAAACAATAAGCAAGTAAACAACTTTACTTCTAAGAGAGCGGGAATACAACCTTTGTCGACCGGTCCTTCACTTCAATAGCTCCGTGTAGAAGTCCCCTTCACTAGGATCATAAACTCCGGACTCTAGAGAGGCTCCACGAAGAAACGAGCATGTTTGCTTCGATGATTTCGAGGCCGAAGATGATCTACGTCGGGGAGACACTAACTCAAGCTATTCCTTCACTAGGTCAAGAACTTTGTGAAGAGAACACCCTCTACTAAATGGCAAGTAGTAGAGGATGATGAAGTAGGAAGTTTTCTCACTTTAGAATTGATTTTCTCACACTTTTTCTCAAACTCCATTGAAGCTAGAAAGCTTTTTTTCAAGGAAGAAGAAGAAGAAGTCTAATGAATAATTCATCCAAATGAAAACTTATCCAATGAATTATTGCACCATGGTTGAGTTAAGCCCTCATGCTTAACTCATGTAGAGAATTAACCAAGGTATGAGTTTAAGAGTTGGGTTAACTAATATCCTAAGAAATGACAAAAGAGTTGACTTTATCAATGTTTCTTCAAGCTTCATGAAGCTTGATAACTTTGACCAAAGTCTCTTCTCTTTTGTTATTTGTTAGGAAATAAGCAAACCCTAATTTAACCTTGATTTGATTTAAGTCTCATACACCCAACTTGTATGTATTATCAAGCATGATACAAACATGTACACTTGCATATACATATAAACAATGTGCACAATCTAGTGAGAAAATAAATCATAAGTGAGCTAATACTAGTTAATGTAATGTAATATATCAAATATATAATTATACATTAAATTATTAAATCAACTCTTGATTTAATAATCCGGCTATAACCGACTAATATCATGTGTAACAACTTATCGAATTAACACTTGATCCGATAACCCGGCTATATCACATACAACCGATCAATGTCACTAATCACGAGAATAGAATACGGTATCTCATATCGTATTAATCTCGGTCCCGCACATATCACATATGCGCTCCTACTCCGTTTCGCTTGAGCCAGGAAACCCCTGTGTAGGACTCTAAAGACTCGTCAATACGCCGGCAGTAGGTGATGATTATATCAAACACCCACAAGCCGCAAGCGGTCTGCTAAACGTAACGGCCACCTGGGTATTGAGCGATCAGAAGATCAACAAGCAAGCCTGCTAGTACTCCTGCGAATCCAATCTGTAACACTACCGTACAGTCCGGTCTCTTAGTCTGATATGTCGCAAATCTCGTCTAGGGGTGGTAAACGTCAGACCCCAGTAACTCGATAAGTCGTGTAGATATGAGGCTCATAACGGGCCGAGAAACTACCGGTAACACTTACCAGTAAATCTCTAAAGCAGCCTTGGCCAAGGACTTCCTTTTATAGCCAATCGAGCACAGCGCAACATCAACTCCCTATACCGGGAGAGACGAAACCCCTCCTATCGCTCATTGCCTCCATGTGATTCGGGACTGTACCCAAAAGCCACCTTTTTGCACGCCCTCTTGGACGTGGTATGATGGAAATCAAAGCACAGTGGGAATCACACAAGACTCTATGACGATCTCGGGTGTACAGACTAACCTATACCAGTGTCACCAGAGAACTGCCATCTGACGTAAGGTATAAGACCATCTGGGAGTTCTCGGCGAGTCCGTCCAGTGTACCCAGTCTCCACTGAGCACCCATATACTATCTCTGATGTCAAACACCAACGGATATGGGATCATCCATCACCCATCTGTATGGGTCGAGAAGCTATACGCTAGTCTACTATGGTATATCGATGCCCTGTCTCGATACACCCACGACTAGGGACATTTGAAGGATGTACTTAGCGACTACACTGTCCCCACTAGTATGATCTGCATCATAGTCCTGGTAGTCAAGTACTCATCCTAAGGGCTTTATCAACATGTATCGTAGAGACTATCAGAGTACATGTTAAGATAAAGAGCAACCAGATAGCATATTATCAAGTCGAGCAAGAAAGTCCTCCATATATATGTCCAAGCATCCACTACAATATACATCGCATGTACGGTAATGGCCTCTAGGGCATACAAATCACTAACAGCGGGATCACCGACTACTAGATATGGATATCGACCCAGACTTAGGTGGTTTTCCTTACCCTTTCTACTAGTCTGTTAGTTAGTCCTGTAGTTTACTTGTAGATGTTAGACTGGACTCGAGATATACCTATTTCCAAAACTAACGAATCGTGAGTATTTTAAAGACAGGCCAAGGGATACTACGGATATTTCAAAGGACGTACCTTTTCTTAAAAACACCGCAGCCCTATTTTCTAAACAACACGATTCATGCTATTTCATTGCCAAACGGTATGACTCGTGTATGTTAATGTAGATTCTTTATTATTGCGTTATTCATTTTCTGCATATTCTTCCTGTTCGCATCACATTGCATGCTTATTTGTGTTTTCATTGGTTATTATAAAATCATGCTGTCAGGAAACATCACCTTTACCGATGATGCGTATGCTCTACGTACACCTGCTTGCCGGCTCACACACATCATCATCGGTAATGTTCATGTCACGTACACATTAGAAAATACTACTTCATTAGTATACATTGTTAGTTGATAGTTTCGACATGATACTAGTGAGCTTGCTTTTATATGATATCTTAGACTTTGCATTTATTACTGTGATATCTCATGCATATGTATTTTCATTTGTCATGCAATATTATGAGGCTTTATGCCAGTATTCACTGTTTATGGACTTTTGATTATGGGATTCGGATTTTCCATGTGATTTATGGATTTGGAGAAACCGCAAGACTTTATAAACTCATTTTATTTCAAAAGATAAAAAGTGTTGTTTTCTCTTGATATGATTTGGGATATGTACACTATGAGTTTTCTCGGCTCTTGAGCGATATCATACACTCGATTCGAGAAGGAGGAGGAACCGTCTGTGGGTGCATGGTGGACCCGGTGCGGTCCCCTAGGGCAAGATGGTCGCAGATGATGGCGTTGAGCCTGGCAGAGGAGCACTACCCACCGGTGATTCTATTGTGACTCGACGGATATTCGGAGGATACCGATCGGAGTATGGGCCAGTCCGGATATTCGGAGCCCTAGATACTGAGATTTGATGATACAGGCCAGTCCGGATTGCCGGAGCCTGAGATATTGAGATATTGGGATTTATATATTTTGTGTCGATGCTGGACACTGATTCCCAGTTGATTTCATTGATGATACTTCGATTTTATTACAGATATCTCATTGAGGTAAGAAAAACAGTTTCCTTATTAGATGTATTCTGTTTTTATGCATACATACATCACATTTATGATATGTTGCTACCTGAGGCACTGACACGATCACTTGGTATTACACCTATGTATAGATGTTTACCCTTGCCATTTTATCATGCTTCAGGCCATATTATTTGAGGATATTACTGATCGTATGACCTAGGATTGAGTCATTCATGTGATTTCTGCTCTGTGATATTTTCTACTCACGAGTTGGCAACTCACCCCCGTTATGCCACAGTTTCTTGCAGGTTTTGCCGTACAGGTTTTTCTTGGCGACTTTGTTGCCATACTGCTTCTTTTCGGGTGATTGCTTTGGTAAGTGGGTTCACTTGCATCGTGACCACCGTTGTATTTTATTTACATTCGGTTGTATCTTGAAACTCCATCAACCAGACTTGTATATTTTATAGATTTAGAAGACCAGTGTTTATTATTTTGACCTTAGAGTCGCGCGTTGTATTATTATGGGTTTTCTTGATGATATTGAGTTTCTTTTTGAGTTTTCATCCTCACCCTTGGACGTTGTATATTATATAGCTTGCATGATTTTGACCGCCAATTGGCGAAGAGCTAGCTCCCGCTTGGGGATGCTTTTATTCATATTATTCATGTTGTACCCCTTTTGGACCAGTATTTACAAAGGAAACTCTGCCGAAATTTTCAGAAAAGACTTGAGATTTTAAAAATGCATACTTAGGCTTATGTTATAAAAACCACTTGCTTTAAAATAAGTTTTCTTCACTTCTTCCTTAAAATGGTTTAGATTTCTGGGATTTTTGGCTTACTTGAATTAGATGGGGTCATATAGACTTCATATGATTCAAGTGCCAGTCGGTGCCATTTCAGGTCGTGACAAAGTTGGTTTCAGAGCGCTAGGTTAAGCTTGGTTCGACTCTATGTTTGACTATGTGGAGTCTAGGGCGTATATATATTCAGAACCTAAGCTTGACCTTACGGAACTTAGATTTGGTCGAGGAGGTATTAGACCCGAACTTTCGTCGCATAGGTTGTCCTTGGTTGATGGAGTAGGTGACTTATGTCGAGTGACGTACCGTGTCTATGTTCCGCGGCATACTTACGATATGCTACTCCTATTAAGAAGCCTTAGGATGTACATTTCCTTGCACAGTATTATATTCATTCATATGATCTATCCTCATCGATATCGGTTTATGGTTTTTGCTGCCATGATTACACGGGCAGAAAGAGAGCTGCGTCTAGAGTTGCGGTCAGGACGAGCTCGTCACGGACAAGGACAGACCAGGGCATGATTCCAGGGACATACGATTGCATAGATGCGTCGTTTATTCTGTTTTCGCGCCATGAGCGTTTGATGGATTGCTTTTACAAAATTTCTCGAACGTGCAGATCAGCACCAGAGAATTGGGCCACTGATAGAGGCCAGCCAGAGAATTAGGCCACTGATAGAGGCCAGCCAATTTGTGATGACCGTCAATGCACTGACTATTCTTGATTATTGAGGCATTGTTCAGCGTGGGGACGAATGAGCCAGTTGTTGCTGCAAATGACGAGATATCGCCCAGTTGTTTGAAGCTAATGTCGCACGAATTTATACTTAGAGATATGATAGAAGATCGCTAGTCACCCAAGGATGAGGGACTAGGACATGTGATTCTTTTGCACACCCCGATGCGAGGTCATCAGATTGATTGATTCCAGCTAGAGGAGACTTCACGCAGTTACGTTGGAAGTCGAAGGAAAACGATCGAATGTCAGAAACCCATTTTCCAAGTTTAAAGTATTCGGATAAACATGGAAGTAATTCCGTGGAACCTCTAGAAGAATGAAACCCTAACTCAATATAATGACCATGAGAACGCTTTGAAACCTTAGGGTTTGCAGCAGTTCCACGGTGCCATTAATGAGGTTTGGGTTTGCCCTTCTACGGCTGGTCCATAGGTACTATGGCATGTACTGGATATTATTAAACTGTACTCAAGATGTTGAGCTCTTGGGGGATTATGAGACTTTGACGAATCGATCGAAAGATTCGACGTCGTTCGGATATCATATGATGGGATACATTGCTTGGGAGACTCCAGATATGAGTATAGTCGTTGGAGCGCAGTCCATGCAGCCACGAAGAGACGAGTTTGAATTAGTCGATATTAGAGAAAAGTGGAGTAAGAGGTTCGTACGAGATCTTGATGAGATGACGTTCCACTCCGCTGACATCAGAGATGTGATACGCATGCAGAGGCGTTATATATGGATATATCTTCCAGAAGGAGTCGTGACGAGTATGCAGCCGTTCCCGAATGAGAAATATATTTAGTAAAGGATGATGAATTCCGGGCAGTTCGGCAGAAACGAGATTTAGGAGAGACCTCGACAGAACCTTTCTGGAATACAATACGAGTAGACTTGGACCCAGAATCGGTCATATTATGCACACCCAGTTGGCCAGAGTTCGGCATCGTCAACGAGATATGTTATGAGTAACCATGACTGTTGGCCAGAGATATTTAGAGGATGTGCCAGAGCGGGACTGTTTCCGCCGTCTTTGATTTTGGTATTCTGGGTGATTTATTTTCATGATTGAGATTTTGTGCACCACAGTTGCACTTGACTTCGATTTGATGTCATTCGGGATGTTGATTTTGATTTCATGCCTATGGTATGCATGTGATTTGACTTATGCTTTCGGCATAATTTTCATGCACTTTTAGTATTTTGATTCGATTTGTGCACACAGATGCACATGGGTGTGAGATCATATACTATGGTATACCTGATTTGGGTTGAGATATGTTGTATACCATTGATTTAAATTGTGATATTCAATATTTGTTTTCGTGCACCTTGTGTCCTTGATTTGGATTCTTGCGCATACTTGGGCGCTTGATGCGATTTCGGTGCACGCCGGATGCACTAAATCGACATTCTTCGTGCATATCAGATGCACCTGATATTGCTGTCAGGCACACCCGTTGCCTTTGACAAGTGTTTCGTGCACACCCATTGCACTTAGATTTTGTTTCTGTGCACATGTGTGGCACATTCATGGATTTCGATTTCCGTGCACACCCGACGCACGTGGCATTCTTGTGCACATTTTGGGATTGATTTCTTGTGGAGCAGTACGTTTTATGATATTTACTATTTGTTTTAGTACTGAGAAGGACTAGTCCGAGGATGGTACCTGAATATATTTTTGCATGTATTGATAGTTATAGAAGGGATGTCCAAAAAAAGGGAGCTATAGTCTCAGTATTTACTTACGTGTCCGAGATGACATGAAACACTTAACAAAGGAAACCCTTCTAAATTGTTTTCAAAACGGCGGGACGTGTATGTTAAACAGAGGGTATATGTATATAATTATTTTCTTACAATAAACGTCCGCCACCGTGCCGCGATACGCGCATCGCACAACAACATGAAAGGTTTGGCGTGCATTTCTTTAGATGTTTTGACGAATTTACAACGATGTGTATATGTATAGTTTTACGTGCATCTTGTTGGTTTTCGTATTGGATTTGACACTGGTGTCTTCACCATAACTCTGATGATTGCGGGATGCTTGACGGAGTTTTGATATTTGATTTATATACTCATTTTTCAAGCGCATGCATTGCGCTACGATGTGTTTATGTACTTATGATTTCGGAGCCCCGACGACTAGATCTTTTTACTGAAATGTTTTAGAATTTGGGGGGTTTAAATTTAAATTCGGGGACCGAATTTCTTTAGGGGGGAAGATTGTAATATTTCAGAAAAATAAATTATTATTTTTGGGAATTTTATAAATTAAATAATAAATATTATGAATATTTTAATGATGCGGTATAATTAAATACCGATAAATTGGGAAATATTTGGAAAATTATTGGAATTACTAAAATGAGGGTGTTTTATATGATTTAAGCAAATTATAAATTCTTTATGATTAATTATATTCCATTTGAATGCTAATCACGATTAAATATCACTAATCGTGCATTAAGCTTGAATTGTGCACTTAACATGCACCATGTCATATTACCCATTTGTTACATTCTACCATTGCTTTTCTTTATTTTTATTTTTATGCATGGTTTAGTTTTAAGAGAGAAGAAAAGAAAAGAAAAGAAAAAGGAAAAGAGGAATAAAAAATAGAGTATGGGCAAGAGAGAGAAAGGAGAGAGAGGTGAGGGGTCAATTGACCAAGCTCACATTTGTTCCCTCCATTATTTTCTTCTTCATTTTTCCCTCTCCCTCTCACCTTGGCTGCCTTCATCCTTCCCCCTTCTCAAACACCTCACAAAACACCCCAAAACACATTAAAACTTCATCTTCCTTTCATTAAAAACATGCACAAGCTCATCACAAGCACTTTGGACCAAGAAAAATCGGATTTTGAGCACTTGGGGCAACTCAAGAAAATTCTTGAGTTGCCAAATGAGATACTTTCTTCACAATTAGTATAGTTTTCATTCACATTAGTGTCCATGCATGTTTAGAAGTGATTAAGTGATGTTTAGTAAGGTTCGAAAATTCCAAGTGAGGGTTTTGAGGAATTATTGAATTGAGGTAGTGTAATTGAGTTTAGTAGTGACCTCAAACCCCTTGTGGTGATTGTATATTGGGCTAAACCATAGACTTAAACCCCAAACCCCAAACCTAGAAACCACGATATCATATTTTGTAGACTTTGGTGATGGTATTTTAACATCTGCTATGACCCGGGGCACCTGAAAATTTTATAGCGATCACAGTGAGTCATGCTTGCAACCTGGAAGCTAACCAGAGACCCGAACCCCTACCCATTCCACATGGCTGTAGATTTAATCATTCTGGCCGCAAATTACGTCCATAGTGGGGATGTTTAGGTTCATATTTGTTCCAGGTCTTTAACTTCAGTAAATTAGACCCTCCACATATGAAAAATTGGCTAATTTCACCTAGGGTAAAATCTGGAAGTGTTTTAGATAGTTTCTGATTTTGTTTTGCGTCTTGTAATGAATTAGGATTTGGTATTTGTTATTGTGTTTAGTCGTGTGGCGTTTGAACGTCAACAACGTGTTGGAGATAGTGCCCTCAGAGTCAATTATTGGATCGCAGGCACGTGATTGCAATGATTGAGGGAGGACCTGTCCCAGTAGGACAGTCTTACTCGAGATGATAGTATGCTATCTGGTTTATCTTCATCATCGTGTACTGTTTTAGGTGACCTGACATGTCGCTATTACACGTTGATAGAGCCCCTAGGATTCTTGCTTGACCACCAGCAGTATGAGGGCGATCATATAAGTGGGAGCTGGTAGTCTATAAGCACATCCTTAAAAGGTCCCTAGTCGTGGGAGTTTCGAGACAGGGCATCGATACTCCAGAGTAGACTAGTGTATACAGTCGAGACCCCGACGAGGGGCGGTGGCCGGTCTCACAAGCCACTGGTGTCAGTTGGTTCACTTAAGATGTATACATGTACTCATTGGGTTATGAGTACACCGGACAGGACTCGCCGGGAACATGCTAGTTGGTCTTATACCAGACGTCAGATAGCAGTTCCCTGGTGACATGTGTACAGGTTAGTTCATCGACCTGGGGATCGTCATTTGTCTCGTGTGAGTTCCCACTGTACTTTGATTACTATCCTACCACGCTCAAAGGAGACGTGCAAACAGGTTTTAGTTGGGTACAGTCCCGAGCCACATGGAGGCGGTGAGAGGATCTTCAGGGGTTTGACTCTCCCGGTATTGGGGGTGAGGTCGCGCTGTGTCTAGGAGAGCCATTACACGAAGCCCTCGGCCGAGACAGGAGATTTACTGGTAGGTATTCCAGTAGTATCTCAGGGTGTTCTGGGCTACACTCCGACACGACTTGTACCGCTTTTGGGGGTCTGACTTTTACCAACCCCCTAGGCCCGCCATGCGATGCTCATAAAAGAACGGACCGGACTGTATGGATATTGTCACTGACAGGCTCAGTAGGGTTGTCAGGCTGAGTTCGCTCACAGACGTCCCTTATAGTCAATACCTGGTAGCCCGTTACGTATTGGCTTATACCTCTGACGTGCTAATGGTTAAATCCACAACCAAGGTGTTGACGAGTCTTTAGAGTCCCCTACATTCAGTTACTCAGTTTTCGGGCGAAAAGCTGTAGAGGCCGTATGGAGATATGGCAAGGTCCGATCAGATATGTGCGGTATTGCACGGATCAGGATCGGACAGTTTGTACTACAGGCCATATGGATATATGGCAGGGTTCGATCAGATACGTGCAGTATTGCACGGATCAGGATCGGACAGATATTACTAGCCGGCTTTGGTTTATGCCGGATCCTAGTATAGTACAGTGTAGACTTTGTCTCCTTGCATTTGTATCCGGTCGGAATACAGATGCAGGTGTGTATGCACAGTAGCGGGGTTTTTTCCTGTAATTTATTACGGGACCAGTTTTCTGGATTTGCCAGTTTGCTTTCCGTTTCGGCCAATTTCCTTTGTATCGTTCATTGGCCGAAGATTGGTGGAGGAGGGCTTATTTGCATTTGTTCAAATAAGCATTTGTGGAGGGGGTCTTTGCATATTGTTTTATCATGATAACTCTTCTTTGACCTTGACTTCTTCTTTCATGATGGCTTGACCTTTTTGAAGTCATCATGCTTGATGATCATGGTTGGTTATGATGAAGGGGTATGATGATGGTTGTGGTTGAGTGTTGGATTTACTTGTGATCATATCTTCATATCATGACTTTTTCCTCTCTCTCACTTGTATTATTGTGTGGCTCCCTTCATTTTGATACACCATCTCTCTCATTCTCTCCATTCCACAAGCCATGGCCGGCCTAGTCATGAGAGGGCTGTCCAAAATTTCTCTTGTGGGATTTTGCTCTTTTGCTTGTGTAAAAATCCCACAAGTTCTATCTCCATGAGATTGTATCATTCCTCCACCTATATGGCAATTCCTACAACCCCAAAATGAGACACAAGTTCTACACCATATTCTACAGCAAACCTTGGGCACGTCGACTAGCCAGCTTCATGCCCGAGTTGCCTCGGTATTGAGGTGGGAGCCCGTAAATGATGCAGACGATGTGGTGCCCTTCCGGCAAGGAGGCGACGACCGGAGTTTCCGCATGAGATCGGGACGACGACGAGAAGACCGAAGGACTCGGATCAGTCGGTATATCTCTCTTCCCCATCTTGTAGTTAGCTAGGACTAGTTAATGGCACGATCCGGGTTTTTAGTGCGCGGTGGTGCCGGTTCAAGAAAATTTAAAGTTAACCATTGCTTCCGCATTTGGCCTCGGGATAGAGGTCGGGACGCCGCCGTGCACTTACACAACGAGGGTTATGTGGTAGTGTCTTGCATGCGAGACCATAGGTTTTAACCTATGCGTGATACGCGTGCCGTTTTGGTTTTCGTTCGCAATTTCAGTTTACGATACTATGTGTGTATATATGTAGGTACCCTCGAGTGGACATGAAGGACTAGGACGAGCGTGGCTTCGTCGACTTCGGCAAGCAAAGATCAAGATGAGTAGATATATATCTACGGGGAAATTCGGGTGGATGGCGTATAGCACCCCCGCAGTTTCGTAGTACAGTGTACAATATGTTATAGCTATATACTTATGTGTTATTTTAGATGTGTATATGTAGCTAGAAATGCTTCAGGTGACTTTGGGTTAGTATTAGTGCATTAAGAAGTTAATTCTATAGTTTAGTGTTAGTCGCGAAACCCTAGAACAATTGTTACACACACACACGCATACATTTGCTTACTTGTGCGTATATGGGGATATGTACATATATATATATATATACATATACGTATGAGAGTATGTGTGTGTATATATATATATATATAGGTATACATATACATGGATAATAAGGATAGTATTGTGTACTTGGAGATGAGTCAATGAGATTGGGCATGATGCCATGAGATCGGTGATGTGATTTGGTTCATATTATGAGATACGACATGATGTTATAGCGGGTCCTTAGGCGTTCTGTTTTCATACACAAGCATTTATATATAAATATCTGTTGACGGTATCAGAATGTACTGGACTTTAGATCAGTACCCCAGCTCATGATATAATGATAAAGATACCGGATAAATGATGAGATAAATGTGATATTCGGCCCGTACCCAGATTTTGTTAGTTATATGTATGCCCTAGAGTCCATTACTGTACATATGATGTATATTGTAGTGGATGCTTGGACATATATAAAGAAGACTTTCTTGCTTGACATGATAGTATGCTATCTTGTTGCTCTTTATCTTAACATGTACTCTAATTGTTTCTATGTTACATGTTGATAAAGCCCTTAGGATGAGTACTTGACTACCAGGACTATGATGCGTATCATACTAGTGGGGACAGTGCAGTCGCCAAGTACATCCTTCAAATGTTCCTAGTCGTGGGAGTACCGAGACAGGGCATCGATACTCAAGAGTAGACTAGAGTATGCGCTTCTTAACCTATATGATGGGCGATGGATGATCCCATATCCACTGGTGTTTGATATCAGAGAAGGTATAAGGGTGCTCAGTGGAGACTGGGTACACTGGACGGACTCGCCGAGAACTCCCAGATGGTATTATACCTCACGTCAGATGGCAGTTCTCTGTTGACACTGGTACAGAGTAGTCTGTAGACCCGAGATCGTCATAGAGTCTTGTGTGATTCCCACTGTGCTTTGATTTCCATCATACCACGTCCAAGTGGGCGTGCAAAAAGGTGGCTTTTGGGTACAGTCCCGAATCACATGGAGGAAATGAGCGATAGGAGGGGATTCGTCTCTCCCGGTATAGGGAGTTGATGTTGCGCTGTGTTCGATTGGCTATAACTGGAAATCCCTGGCCAGGGTTGCTGAGATTTACTGGTAAGTGTTATCAGTAGTTTCTCGAACTGCTATAGACCTCATATCGACACGATTTATCGAGCTACTGGGGTCTGACTTTTACCACCCCTAGGCGAGATATGCGACATATTAGACGAAGAGACCGGACTGTACGGGAGTGTTACTGACTGGATTCACAGGAAAATGTACAGGCCTTCTTGTTGATCTTTTAATCGCTCAATACCTGGGTGGCTGTTACGTTTAGCTGACCGCTTGCATCTTGTGGGTGTTTGATATGATCATCGCCTACTACTGGCGTATTGACGATTCTTTAGAGTCCTACACAGAGGTTTCTTGGCTCAGGCAAAACGGAGTAGAAGCACATATGTGATATGTGCGGGACCGAGAATAATACAGGTATGTGATACCGTATTAGATTCTCACGATATGAGATATTGGCCGGGTATATGTGATATAGCCGGGTCATCGGATCAAGTGTTGATTCGATGAACTGATACAGATTATATTAGTCGATTATTTGTGAAATGGCCGGATTATCAGATCAAATGTTGATTCGATAATTTAATGTATAATTATATATTTGATATATTAAATTACATTAACTAATAAAAGCTCACTTAAAGATTCTTTTTCTCAACTCGGGTAATACATTGATATATATGCGATATATGTTAATTGTATTATTTTATTTTGTAACAATAAATATTGTACATGTGATATATAATATTGTAACATGTTATGGTTATAATTGCAACAAGTTTTGTGGAGTTTAATTGACGATAGGGTTTGGATTAGGGTTAAGTCTTCATGAAGCTTTCAAAAAGCTTCTTGAAGCTTTGACTTTGACTTGGATATTTTGCATAGATATTTCCTTAACCCAACTCAACCCTTTACCCTAGTTAAATCTCTACATGGGTTAAGTCTTCATATTTAACCAATGGTTGCAATTCTAACCACAATAGAGTTTCATTATTCATCACAAAAAGATTCTTCTTCTTCTTCCTTGAGTTCTTGATGGAAAAGCTTAATAGCTTTTTCATAAGTGATGATTTCGAGTGAGATTAAGAAAACAAATGAGAGCTAAAATACTATTTCATCATCCTAATCTATCCTAACCATTTAGATTAGGGTGTTCACTTCATTAGTGAGTGAGAGCTTGTGTTAAACAAACTTTAAGGTAGATCATCTTTGTTATCGAAGATCGGAAGCAAGCTTGCATCTTTCTCTTCGTGGAGACTCTCTAGAGTCCGGGTACTGGATGATCGCAGCGAAGGGACCTCAACATGGAGCTTATGAAGTGATGGACCGGACTACAAAGGTTGTAATCCCAAACTCTTAGATGTTAAAGTGTTTAACATGCTTTGTTTTGCCTAATCTCTAGTTTAAAGATCTTGGTTTAGGGTTGTTCAGCACGGCTAAATATTAAATCGGGCATGGTTGATACCTTGTAGAACCTTGTTAGAGTGCCTAGTAACCCTACAGTGGTATCAGAGACAAGCTAGAGCTTTAGGCGAAGTCTAGACGAAGTTTAAAGTCCGATCGAACTCCGAATACCCGTAAAACCCTAGTTTCTAGAAATTTTTCAAAAAGTTGATATTTTTCATATTAAAAATACTCAAAAAAATCAACAGGGAATTCTATGGAGACCTGTGAAAAACAACACCCTAACTCCACTATAGCGCCGTGGAACCACGGCCAAACTGGGGTATTGGCGGCGGTTCCGCGGCAATAATTGAGAATTAGGTTATCCTTTTCCAACAGTAACATCCGTATGTGTTACCTACTGCTTCTGGGAATTTTTAATTATTACTCAAGTGTTGAGTTTTCTGGGTTGTATTGGGAACTCATTGATTCGATCGGAAAGTACAACTTCGTTTATTTTGTCCGGGTAATTTTTAGAACGTGTTAAAACGTTCGAACGGATATCAATAACTCACTTTTTCCCCTGCCGGAAAATTTCCAAGTGTTGGATTTTTCCGTTGTTTAAGAACGTTATAAGTCGTGCAAGTAACGCGGTGGACCCTCTAGAAGAACACAAACCTTAACTCGATTATGTGACCATCTTGAACTGCCTATAAACCTTAGGGTTTGTGGCAGTACGGCGTTGCCACATGTGAGGCATTGGCTTGACCCTTCAACGGCTGGACCATTGGTACTGTAGCATGTGATGGATGTTTTTAAACTAATTTCAAGTGTTGAGAACTATTTGGGAAATCTTGGGTGTTTGTTTATTCGATCGGAAAGTTTAACATTGTCTATTTATCTGGAATGTGATACAATATTTGAAATCCACATGTAGTTATGAGATAACTAATTTGAATGTTATAAATCTAGCAGTTCAGTCTAAGTTGATCGGTTGCCACGGGATTTTGATGCGATCAAAAGTCCGTCGCAATCACGCAGCGTACGCAGATACTCGCCGGGTAAACTTAATAGACATCCACGCCCCATAGCCCCGAGTGACTGTAAGAGAACCCCGTCGCCAAAAGCATCCGTTCGGGTGCTCGCGGCTGCGGTGTTCCACCTTAGTGCACTTCGTCGACGGCATCGGGGTGCGGCCGTCTACTAAAGTTTTCGACGAGCATTCGATCAGAATGTCGGGAATCTAGTTAAATTGCCCGACTAGATATTGAAAAGAGTTTTCAATATTGAGACTAAAATGCGGGGTTTATAATTGTTAGGCATGCGATGTTTGAAGAATTCATTTGGTTAGGCATGCGATGTCTAAGGAGGTTGCGGATTCCAACTGTTGTAGTTTTACACTTTCTTTTATGCGACCGTAAGTATAATATGTGGTGTATCGCCGGTTTCGTTGCTATACATCAACGACAATTGGGATACGCATATTTACTTACGTTGATGATATGTGATATTATGTGTTGCTGTGATATGTTATATTGGATCGTCGTGTTTTGAATAGCCGGGGGTTTTATGTGAGATGAGAGTTTTTCTTTTTTCATTCATGTAAAATACATTTGTATGTAATATTCTTTTATTGGGGCACTTCCGGGCTGAGGATGATGTCACTATTGTATATTATTTACTTTTCCGCATTAGGTAGACCCAAGGCGGGGAGCACAAGTAACCGGGTTCTAGGGTCCAGTGGGAGACCATCTCGAGGAGTCGAGACCGGGTCTCCTAACCCCAGAATTGGCAGTGTTGCTTGCCGCTCTCGTAGGGGTCTAGGGATGTTGGTTTGGCTATTCATCACGACCGTGGAATCCGTGTTTTATACAGGCTCGTATTAAAACTCGGACCTCCTAGTATATCCAATATTTCATATATGTTCATCTGCTGCAATGTTCTATGATGAGATCATATTACTGCCTGAGACGAATGTTTATATTATATATATGAGATATATGTTGTATTGCAGATTTCGTTTCAAATGTGATGCTTGTGAAGCATAATTAAAATGGGACTTCATTAATGTGATTAATGAAATAAAAGAAACCTAAAAATGTTGTAGAAACTTGTTTAAAAACTGGTAGCTCTAGTTCTTGCTTTGCAAAGCGGTGTTCCTTGTAGAACATCCAGCACCTTATTCGATAAGGAAAGAGCCGAGATCCCTTCACCGAAAGTGACCTCTTTAGCGAAACTACCAGATGCTACGCACTCGGTTTGTCTTTTGATTGCTTCTATAGTTTTTGCTTTGCATAGTGGTATTTGCGAAATATCCTGCACCTTATTCGATAAGGAAAGAGCCGAGATCCCTTCACCGGGAGTGACCTCTTTAGCGAAACTAGAAAAGCCTAAAAAACATTCCATTCAAAATCACTCGATTCTACAACGATATCAAGTTCATTACGCAAAGGGTTTTCTTAAAAACCTCTCGTAGCCCTCCGTCATTTCAGATAAGTACTACGTTGTATTCGTGCTGCGATAGTTTGGCCTCCGTCAAGGCATAGTGTACGGTAGCTAACTAGTGCTTATCTGCTAGCATACAATGCGATTGGATTAGGGTATTCGTACGGCGTAGTTTGGCCTCCGTCAAGGGTCATGCGGGTGGGTCTAATTCAATCAGGAAATGTATGGGTTGAACTTGACTAGCGGACTATGGGTAGTTTGGCCTCCGTCAATGTCATAGGACGCTAGGGGTAAAATATTATTGGGAATTTCAAGTGTTGAAATTTGCAATTAGATTGCATACCTTCTATGAGATAGTTCGATCCCAATACCCGCTACGAGTAAGAGTTACTCCTGGGAGAGTTTTACACATTACAATTAGCCGATCAAGTAGGTGTCTAGGAAGGTGTTAACGGGGTTACGCCCTTGGAAAAATGAGGTTTATTTTAATTAGGTATGTGCGAAAGCACGGGGAACCTCCCTCAAAGTACCGGCACTGGCCTGGCTAAAAGATTGGCGAACTTATAGAGTGTAATTAATCCCGGCTAGTCTTTCCTTTTAGGGTTTGAAGGAAGATTTGGCTAAAACAGTGGGAGACATCCTGATTAGATATATTAATAACCAATCTAATCTTGCAATAGCATACGCTGACTGTTTTCTGTAGGGTTCCTAGGCACCCTAGTGAGGTCTCACAAGGCATCGAACATGCCAATATAAAAATTTATGGGTGCCGAGAGACCCGACTACGGATCGTTTGCTAGAAATCTAGGCGAAAAAGCTAACTAGTTAACACTTAACTAAGGGAATACGGAAATACAACCTTTGTAGATCCGGTGCTCCACCTCCATAGCTCCGCAACGAAGTCCTCTCCGCTGTCCAAATCAAATCCGGGCTCTAGCGTCGGCTTCGTCGGAGAATGGGCAAGCTAGGTCGTCGATGTCCATGCCGAAGATGATCTACGTCGAGGCATCGCTAAATCAAGCTCCGACTTCACCAAGTCAAGAAACTTGTGAAGTAAATACACTCTACTACTTGGCAAGAGGTAGAGGATGAAGAAATAGGAAGTGGGTTCAATTTAGAATTGGATTTCTCACTCTTTATCATCAATCACCATTGATGACTTCAAGCTTTTCTTCTTGAGTTCAAGGAAGAAGAAGAAGAAAATGATATGAAAAGTTATTTTAAAATGAAAAGTAAAAAGAATACTTATCATAATTGAACCATGGTCAAGTGTAGAGAATAAATCATGGTTAATGGGATGGTTAGGGTTAAGCATGAGACAAAATGGTCACTTGGTCAAAGTCTTCATGAAGCTTCATGAACAAAACAAAAGAAGCCACCATTTTCTCATTTGCTTTTCATTTTCCAAAAAGAATAAATGAATAAATAAGTAGATATGAAAATGTAAACCCTAACCATTACATAACCATGGTTTAAACTTTACACAAAACACAAGTAAACATGTATCATCAAACATGATACAATTTAAGTGCACAAAAATCATATCGCATATGCAATGCGCACACCCGAGTGAGAAAATCCATTTAAAGTGAACCGATACTAGTTAATGAAAAGTAATATATCAAATATATAATTATGCATTAAATCATTAAATCAACTCTTGAGTTAACGATCCGGTCATATCGCATATAACCGGCTAGTATCCAATGTATCGGCTTATCGAATCAATCCTTGATTCGATAATTAGGTTATATCGCATACAACCATTCGACACATTGATCGCGAGAATGAAATACGGTATCACATACACGCATTACTCTCGGTCCCGCACATATCTCATATGCGCTCCTATTTCGTTTCGCTTGAGCCAGGAAACCTCTGTGTAGGACTCTAAAGACTCGTCAATACGCCGGCAGCGGATGATGATCATATCAAACATCCACAAGCCGCAAGCGGTCTGCTAAACGTAACGGCCACCCGGGTATTGAGCGATCTGAAGATCGACGAGCAAGCCCGCTCACACTCCAGTGAATCCGACCAGTAACACTACCGTACAGTCCGGTCTGATCGTCCGATATGTCGCATATCTCGCCTAGGGGTGGTAAACGTCAGACCCCAATAGCTCAATAAGTCGTGTCGATATCAGGTCTATAACTATTCGAGAAACTACAGGTAACACTTACCAGTAAATCTCAGCAACCCTGGCCAGAGATTTCCTGTTATAGCCAATCGAACACAGCACAACATCAACCCCCTATACCGGGAGAGACGAATCCCCTCCTATCGCTCATTGCCTCCATGTGATTCGGGACTGTACCCAAAAACCACCATTTTGCACGCCCTCTTGGACGTGGTAAGATGGAAATCAAAGCACAGTGGGAACCACACAAGACTCTATGACGATCTCGGGTCAACAGACTACTCTGTACCAGTGTCACCAGAGAACTGCCATCTGACGTGAGGTATAATACCATCTGGGAGTTCTCGGCGAGTCCGTCCAGTGTACCAAGTCTCTACTGAGCACCCGTATATCATCTCTGATGTCAAACACCAATGGATATGGGATCATCCATTGCCCATCTGAATGGGTCGAGAAGGTACACGCTAGTCTACTCTGGTATATCGATGCCCCGTCTCGATACACCCTCGACTAGGGACTTTGAAGGATGTACTTATGGACTACCATGTCCCCACTAGTATGATCCGCATCATAGTCCAGGTAGTCAAGTACAGATCCTAAGGGCTTTACCAACATGTAACAGGGAGACAATCAGTGTACACGTTAAGGTAAAGAGCAACCAGATAGCATACTATCATGTCGAGCAAGAAAGTCCTCCCTATATACGTCCTAGCATCCACTACAATATACATCATATGTACAGTAATGGCCTCTAGGGCATACATATAACTAACAATCTCCCACTTGCACTAGGGCCATCTGTAGCAGTGGTTCTAGTATCTCATACTCAACCATCCCATAAAAGTCTCTCTCTGGGAACAGGCCTTTGTGAGTGGATCCGCTGTGTTGTCCTCTGAGTCTACTCTCCAAACCTCGATCATCCTGGAGATCAACCATCTCCATGATCAAGTGATACTGCCTTAGAATATGTCTGGATCACTGATGGGACCGGCGTTCCTTGGCATAAGCCACAACTCCATTGTCACAAAATGGGAGGAACAAAGTTCATCTTATGAACTAATATACACCCAGACTGCCTCTTTGGTAGCATCTTAAGTAGCGATGTATCTAGCCTTTATCTTCTAGTTTGCCACGGTATCTAGCTTGGAACTCTTCCAACATACCGTCCCTCCACTGAGGGTAAAGACAATGCCTGTGACTGACATTCAGTCGTCATTATCACCCTGGAACCCTTCCAGTGATTCTCCCCAGGATCGATTGATACCATCTAACTACAACTAGTGAGAATCCCAACATCCAATTAAATCTATCTCATAGATCCAAAACTTAGGATTTGGGAGGTATCATTTTGATCCTATATAGAGAATCATTGTGATATGCGGAGATTGATCGAGCGTAGCATAGGAAACTCCTTCCCTATCAGGAGTATGTCATCCACGTACTCTACGAGGATCATCACCATACTCCCTACTACCTTTTTGTTTATACAAGGTTCATCTCCCATTTTGATGATGTCAAACTCTTTGACTACTTCATCAAAACATACGTTCCAACTCCACGATGCTTGCTTTATCCTATAAAGCATCTTGCACACGTTTCCGCTGCTCCCACTGTCTACGAAGCCCTCTGGCTGTGTACTTATAGACGCACTCTTCTAAAATATCATTTAGAAAAGCAGTCATGACACCCAACCACCAGATATCGTAGTCATGGTATGTAGCCGTGGCAAGTAGGATCTGGATGGACTTAAGCATAGATACTTGAAAAGGTTTCATCATTATCCACACCTGGTCAATGATGCAAACTTTTAACAAGTCTAGCTTTGAAAGTCTCAACTTTTCCATCTACACCAAGTAATCTTCTCAAGATATACTTTCTCCTGATGGGGATTTAACCCTTCAGATATAGCAACCAAAGTCCATACTTTGTTGGTGTACATGGATTCCATCTCAGATCACTAAGCATCCAGCCATTCTTACAGAGTCTTACTCCTGATGGCCAGCTCGAAACTAGTTGGGTCATCATCTCATGATGCAATCCTCGCTCCCACTGTCATAGAGAAACCGAAGTATCTCTCAGGTGGGTGAGGAACCCTACTAGATCGGCGGAGAGGTTGAGATTCGTTGGTAACTATTGAATCCTTTGGCTCTTTCAAATCATCTGCTGCAGTTTGTATAGCTGGAACCTTTCCAGTTCTACATAACAGACCTTGCCTCGAGCTTGTCCGGATTTTGCTTTTAAACATAGCCCGGACAACCCCAAATCTTAACTAACTTAAGATATGGGCTCTTCCCTTTCAATATCACATATGAAGTGGTAGGCAACTGATTTGATTTGAACCCTATTCAATAGGTATGCAGCTTCTCAAGTGCATAACTCCTAAAAGGAAATAGGAAACTCAGTAGTACTCATCATAGAGCACACCATATCAGATAGGGTGTATCTGCTCCGCCCCGACATACCATCGTGCAATGGTGTATACGGAGGAGTAATGCTGAGAGAGAATCTCATTCTCCTTTAGAATAGTCCAGAAATTCCATGCACAAGTATTCTCCTCCCTGATCTCATCATAGGACATAATACTTATACCCGTATTTTGGTTCTCTACTTCTTGCTTATATTCTGTGAATATCTCAAAAGGCTCGGACTCATGTTTCAACAGGAACATATGTCTGAATCTTGAGAGATTATCAGAGAATGTAATGAAGTACAAAGAACCTGTCCTGGCATGTGTAGACAGGGGACCTTACATACATCAACATGTATCATCCCAAGAGTATACTAACTCTTTCTCTGTTTCCAATAAACAGAGCTGTGGTCATCTTATCTTTGTGACATGACTGGTGAGTTTCACAAGATGTAAATTCAAACTGATTTGAATATGCATCTTTATGTAACTCCAGCTAGTCGGGTCACATTGATATGACCTAGTCTACAATGCCTCAAGACGGATTCGTTCATTTCTGAACTCTTCCTCTTGTGTGTGTTCCATGTACTAAGAACTGTAGTTTGATTTAGAACATCAACGCTTTTAGATAACGTGCCTGATACGATCAACTTTTGATATAGGAAATGTTCAAAACATTATCCAACAATACAGAATTTTATCATTTCTTTACTAATAAAGAGACTGATATGATTTTGTATATCAGGTTCGGTATCTAATAACATTCGTTCAGAATCAATGTATTGGTAATACAGGGTGACAGTGACCAACAGACTTGGCTGCAACACTTGCCCCGTTTTCTGCCTCATGAAACTTATCACCCGTTCTCAGTTTCTACCTAGCTGTAGCCCTATGTAACAGATTACATATCTGGGATCCTGATCTGGTATCACATACCCAGGACGTAGAGGATACTGAGAAACAGTTCTCTGTAATGAACACACCCGAAGATGATGCATCGGCATGCACTCTCTTCGTTTGGGCGGCACGGGAAATCTGGTATTCCCCAATTTCCTGCTCTGTCTTATAACAATTATAAGTTGGAGCGGGACCAACGTTCCCCAGCTCAGAATAACAAGCGGGTTCGGTCAATAATCCGTATTATTATCTTGATTAAGGCGTGATATGGTCGCTACCTGGAGAGAGAGAGAAGAAAACACTCAGTGTGCGCTCTTGCAAGAATAGATTGGTTATTATTTTATCTAATCAGGATGGCTCCCACTGCTTTTTATCAAATCTTCCTTTAAACCCTAAAAGGAAAGACTAGCCGGGATTAATTACACACTACAAGTTCGCCAATCTTTCAGCCAGGCCAGTGTCGGTACTTTGAGGGAGGTCCCCCGTGCTTTCGCACGAACCTAATTAATGTAAACCTCGTTTTCCCAGAGGCGTAACCTCGTTAACACCTTTCTAGACACCTACTTGATCGGCTAATTGTAATGTATAAAACTCTCCCAGGAGTAACTCTTACTCGCAGCGGGTATCGGGATCCAACTATCTCATAGAAGGTATGCAATCTCATTGCAAATTTCAACACTTGAAATTCCCGATAATATTTTGCCCCTAACCTCCTATGACCTTGACAAAGGCCAACAAACCATAGGATGCTAGTCAAGTTCAACCCGTCATTTCCTGATTGAATTAAACCCACCCGCATGGCCCTTGACAAAGGCCAACAAGGTCGCACGACTACCCTAACTCAATCTGCATCATATGCATAAACAGATAAACACCAGTTAGCTACCGCACACTGTGCCTTGACAAAGGCCAACAAACGCAGCACGAATACTAACTACTACTTATCTGAAATGTCGGAGGGCTACGACAGGTTTTTCTGAAAACCTATTGCGTAATGAACTTGATATCGTTGTAGGATCGAATGAATTTTGAAATGGAGTGTTTTTGAGGCTTTTCTAGTTTTGCTAAAGGAGTCACTCCCGGTGAAGGGATCGTCGGTCCTTTCCTCGTCGAATGAGGTGCGGGATATATCGTATATATCACTGTGCAAAGTAAAAACTCTTAAAAGCAATCAAAAAACAAACCGAGTGTGTAGCATCAGCCAGTTATTGCTAAAGGAGTCACTCCCGGTGAAGAGATCTCGGTCCTTTCCTCATCGAATAAGGTGCAGGATATATCGCATATACCGCTGTGCAAAGCAACAACTGTAGCTACCTGTTTTATTTTGAAATTCGATTCTACAACATCTTAGGTTTCTTTTATTTCATTAATCACATTAATGAAGTCCCATCATTTAAGTACCTAAACATCACAGATAAATACGACGTACACTTATGCCATCCGCATTCGCCTCGATGTCCCCTCGTGCACCGTTAGGTTAGGTAACTAACGGCAGAGCAGGGCAGGGCTAGCGCGGGTGTAAAATATAAGTAACGTCTATATAATATATCATATATACTATATACTGTATCTATCACAAAACATCACATGATCACATCACAGATATCGCAGCAGAAGAATCATATGAAATATTGGATATACTAGGACGTCCGTGTTTTCAATACGAGCCAGTATAAAACACGGATTCCTCGGTCGTGATGAATAGCCAAACCCACACCCCTAGACCCCTACGAGAGCGGCAAGCAACCCTACCAATTCTGGAGTTAGGAGACCCGGACTCGACTCCTCGAGTTGGTCTCCCACTGGACTCCAGAACCCGGTTACTTGTGCCCTCCTCCTTGGGTCTATCCTAGTGCGGAAAAGTAAATAATATACAAGAGGTGACAACTTCCGCTACCTGGAAGTGCCCCAATAAAAGAATATTACATACAAGTTTTTACATGAATGAAAATGAAAAACACTCATCTCACATAAAAACCCCCGGCTATTCAAACACGACGATCCAATATAACATATCAAGCAACACATAACATCACATGTCATCAACGTAAGTAAATATGCGCATCCCAATTGTCGTTGACATATAGCAACGAAACCGGCGATATCACATATTACACTTACGGTCACAGAAAAGAAAGTGTAAAACTACAACAGTTGGAATCCGCAATCACCTCAGACATCGCATGCCTGACCAAATGAATTTCTTAGACATCGCATGCCTAACAATTATAAACCCCGCATTTTAGTCTTTTTATCGAAAACACTTTTCAATACCAAGTCGGGCAATTCAACAGGATTCCCGACATTTTGATCGAATGCTCGTCAGAAACTTCAGTAGACGGCCACACCCCCGATACCGTCGACGAAGTGCACCAAGGCGGAACACCGCTACCGCGAGCACCCGGAGGGATGCTTTCGGCGACGGGGTTCTCCTACAGTCACTTGGTCGGGGCTATGGAGTGAGGCTGTCTATTAAGTTTACCCGGCGAGTATCCGCGTACGCTACGTGATTGCGACGGACTTTTGATCACATCAAAATTCCGTGGCAACCGATCAAGGGAGACTAAACTGCTACGTTTATAATATTCATTCCGTTATCTCATAACATCTTGTGAATTCCAATTATTGTATCCCATTCCATATAAACAGAAAATGTTAAACTTTCTGATCGAACAATCAAACACCCAAGTTTTCCTGATACAGATCAACACATGAAATAAGTCTAACAACATTCCGTTCGTGCCTCAGTACCAACGGTCCAGCCGTAGAAGGGTCAAGCCAACGCCTCACATGTGGCACGCCGTACTCCCCCAAACCCGAAGGTTCAAAGGGCAGTTCAAGACGGTCACATAATCGAGTTAAGGTTTGTTGTCTTCTAGAGGGTCCATCGCGTTACTTGCTCTACTTAGAACGTCGTCAAACTACGGAAAAATCCAACACTTGGAAATTTCCCGACAGGGGAAAAGTTGGGTATTTATATCCGGTCGAACTTTTTAACATATTCTAAAAATTTATCCGGAAAGCCACACAGACAAAATTCGATAATCCGATCGAACATTCGAATCCCCAAAACAACCCAGAAAATTCAACTCTTGAATAAATTTTAAAAATTCCCAGAAAATCCAGAAGAATTTATCAGGTATTACTGTGCAAACAGTAAGGGATGACGTCATGATTGGGCCGCTGATCCGCCGCAGAAGCCATGCTTCTGCCGCGGATCCGCCGCGAATATTACTGTTCACCAGAAACTTTTTGCACCGTAATTCTTATTTTTCCCTGCTGAATTTTTTAGCAATTTTTAATTTGGAAAAACTCACTGTTTTCAAAAAAGTACAGAGAGCAAGATTGATTTGGTGTTTCGGGTTCATTCGGACTTCAAATTCCGTCTGGACTTCGCCTAAGGCTCTAGCTAGGCTCTGATACCACTGTAGGGTTCCTAGGCACGCTAGTGAGGTCTCACAAGGCATCGAACATGCCAATATAAAAATTTATGGGTGCCGAGAGACCTGACTACGGATCGTTTGCTAGAAATCTTGGCGAAAAAGCTAACTAGTTAACACTTAACTAAGGGAATACGGAAATACAACCTTTGTAGATCCGGTGCTCCACCTCCATAGCTCCGCAACGAAGTCCTCTCCGCTGTCCAAATCAAATCCGGGCTCTAGCGTCGGCTTCGTCGGAGAATGGGCAAGCTAGGTCGTCGATGTCTATGCCGAAGATGATCTACGTCGAGGCATCGCTAAATCAAGCTCCGACTTCACCAAGTCAAGAAACTTGTGAAGTAAACACACTCTACTACTTGGCAAGAGGTAGAGGATGAAGAAATAGGAAGTGGGTTCAATTTAGAATTGGATTTCTCACTCTTTATCATCAATCACCATTGATGACTTCAAGCTTTTCTTCTTGAGTTCAAGGAAGAAGAAGAAGAAAATGATATGAAAAGTTATTTTAAAATGAAAAGTAAAAAGAATACTTATCATAATTGAACCATGGTCAAGTGTAGAGAATAAATCATGGTTAATGGGATGGTTAGGGTTAAGCATGAGACAAAATGGTCACTTGGTCAAAGTCTTCATGAAGCTTCATGAACAAAACAAAAGAAGCCACCATTTTCTCATTTGCTTTTCATTTTCCAAAAAGAATAAATGAATAAATAAATAGATATGAAAATGTAAACCCTAACCATTACATAACCATGGTTTAAACTTTACACAAAATACAAGTAAACATGTATCATCAAACATGATACAATTTAAGTGCACAAAAATCATATCGCATATGCAATGCGCACACCCGAGTGAGAAAATCCATTTAAAGTGAACCGATACTAGTTAATGCAAAGTAATATATCAAATATATAATTATGCATTAAATCATTAAATCAACTCTTGATTTAACGATCCGGTCATATCGCATATAACCGGCTAGTATCTAATGTATCGGCTTATCGAATCAATTCTTGATTCGATAATTAGGTTATATCGCATACAACCATTCGACACATTGATCGCGAGAATGAAATACGGTATCACATACACGCATTACTCTCGGTCCCGCACATATCTCATATGCGCTCCTATTTCGTTTCGCTTGAGCCAGGAAACCTCTGTGTAGGACTCTAAAGACTCGTCAATACGCCGGCAGCGGATGATGATCATATCAAACATCCACAAGCCGCAAGCGGTCTGCTAAACGTAACGGCCACCCGGGTATTGAGCGATCTGAAGATCGACGAGCAAGCCCGCTCACACTCCAGTGAATCCGACCAGTAACACTACCGTACAGTCCGGTCTGATCGTCCGATATGTCGCATATCTCGCCTAGGGCTGGTAAACGTCAGACCACAATAGCTCAATAAGTCGTGTCGATAGGAGGTCTATAACTATTCGAGAAACTACTGGTAACACTTACCAGTAAATCTCAGCAACCCTGGCCAGGGATTTCCTGTTATAGCCAATCGAACACAGCACAACATCAACCCCCTATACCGGGAGAGACGAATCCCCTCCTATCGCTCTTGCCTCCATGTGACTCGGGACTGTACCCAAAAACCACCGTTTTGCACGCCCTCTTGGACGTGGTAAGATGGAAATCAAAGCACAGTGGGAACCACACAAGACTCTATGACGATCTCGGGTCAACAGACTACTCTGTACCAGTGTCACCAGAGAACTGCCATCTGACGTGAGGTATAATACCATCTGGGAGTTCTCGGCGAGTCCGTCCGGTGTACCCAGTCTTTACTGAGCACCCGTATATCATCTCTGATGTCAAACACCAATGGATATGGGATCATCCATTGCCCATCTGAATGGGTCGAGAAGGTACACGCTAGTCTACTCTAGTATATCGATGCCCCATCTCGATACACCCTCGACTAGGGACTTTGAAGGATGTACTTATGGACTACCATGTCCCCACTAGTATGATCCACATCATAGTCCAGGTTGTCAAGTACAGATCCTAAGGGCTTTACCAACATGTAACAGGGAGACAATCAGTGTACACGTTAAGGTAAAGAGCAACCAGATAGTATACTATCATGTCGAGCAAGAAAGTCCTCCCTATATACGTCCTAGCATCCACTACAATATACATCATATGTACAGTAATGGCCTCTAGGGCATACATATAACTAACATTTTCTTCTCTCTTTCTCCTGGTTGCGACTATGTCACGTCTTAATCAAGATAATAATACGGATGTATTGACTGAACCCGCTTGTTATACTGTGCTAAGGAACGTTGGTCCCGCTCCAACTTATAATTGTTATAAGACAAAGCAGGAAATATGGGATTACCAGAATTCTCGTGCCGACCAAACGAAGAAAGTGCATGTTGATGCATCATCTATGGGTATGTTTATTAACGAGAGCTATTTCTCTGTATCCTTTACGTCCTGGGTATGAGATACCGGATCAGGATCCCGCAAATGTAATTTATTACATGGGCTACAGATAGGTAGAGAACTGAGAACGGGTGATAAGTTTTCAAGAGTTGAAAACAATGCAAGTGTTGCAGCCAGGTTTGTTAGCAGTTATCACCCTGTATTACCAGAATACATTGATTCTGAATGAATGTTATTAGATACCGAACCTGATATACAACATCATATCAGTATCTTTATTTAATAAAGAAGGATATAATTTTGTATTGTTGGATAATGTTTTGAACATTTCCTATATCAAGAGTTGATCGGTTCAGGCACGTTATCTAAAAGCATAGACGTTCTAAATCAAACCACAGTTCTTAAAGTACTGAGCACACACAAGAGAAAGAGTTTAGAAATAAACGAATCCTTCTAGAGGCATTGTAGACTAGGTCATATCGATGCTACCCAACTAGCTAAAGTTACATAAAGATGCATATTTAAATTAGTTTGAATTTACATCTTGTAAAACTTGCCAGTCATGTCACAAAGATAAGATGACCACAGCTCCGTTTATTGGAAACAGAGAAACAGTTAGTGAACTCTTAGGATTGATACATGCTGATGTATGAAAGTCCCTTGTCTACACATGCCAAGACCGGTTCTTTATACTTCATTACATTCACTTTTTATCTCTCAAGATTCGGACATATGTTCCTGTTGAAACACAAGTCTGAACCTTTTGAGAAATTCAATGAATATGAGTTAGAAGTAGAGAAGCAAAACGGGTATAAGTATTATGTCCTTTGATGAGATCAGGGAGGAGAATACTTGAGCACGAAATTCCTGGACTATTCTAAAGGAGAATGAGATTCTCTCTCAGCATTACTCCTCCGTATACACCATAGCACGATGGTATATCGGGGCGGAGCAAATAGCACCCTATGTGTTATGGTGGGCTCTATGATGAGTACTACTGAGTTTCCTATTTCCTTTTGGGAGTTATGCACTTGAGAAGCTGCATACCTATTAAATAGGGTTCCAATGAAATCAGTTGCCTACCACTTCATATGTGATATGGAATGGGAAAAGCCCATATCTTAAGTATGTTAAGATTTGGGGTTATCCAGCCTATGTCTACAAGCATAATCCGGACAAGCTCGAAGCAAACTCAGATCTGTGAAAGTTTGTTGGATATCCCAAGCATTCGCAAGGGAATATCTTCTACCAAACCGAGGAACAAAAGATGTTTTGTTTCTCAGCATGCCACCTTTGTGAAAGGGAATTTCTTGTGAAGAAATTAGTGGTCATCAGGTAGAACTGGAAAAAGTTCAAGCTATACAAACTGCAGCAGTTAATTTGGTAGAACCAAAGGATTCAATAGATTCTAACGAACCTCAGCCTCTCCGCCGATCTAGTAGCGCTCCTCACCCAGCTCAAAGATACTTTGGTTTCTCTATGACAGTGGGAGTGAGGATTGCATCATGAGATGATGACCCAACTAGTTTCGAGCTGGCCATCAGGAGTGGGGACTCTGTAAGAATGGCTGGTGCTTAGCGATCTGAGATGGAATCCTTATACACCAACAAAATATGGACTTTGGTTGTTTTATCTGAAGGGATAAATCCCTATCAGGAGCATGTATATCATGAGAAGATTACTTGGTGTACATGGAAAAGTTGAGACTTTCAAAGCTATGGTTAAGTCCATCCAGATCCTACTTGCCACGGCTACATACCATGACTACGATATCTGGCGGTTGGGTGTCATGACTGCTTTTCTAAATGTTGATTTGGAAGAGAGGGTCTATAAGTACACAGCCAGAGGGCTTCGTAGACAGTGGGAGCAGCGGAAACATGTGCAAGATGTTTTATGTGATAAATCAGGCATCGCGGAGTTGGAACGTCTGTTTTGATATGGTAGTCAAAGAGTTTGACTTCATCAAAATGGTAGATGAACCTTGTGTATACAAAAATGTAGTAGAGAGTATGGTAATGATCCTCGTAGAGTATGTGGATGACATACTGTTGATAGGGAAGGAGTTTCCTATGCTACACTCGGTCAATCTCCGCTTATCACAAGGATTCTCCATATAGGATCAAAGTGATACCTCCTAAAACCTAGGTTTTATATCTATGAGATAGATCTAAATGGATGTTAGGATTCTCAATAGTTGTAGTGAGATGGTATCAATCGATCCTGGGGAGAATCACTGGAAAGGTTCCAGGTTGATAAGGACGACTGAATGTCAGTTGAAGGCATTGTCTTTACCCTCAGTAGAGGGACGGTATGTTGGAAGAGTTCTAAGCTAGATACCATGACTTACTAGACGATTAAAGGCAAGATACGTCGTTACCAAGGATGCTACCAAAGAGGCATTCTGGATATATATATATAAGTTTATGAGATGAACTTCGTTCTTACCATTATGTGACAATGGAGTTGTGGCTTATGCCAAGGAACCCCCGTCCCATCAGAAATCCAGATATAATTCTTAGGCAATATCACCTGATCATGGAGATGGCTGATCTCCAGGGAGATCGAGGTTAGGAGAGTAGACACAGAGGACAACAGCGTGGATCCACTCACAAAGGTCTTTTTCCCAGTAGAGACTTTTATGGGAAGGTTGAGTATGAGATACTTCAACCACAACTAATTGTTGGGTATGCGATACTACAACAGATGGCCCTAGTGCAAGTGGGAGATTGTTAGTTATATGTATGCCCTAGAGGCCATTACTGTACATACGATGTATATTGTAGTGGATGCTTGGACATATATAGGGAGGACTTTCTTGCTCGACATGATAGTATGCTATCTGGTTGCTCTTTATCTAAACATGTACTCTAATTGTCTCTATGTTACATGTTGATAAAGCCCTTAGGATGATTACTTGACTACCAGGACTATGATGCGGATCATACTAGTGGGGACAGTATAGTTGTAAGTCCACGTTGCGACCCCCGGTTCTTACGGGGAGGCGGAAACGGTATAAAATCAAAATTTTAACGCAAGAGGCAACATGGACTAAACTAGGTCGGGATCTTTACTTAAACTAAAACTAGCAAACTAAGCTAAAGATATTTAGCTACTCGGATGAAGATGGTTATACCTAAACTTGAACTCCTTCTCTTCAAGCTCCGATGGTGGTTCGAAGGCTCCTTCTCGTTGTCTCCGTACGCCGAAGATAGATCCACTTGAAAGCTCCAACCTTTAGCTCCTTCTTCGTTCTTTGAAGAAACTAGTTCACTTGGTTTGCTAAACCTAGTGAACTAGAATGAGTAGAGAGGAAATAGAATGGGATTTTATCTATGGTTCTTGATTCTCAACTCATGAGACAAGAGAACCATAGATCAAGAGAGGGAGCAAGAGGTTGAGGGTGAGAGCAAGAGGAGAGCTCAAGAACAAGAGAGAGAATGAGCAAGAAAGAATGAGCAACTCTTTTGTCTTTCACCCTCTCATAATCCAAAGTGATCATAACTCATCATATCAAAAAAGTCTTATGTGATGGTTAGAAGCAACCATAAGCTTATCATGTCATGCACTCATTTTACTCAAATGAGCAAGCAAGAAAAAGTCTTTGGCATGAAATGATAACCATGGTTATCATGATGGTCAACCAGTCAAACCTAGTCAACCGGTCAACAAGTCAACAAAAGTCAACAAGTCACCAAAATCAACAAGTCAACAAAAGTCAACAAGTCAACAACCATATCACCATAATACTTAATTAATATAATAGTTAATCACATATCATATTCTCATTAGGGTTGAGCATAAAGTCAAAAAGTCAACGGTCAACTGTCAACAACCCTAATGAGAATCCGCAGCCTCTGCCTCCCTGTCAACTGTGCATACACACCCGCATCCGCGTTCCGAGGAACACGAATGCAAACTGGATAAATCCAATCCCATAAGGTACACTAGGATCTGGCTTAAACCAAAGCCCGCTAGTGTAAACTGTCCGGAAACTGTACGTGCACAAGTGCACGGATGTGACCGAACCCTGTCGCAAAACCATGCGACCTGTCGCAATACCATGCGACCTCTACTCTTTTGCCTAAAGGCGAAAAGCTTTCTGTGTGGGACTCTAAAGACTCGACACTACGCTGGCAGTGGGTTTAACCACAGACCGCAAGCGGCACTAGCTGTGCGTAACGGTCCCCAGGTAATGCCGACAAGAAGACCGACGAGGCGAAACCCATCTGAACTCCTACTGAGCCTGAGTGTGACATTCTCCGTACAGTCCGGTCTGTTCGTCTGATACATCGCATGGCGGGCCTAGGGGGCGGTAAACGTCAGTCCCCCAATAGCGGTACAAGTCGTGCCGGAGTGAAGCCCAATACACCCTGAGATAACACTGGAAACCTACCAGTATATCTCGTTTGCCCTGGCCAGGGACTACTCGTGTAATGGCTCTTCTAGACACAGCGCGATGTCAACCCCCAATACCGGGAGAGACGAATCCTGTCTAACCGTCACTGCCTCCAAGTGCTTCGGGACTGCACCCAACCACTACCTGTTTGCACGACTCCTTTGAGCCGTGGTAGGGTAGTGATCAAAGTACAGTGGGAACACACCCGAGGCGAAGTGACAGTGTCAAGTCAGCGGACTAAGCTGTACTCATGTCACCTGGGAACTGATAACTGACGATAGGTATAATACCAACTAGTCAGTTCCCGACGAGTCCTGTCCAGTGTACCCGTAACCTAACGAGCACCCGCATACTATCTCAAGTACGACGTACTGACGGCTGTGGGACAGACCGTCTCCCATACTGGGATGAGAAGCGCATGCGCTGGTCTACTCCGGAGTATCGATGCCCTGTCTCGATAGTCCTGCGACCAGGGACCTGCATAAGGATGTGCTTATAGATTACCCAGCCCCACTAGTGTGACGGCCATCACATCGCTGGTAATCAAGCAAAGATCCTAAGGGCTCTACTAATGTGTATAGGCGATATACAAAAATAAACACATGTACACATTGAAGTAGAAACAAACCAAGTAGCATACTACTATTTTGAGCAAGATTGTATATACAAGGTGAATATCCCAAGCATCCATTAAGTAATATACAAACCAGTATGATACAGTAATGGCCTCTAGGGCATATACACTAACAATCTCCCACTTGCACTAAGGCCATGTACTGCCGTATCGAAGACCTATCATCTCGATCAGCCGCTCGAACTGAGTCTGGGGCAGGGCCTTGGTGAATGGATCAGCAGTGTTATCTTTTGAAGCGACTCTCCGAACCTCGATCTCCTGGCGATCTACGATCTCCCTGATCAGGTGATACCGCCTTAAGATGTGCCTGGATCTCTGATGGGACCTGGGTTCCTTCGCTAAAGCTATAGCCCCGTTGTTGTCACAATACAGAGGTATTGGATCAACAATGGACGGAACCACCTGAAGTTCTTTCAAGAACTTCCTCATCCAGACAGCTTCTTTTGCGGCATCAGATGCAGCGATGTATTCCGCTTCCATCGTCGAGTCTGCAACGGTTTCCTGTTTGGAACTCTTCCAACACACCGCCCCTCCATTGAGGGTAAAGACAAAACCCGACATGGACTTGGAATCATCCTTGTCACTCTGGAAGCTGGAGTCAGCAAAGGCCTCGATCTGGAGGTCTTTTCCGCCATACACCAAGAACATCTCCTTAGTCCTTCTCAGGTACTTGAGAATGTTCTTTACCGCTATCCAGTGTTTCTCCCCAGGGTTAGACTGATACCGGCTTACCACACTCAGTGCATAAGCTACATCCGGTCTGGTACACAACATCGCATACATTATAGAGCCTACCGCAGAAGCGTAGGGTATAATAGACATGCGATCCCTCTCCAAATCAGTCTTGGGAGACATCTCTTTAGAGAGGGTGATCCCGTGACAAGCCGGTAGGTTACCGCGCTTGGAATCTTCCATACTGAATCTTTTCAGCACGGTGTCGATGTACCTGGACTGAGAAAGTCCTAATATCCTCTTGGATCTGTCACGGTAGATCCGGATACCCAGAATGTATGAGGCATCACCCAGGTCTTTCATGGAGAACCTGTGTGACAAGAACCCCTTGACAGATTGTAGCATAGGAATGTCATTTCCTATTAAGAGAATGTCATCCACGTATAAAACGAGGAATACTACAGTTCTCGCTACAAATCTACTATAGATGCATGGTTCATCTGGATTTTTGATAAAGCCAAATTCTTTGACCGTCTCATCAAAGCAGATGTTCCAACTCCGCGATGCCTGCTTTAGTCCATAGATGGACTTAAGCAACTTGCACACCTTTCCGCTGCTCCCACTCTGAATGAAACCCTCTGGCTGGTCCATATAGACACACTCCTCTAAATTTCCATTTAGAAAAGCTGTCTTTACGTCCATTTGCCAGATCTCATAATCGTGGAAGGCAGCAATGGCAAGAAGGATCCGAATGGATTTCAGCATGGCTACTGGAGAAAAGGTTTCGTCGTAGTCCAAGCCAGGTCTTTGACGAAAACCCTTTGCTACCAGCCTAGCTTTATAGGTCTCAACCTGTCCATCTACACCAATCTTCCTTTTGAAGATCCACTTGCATCCTACGGGTTTTACCCCGTCTGGAGCAATGTCCAACGTCCATACCTTGTTGGTGTACATGGACTCCATTTCGGTCCGCATTGCATCCAGCCATTTCACTGAGTCAACGCTCTGAACGGCCTGCTGGAAGCTAGTAGGCTCATCATAATCTATGATGCAATCCTCTCTATCCCCGTCTATGAGAAAACCGTAGTATCTCTCGGGCGGATGAGACTGCCTACTACTCCTGGGGAGTGGCGCAGGAATGTCCTGTTCTGTTGAACCCTCTGGTTCCACTAAGCTTTCAGTAACAGTCTGTGGTTCTGGAACTTCTTCCAGTTCTATTGTGTTCCCACTTATCTGGGTTTCTAAAAACTCAGTTTCCAAGAAGCGGGCATGCTGAGAAACAAAGACCTTTTGCTCCTCAGCGGAATAGAAAAGATACCCCCTGGAGTTCCTTGGGTATCCCACAAACTTACACTGTACTGAACGTGCCTCAAGTTTGTCCGCATGCTGCTTTTTTACAAAAGCTGGACATCCCCATACCTTAAGATACTTAAGACAGGGTTTCTTCCCAGTCCACATCTCATATGGGGTGGTAGGCACAGTCTTGGTGGGAGCCTTGTTCAAGATATACGCAGCTGCTTCTAGTGCATATCCCCAGAATGATCGCGGTAACTCAACGTTACTCATCATGGACCGAACCATATCCAATAGGGTTCGGTTCCGTCTCTCCGATACACCGTTATGTTGCGGAGTGTATGGAGGAGTAAGCTGAGAGAGAATACCATTCTCTTTTAAGTAATTCAGGAATTCGGCACTTAAGTATTCTCCACCTCGATCCGATCTTAGAATCTTAATACTTTTGCCGGTCTGTTTCTCTACTTCATTCTTATACTCCTGGAATTTTCCAAAGGCCTCGGACTTATGTTTCATCAAGAAGACATAACCGTACCTTGAGAAGTCATCCGTAAAAGTAATGAAGTAAGAATGTCCGCTTCGGGCATGTGTAGACATTGGACCGCACACGTCACTGTGTACGAGTCCTAAGAGCTCGCTCGCTCTTACTCCTTGTCCAGTAAACGGAGTCTTTGTCATCTTTCCTTTGAGACAAGATTGACAAGTGGCATACGATTGATATTCGAACGCATTCAAATATCCTTCTGTATGTAACTTAGTCAACCTTCTCTCATTGATGTGACCCAATCTACAATGCCATAAGAAAGTCTGATTTAGTTCTGGAGACTTTCTTTTGTGTGTATTCTGGACGTTGAAAATCTGTGGTTGGTTTAACACGTATATACCATTACTCAATGTACCTGACCCAATCAAAACTTGATTAAGGTGAATGTTTACAACATTACTTACAAACGCAAATTCATAACCTTCTTTAGAAACTAAAGATACAGAAATGATATTACAAGTTGCGTTGGGTACAAAAAAGCAATTACGCAAAACCAAAACATGTCCATCTGACATTCCCAGGTGATAGTCCCCCACGGCTTTAGCATCCATGCTAGCTCCGTTTGCAACTCTGAGGGTCATGTCACCTGCCTTCAAAACCCTACGGTTTCTCAACGCCTGCAAAGAATTACAGATATGAGATCCTGATCCGGTATCCAATACCCAGGAAGTAGAGTTTATTGAAAGACAGTTTTCAATAACATACACACCTGAAGCTGAAGCTGCAACCTGCTTCAATTCCTGTGTTCTGGCCTTCCAGGCCCTGCAATCATTCTTCCAGTGTCCTTTCTTATGACAATAGAAGCATTCTTCCTTATCCACAAGCTTCCCCGCTATCTTTGTTGCTTTACCTTTTCCCTTCGTATCCACTTTACTAACACCGCCCCTTGGTTTGGCGGGGGCCTTCTTCTTCTTTCCCTTGGCTTTCGCCTTGGACCTAGAAGAAGATGATCCTCCTACAAACAAAGTGGATGTATCCCTACCTTTCTGTAGGGTGCCCTCTGCGCTCCTCAGCATGTTGAGGAGCTCTGAAAGTTCAACCTCTTTTTCTTGTAAGTTGAAGTTCAGTATAAACTGGGCGTAAGTGGAAGGAAGGGACTGGAGAACTATATCCGTATATAGCTCACTCTCCAATGTGATCCCTAGGTCAGCGAGCTCCTCAATGAAGCCGATCATCTTTAGCACGTGCTCGGCTACTGATGATCCGACGGCCATTCTTGTCGAAAATAACTTTTTCGACGCTTCGTATCTTGCGATACGTGATTGCTCTCCATACAGTTCTTTTGTATGGAGCAATATGGACTCCATGTCCATATTCTCATGCCTCCTCTGATGTTCGTTGTCCATCAAGGCAAGCAGGAGGCACTTGGCCTTCGCGCTATCAATCTCCCAAGTCTTGCGGATTTCCTTATCCGCGATGCTGGAAGTTGGACCAGGGACAGGGGGAGCTTTGGTGGTAAGAAGATACCCCAGCTTGTCATAAGTGATTGCTATCTTGACATTCCTGAGCCAATCTTTGTAGTTTGGCCCTGTCAGTTTGTTTTTATCTAGGAGTAACTTAAGTCCAGTCATGTTGAATGGTCGCTGCAATTAGGAGAGAGAAGAAGAAACACTCAGCATGATGCTCTTGCAAGTTTAGAGTGGTTTTTAGTTTGTCTAAACAGGATGGCTCCCACTGTTTCTCGAATCCCTCCTCAAACCATAAAGGAAGAATTAGTCAGGATCAATCCCACCGTACAATACTTGCTTAACCGTTCAGCCAGGCCGGTGTCGGTACTTCGAGGGAGGTTTTCCAACGCTTTCGCGAAGTTCCTTAATTAGAGAACCTCTTTTCCCTGGGGGCGTAGCCCCGCTAACACCTTTCTAGGCACCTACTAGGTTTATAGCATTGATCGTTAAGTGAGAAATTTCCCGAGGAGTAGCATATACTCACAGTAGGATCGGGATCCAAATATCATCGCGTGACGAAACTGAAGGAATCCTACCAGAATCATCACACTCCAAATGGTATGCAAATCTAGCAAGTTTCAGTACTTATGAAACTCCCGATGTGGATTTTTGCCCCATGCTCTTATGACCTTGACGAAGGTCAACAAATCATAAGTCACATGTCAAGTTCTGCCCGTCATTATCCAGGTTAATTTGAATCCACCCGTATATACCCTTGACGAAGGTCAACAAGGTAATGCGAATGTCCCAAACCAACGCATCTATCTATGCTACATATGAATACCCAATAGCTACCAATCACTATGCCTTGACGAAGGTCAACAAACACAGCTTGAATACTATTGAATATTCATACGAAACGACGGAGGGCTACGAATGGTTTTGGCAAAACCGTGAACGTAGTGAACTTGATTTGGTCGATGGAACGAGATAGCTTTTAAAAGGAGTGGCTCAAGCTCCGCATTTAAAAGTTGTTTTTGAAAAGAACCGAGTGGTTTTTCGAAAGTGTTCCAACGACTTTAACTTGGTTTATTATCTTGCATTAGTTCTTTTAATGCGTGATATTCTTGCATTAGTTCTTTTAATGCGTCCCATCATTTAATCCTACCATTGCAGAAAACAACCAAAATATGACGTACGCTTATGCCATTCGCATTCGCCACTGGGCCCCGTCATTACCCGTTAGGTTACTTAACTAACGACAGAGCGGGGGCTGGGCTAGCGCGTCTGTAAAACATAAGCAACGCCTAAATAATATCATATATAGATATACTGCAATGATAAACATTTCAGATCACTGATAAATACATTGGATATACTAGCAATCTGTAATTTGTACGAGCCTGTAACAAAAACAGATAACACGGTCGCGGTGAATAGCCAAAACCCCACCCAAGACCCCTACGGGTGCGGCAAACTACCCGCCAAGTACCCGAAGCGTAGCAACCTCCCTCATCTCCATGAGTAGGCCACTCGACACTTCGGCATACCCGGTAGTTTGTGCACCCCTCCATGGGTCTATCCTAGGAGAAAAAACAGTAAAAAGAAATTATACAATGACGGCTACAACCCCTTCCCGGTTGTGCGGCCATACAAATAATTATTACATCAATTTACAAATTTACATGAATTGCAAGAAAAGAAAACTCTCGTCTCACAACCCCCGGCTATTCACCCGCGACAATCCAACATATTTATATACACATTCCAGCACATTACAGATCATGTATAACCCCGACCAATCGACTTATAGCGATTAGCCGACGTTCAATACATGCAAACATCACAGATATAACCATCATAGTCAAAGTGCAGTGAAGTTCGGAAAAAATACGGAATTATAGGACCCCAAAAGGAAATTTCTTTTATGGAAAATCTGGGCACATATAATATATTCCAAAAAACCCAAAACCAACACAGACACACACTGCACGAAAAACGATGCACAGAAGACGACAAAGAGCGGCGGTTCCGCGGCGGATGCCTAGCTCGCGCGGCGGAAGGGCGGCGGTTTGGACGAATTACTGTATCGTTTTTCTTGGGTGTTCACACAAAACCCTGAGCCGAATTTACAAGTGTAAAGTTTTTCATTTTGAGCCAAAAAAATTTCAACACAAAATCAGTTTTTGTAAAAGTTTGGTTTTTGGATTTTTCCGGTTCCGAACTTCGTTACACTTCACTACCAAGCTAGTTTAAGTTTAGTTAGGCTCTGATACCACTGTAAGTCCACGTTGCGACCACCGGTTCTTACGGGGAGGCGGAAACGGTATAAAATCAAAATTTTAACGCAAGAGGCAACATGGACTAAGCTAGGTCGGGATCTTTACCTAAACTAAAACTAGCAAACTAAGCTAAAGATATTTAGCTACTCGGATGAAGATGGTTATACCTAAACTTGAACTCCTTCTCTTCAAGCTCCGATGGTGGTTCGAAGGCTCCTTCTCGTTGTCTCCGTACGCCGAAGATAGATCCACTTGAAAGCTCCAACCTTTAGCTCCTTCTTCGTTCTTTGAAGAAACTAGTTCACTTGGTTTGCTAAACCTAGTGAACTAGAATGAGTAGAGAGGAAATAGAATGGGATTTTATCTATGGTTCTTGATTCTCAACTCATGAGACAAGAGAACCATAGATCAAGAGAGGGAGCAAGAGGTTGAGGGTGAGAGCAAGAGGAGAGCTCAAGAACAAGAGAGAGAATGAGCAAGAAAGAATGAGCAACTCTTTTGTCTTTCACCCTCTCATAATCCAAAGTGATCATAACTCATCATATCAAAAAAGTCTTATGTGATGGTTAGAAGCAACCATAAGCTTATCATGTCATGCACTCATTTTACTCAAATGAGCAAGCAAGAAAAAGTCTTTGGCATGAAATGATAACCATGGTTATCATGATGGTCAACCAGTCAAACCTAGTCAACCGGTCAACAAGTCAACAAAAGTCAACAAGTCACCAAAATCAACAAGTCAACAAAAGTCAACAAGTCAACAACCATATCACCATAATACTTAATTAATATAATAGTTAATCACATATCATATTCTCATTAGGGTTGAGCATAAAGTCAAAAAGTCAACGGTCAACTGTCAACAACCCTAATGAGAATCCGCAGCCTCTGCCTCCCTGTCAACTGTGCATACACACCCGCATCCGCGTTCCGAGGAACACGAATGCAAACTGGATAAATCCAATCCCATAAGGTACACTAGGATCTGGCTTAAACCAAAGCCCGCTAGTGTAAACTGTCCGGACACTGTACGTGCACAAGTGCACGGATGTGACCGAACCCTGTCGCAAAACCATGCGACCTGTCGCAATACCATGCGACCTCTACTCTTTTGCCTAAAGGCGAAAAGCTTTCTGTGTGGGACTCTAAAGACTCGACACTACGCTGGCAGTGGGTTTAACCACAGACCGCAAGCGGCACTAGCTGTGCGTAACGGTCCCCAGGTAATGCCGATAAGAAGACCGACGAGGCGAAACCCATCTGAACTCCTACTGAGCCTGAGTGTGACATTCTCCGTACAGTCCGGTCTGTTCGTCTGATACATCGCATGGCGGGCCTAGGGGGCGGTAAACGTCAGTCCCCCAATAGCGGTACAAGTCGTGCCGGAGTGAAGCCCAATACACCCTGAGATAACACTGGAAACCTACCAGTATATCTCGTTTGCCCTGGCCAGGGACTACTCGTGTAATGGCTCTCCTAGACACAGCGCGATGTCAACCCCCAATACCGGGAGAGACGAATCCTGTCTAACCGTCACTGCCTCCAAGTGCTTCGGGACTGCACCCAACCACTACCTGTTTGCACGACTCCTTTGAGCCGTGGTAGGGTAGTGATCAAAGTACAGTGGGAACACACCCGAGGCGAAGTGACAGTGTCAAGTCAGCGGACTAAGCTGTACTCATGTCACCTGGGAACTGATAACTGACGATAGGTATAATACCAACTAGTCAGTTCCCGACGAGTCCTGTCCAGTGTACCCGTAACCTAACGAGCACCCGCATACTATCTCAAGTACGACGTACTGACGGCTGTGGGACAGACCGTCTCCCATACTGGGATGAGAAGCGCATGCGCTGGTCTACTCCGGAGTATCGATGCCCTGTCTCGATAGTCCTGCGACCAGGGACCTGCATAAGGATGTGCTTATAGATTACCCAGCCCCACTAGTGTGACGGCCATCACATCGCTGGTAATCAAGCAAAGATCCTAAGGGCTCTACTAATGTGTATAGGCGATATACAAAAATAAACACATGTACACATTGAAGTAGAAACAAACCAAGTAGCATACTACTATTTTGAGCAAGATTGTATATACAAGGTGAATATCCCAAGCATCCATTAAGTAATATACAAACCAGTATGATACAGTAATGGCCTCTAGGGCATATACACTAACAATAGTCGCCAAGTACATCCTTTAAATGTTCCTAGTCGTGGGAGTACCGAGACAGGGCATCGATACTCCAGAGTAGACTAGCGCATGCGCTTCTTGACCCATATGATGGGCGATGGATGATCCCATATCCATTGGTGTTTGACATCAGAGAAGGTATACGGGTGCTCAGTGGAGACTGGGTACACTGGACGGACTCGGCGAGAACTCCCAGATGGTATTATACCTCACGTCAGATGGCAGTTCTCTGGTGACACTGGTACAGAGTAGTCTGTAGACCCGAGATCGTCATAAAGTCTTGTGTGATTCCCACTGTTCTTTGATTTCCATCATACCACGTCCAAGAGGGCATGCAAAAAGGTGGCTTTTGGGTACAGTCCCGAATCACATGGAGGCAATGAGCGATAGGAGGGGATTCGTCTCTCCCGGTATAGGGAGTTGATGTTGCGCTGTGTTTGATTGGCTATAACTGGAAATCCCAGGCCAGGGTTGCTGAGATTTACTGGTAAGTGTTATCAGTAGTTTCTTGAACTGTTATAGACCTCATATCGACACGACTTATCAAGCTACTGGGGTCTGACGTTTACCACCCCTAGGCGAGATATGCGACATATCGGACGAAGAGACCGGACTGTACGGGAGTGTTACTGACTGGATTCACAGGAGAATGTACAGGCTTGCTTTTTGATCTTCTGAGCGCTCAATACCTGGGTGGCTGTTAAGTTTAGCTGACCGCTTGCAGCTTGTGGGTGTTTGATATGATCCTCACCTACTGCCGGCGTATTGACGATTCTTTAGAGTCCTACACAGAGGTTTCTTGGCTCAGGCAAAACAGAGTAGAAGCACATATGTGATATGTGTGGGACCGAGAACAATACATGTATGTGATACCGTATTAGATTCTCGCGATATGAGATATCGGCCGGGTATATGTGATATAGCCGGGTCATCGGATCAAGTGTTGATTCGATGAACTGATACAGATTATATTAGTCGGTTATTTGTGAAATAGCCGGATTATCGGATCAAGTGTTGATTCGATAATTTAATGTATAATTATATATTTGATATATTAAATTACATTAACTAATAAAAGCTCACTTAAAGATTCTTTTTCTCACTCGGGTAATACATTGATATATATGCGATATATGTTAATTGTATTATTTTATTTTGTTACAATAAATATTGTATATGTGATATATAATATTGTAACATGTTATGGTTATAATTGCAACATGTTTTGTGGAGTTTAATTGAGGTTAGGGTTTGGATTAGGGTTAAGTCTTCATGAAGCTTTCAAGAAACTTCTTGAAGCTTTGACTTTGACTTGGATATTTTGCATAAATATTTCCTTAAACCAACCCAACCCTTTACCCTAGTTAAATCTCTACATGGGTTAAGCCTTCATACTTAACCCATGGTTGTAATTCTAACCACACTAGAGTTTCATTATTCATCATAAAAAGATTCTTCTTCTTCTTCCTTGAGTTCTTGATGGAAATGCTTACTAGCTTTTTCACAAGTGATGATTTTGAGTGAGATTAAGAAAACAAATGAGAGCTAAAATCCTACTTCATCATCCTAATCTATCCTAACCATTTATATTAAGGTGTTCACTTCATTAGTTAGTGAGAGCTTGTGTTAAAGAAACTTCAAGGTAGATCATCTTTGTTATCGAAGATCGGAAGCAAGCTTGCATCTTTCTCTTCGTGGAGCCTCTCTAGAGTCTGGGTACTCGATGATCGCAGCGAAGGGATCTCAACACGGAGCTTATGAAGTGAAGGACCGGACTACAAAGGTTGTAATCCCAAACTCTTAGATGTTAAAGTGTTTAACATGCTTTGTTTTGCCTAATCTCTAGTTTAAAGATCTTGGTTTAGGGTTGTTCGGCACGGCTAAATATTAAATCGGGCATGGTTGATGCCTTTTAGAACCTTGTTAGAGTGCCTAGTAACCCTATAGATTTGGGATGCCGTACGATGGATTTACCGTACGAGATATAATTATGATGATAGATCCGCACTCTTGACTCGAGGATGTCATATGATATATTGTATCGTACGTGATACTATTGAAGCGGGATCACCGACTACTAGATATGGATATCGACTCAGACTTAGGTGGTTTCCTTACCTTTTCGACTAGTCTGTTAGTTAGTCCTGTAGTTTACTTGTAGATGTTAGACTGGACTCGAGACATACCTATTTCCAAAACTAACGAATCGTGAGTATTTTAAAGACAGGCCAAGGGATACTACGGATATTTCAAAGGACGTACATTTTCTTAAAAACACCGTAGCCCTATTTTCTAAACACCACGATTCGTGCTATTTCATTGCCAAACGATATGACTCATGTATGTTAATGTAGATTCTTTATTATTGCGTTTATTATTCATTTTCCGCATATTCTTGCTGTTCGCATCGCATTGCATACTTATTTGTGTTTTCATTAGTTATTATAAAATCATGCTGTCAGGACACTGCACCTTCACCGATGATGCGTATGCTCTACGTACACCTGCTTGCCGGCTCACGCACATCATCATCGGTAATGTTCATGTCACCTATACATTAGAAAATACTACTTCATTAGTATACAATGTTAGCTGATAGTTTCGACATGATACTAGTGAGCATGCTTTTATATGATATCTTAGACATTGCATTTATTACTGTAATATCTCATGCATATGTATTTTCATTTGTCATGCAATATTATGAGTCTTTATGCTAGTATTCACTGTTTATTGACTTTTGATTATGGGATTCGGATTTTCCATGTGATTTATGGATTTGGAGAAACCGCAAGACTTTATAAACTTAAATTATTTCAAAAGATAAAAAGTGCGGTTTTCTCATCATATGATTTGAGATATGTCCACCATGAGTTTTCTCGGCTCTTGAGCGATATCATACACCCGATCGAGGAGGAGGAACCTTCTGTGGGTGCATGGTGGACCCGGTGCGGTACCCTGGGGCATGATGGTCGCAGATAATGGCGGTTTGCCTGGCAGGGGAGCACTACCGACCGGTGATTCTATTGTGACTCGACGGATATCCGGAGGATACCAATCGGAGTATGGGCCAGTCCAAATAGCCGGAGCCCTGGATACTGAGATTTGATGATACAGGCCAGTCCGGATTTCCGGAACCTGAGTTATTGAGATATTGGGATTTATATATTTTGTGTCGATGCTTGACACTGATTCCCTGTTGATTTCATTGATGATACTTCGATTTTATTACAGATATCTCACTAAGATAAGAAAAACAGTTTCCTTATTAGATTTATTCCGTTTTCATGCATACATACATCACATTTATGATATGTTGCTACCTAAGGCACTGACACGAGCACTTGGTATTACACTTATGTACAGATGTTTACCCTTGCCATTTTATCATGCTTCAGGCCATATTATTTGAGGATATTACTGATCGTATGACCTAGGATTGAGTCATACATGTGATTTCTGCTCTGTGATGTTTTCTACTCACGAGTTGGAAACTCACCCCTGTTGTGCCACAGTTTCTTGCAGGTTTTGCCGTACAGGTTTTTCTTGGCGGCTTTGCTTGCACATTGCTTCTTTCCGGGTAATTGCTTTGGTAGGTGGGTTCACTTGCATCGTGACCACCATTGTATTTTATTTACATTCAGTTGTATCTAGAATCTCCTTCAACCAGACTTGTATATTTTATAGACTTAGAAGACCAGTGTTTATTATTTCAACCTTAGAGTCGCGCGTTGTATTATTATGGGTTTTCTTGATGATATTGAGTTTCCTTTTGAGTTTTGATCCTCGCCCTTCGGCATTGTATATTATATTGCTTGCGTGGTTGTGATCGCCAATTAGTGATGAGACAGCTCCCGCTTGGGGATGCCTTTATTCATATTATTCATGTTGTACCCCTTTTGGGGCCAGTATTTACAAAGAAAACTCTACCGAAATTTTCAGAAAAGACTTGAGATTTTAAAAATGCATACTTCGGCTTATGTTATTAAAACCACTTGCTTTAAAACAAGTTTTCTTCACTTCTTTCTTAAAATGGTTTAGGTTTCTGATATTTTTGGCTTACTTGAAATAGATGGGGTCTTATAGACTTCATATGATTCAAGTGCCAGTCACGTGCCATTTCGGGTCGTGATATGGTCTCTTCCGACACCTTATCTTATATGGAGTGGTAGACACGGTTTTGGTCGGAACCTTATTCAATAGATAAATCGCAGTCTCCAATGCGTGCCCCAAGAATGATATTGGTAACTTAGAATCACTCATCATAGATCGTACCATATCTAATAGGGTACGATTTCTGCATTCTGACACACTATTGTGCTGTTGTGTGTACGGAGGAGTGAGCTGAGAGAGAATTCCATTCTCTTTTAGGAAATCTAGAAACTCTGAGCTTAGATACTCACCTCCTCGATCGGATCAAAGTTTCTTGATACTCAAGCCTCTTTGTTTTTCTACTTTAGATTTATACTCCTTGAGTTTTTCGAAGGCTTCAGAATTATGTTTCAACAAGAACACGTGTCCGAATCTTGAGAAGTCATCAATAAAAGTTATGAAGTAGGAAAAACCACATCTCGCGTGTGTAGACATTGGTCCACATACATCACTATGTATGAGGCCTAAGAGTTCAGTAGCTCTCTCTCCGTGTCCACTAAACGGAGTTTTGGTTATTTTACCTTGATACAAGACTGGCAAGTTGCATAAGATTTATATTCAAAAGAGTTTAAATATCCATCTTTATGTAGCTTGGTTAGTCTCATTTCATTAATATGACCAAGTCTACAATGTCAAATGAAAGATTCATTTATGTCTGAAATCTTTCTTTTGTTTGTATGTTGTATATTGAAAACTGTGTGCTGGTTTAGGACGTATATCCCGTTATTTAATGTATCAGACCCAATCAACTCTTGATTAAGGTTAATGTTCATAACATTAAATTGTAATAAAAAATTATATCCAGTGTTGTCCAACAACGATACATATATAATATTACATAACATGGAAGGTACAAAATAACAAGGGTTCAAAATCAATAAACAACCCGACGGTAAACCAAGGTGACACTCTCCCACTGCTGTAGCATGCACTGAGGAACCATTCCCAACCCGGAGAGTGTAATCACTTTTATCCAAAAACCTGCTATTTCTCAGCCCCTGCGCACAATTGCAGATGTGAGATCATGACCCGGTATCTAATACCCAGGAAGCAAAGTTAATTGAAAAACGGTTTTCTCTAACAAACGCACCTGAATTGGAAGCATCGCCATGCTTCTTCTTCTGGAGGCCGGCCAGGTATCCAACCAGTTTCTCTTCCAGTGCCCAGTCTGGTGGCAGTGGAAGCATTCCCCTCGTCCTGTTGCAGCAGCCCCTATCTTGATGGTATTCTTCATCTTCTTTCCCTTGGCCTTGGCTTTCGGGACGGAGGAGGAAGATGGACCAGCAATTAGAGCTGGATTTTTCGCTACCTTTAGCGTTCTCTCTGCACTCCTCAACATATTGAGGGCTTCAGGTAAAGACTTCTCCATGTTGTGCATGTTGAAGTTTACAATGAACTGAGCAAAGGCAGGGGGAAGGGACTGTAGAACAATATTAATATACTGTTCGTTCTCCATGGTCCAACCCAGGTCCTCTATATCTTCGATAAGTCCAATCATCTTCAATACATGGTCACCTACAGACATGCCAGCAGCCATACGCATCTGAAACAACTTTCGAGATGCCTCGTATCGGAGAGTACGAGATTGCTCTCCATACAACTCCTTTGTATGGAGAAAGATGGATTGTACAACCATCTTCTCATGCTGCTTCTGATGTTCATTGTTCATAGAAGCAAGCGCGAAGCACTTAGCTGTTGCGCAGTCTATATCACATGTCTTGCGGATTTCATTATCTGAAACTGAAGAATCAGGGCCTGGGCTAGGAGGGGCTGGAGTAGTCAGGACGTATCCGACCTCATCATAGGTCAGGGCAATATTGATGTTCCTTAGCCAATCTTTGTAATTCGGTCCCGTGAGTTTATTCTTTTCTAATAAAAGCTTAAGTCTCATCATAAGTATCTGACATTAGGAGAGAGAAAAGAAGACACTCAGCGATTGCTCTTGCATAATTATATTGGTTATTAATCTTATCTAATCGATGTCTCCTACTGCTTTTTATCAAATTTTCCTTCAAACCATAAAAAGTAAATTAGCCAGGATTAATTGCAATCTACAAGTTCGCTAAACGGTCGGCTAGGCCAGTGTCGGTACTCCGAGGGAGGTTCCCCGTGCTTTCGCACAGACGTAATTAAAATAAACCTCGTTTTCCTAGAGGCGTAACCCCGTTGATACCTTTCTCGACACCTACTGGATTAGCTAATTGTAAAGTGCAAAACTCTCCCGGGAGTAACATTTGCTCACAGTAGGATCGGGATCCAACTATCAAATAGAAGGTATGCAATCTCATTGCAAATTTCAACTCTTGAAATTCCCGACATGGTTTTTACCCCTAGTATCTTATGACCTTAACTATGGTCAACAAATAATAAGCACTAGTCAAGTTCTACCCGCCATTTCGTGATTGATTTAGATCCTCCCGCAAGACCCTTAACTATGGTCAACAAAGTCATATGAATGTCGTAATCGATAGCATCAAATGCTTTGTAGGAAGACATCACTTAGATACCGTACACCACACCTTAACTATAGTCAACAAACGTGGCACGGATACTAAGTACTCTGCTTTCTAAAGTGACAGAGGGAAACAGATGGTTTTTATTAAAAACCCTAAACGTTTTGAACTTGATATCGTTGTAGAATCTAGTGAAAGGAGTGGTTTAAGCTCCAGTTTTAAAAGTCGAATGTTTTTGTAGTATCTTTCTAATTTCGCTAAAGAGGACACTCTCAGTGAAGGGATCTCGGTTCTTTCCTCATCGATTAAGGTGCAGGATATTCATGAATACCACGATGCAAAGAAAAAGTTAGATCAACTATAAAAACAATCGGGTGCTTTGTAACATTTGCTAGTTTCGCTAAAGGGGTCACTCCCGGTGAAGGGATCTCGGCCCTTTCTGTTGGGTAATGGCAGCGCCCCGGCCGTCAATCCGAGGCCAAATGCGGAACAAAAACTTTTCAAAACTTGACGCTACCATAAACTTTACCCGGATCATTCCATTAACCATTAACTAGCAGTCTTCAAAGTAGTTAGAATGGCAATACCGATCGATCCGTGTCCTTCGGTCTTTAGCCACCATCTCTACCTCCTCGCGGCATCTCCGATCTCGCTCGATCTCCGGTCTCCTCGTCGAAAAGGGCACCACATCAAGAAGTCCTTTTATGGGCTCCCGCTTCAAACCGAAGCAACTCGGACATGAACTTTGATAGCCGAAATGTCCAAAGTGAAGTAGAGAATGCGTGTGATAACTCTGTCTCTAAATATCCATTGATTCTTAACACATGAGATTGTATGGATGGAGGTTGAAGATGAAGCCATTAATGGAGATTGTGAGCTCAAGAAGAAAGAGGAAGAAGAAGAGCTTTCTTTTGTTATTACGTTGGAATGATAATGTGAGAGAGCAAGAATAATCTTAAGAACAAAACGCCAAACCTCATGGCTACCCTCTCTCTTTCCTCATATCATTTCAACACACTAATCAATCAAAAAGGTGACATTTGCACAAATAAAAAGACCATGAGTCATCACCTAAGCACATGCCACAATTAATGCTCCTCATGATGACTTGAGCTCATAATTACCACTAATAAACATTAATCCAAATGTTTAATCCAAAAAGTGAATGGCAACATCTAAAGGAAGTTCGTGACGAATCACAAGGATACCCCTCACCTGTATATACATATCTGCATCCGCATTCCGACTGAATGCGAATGCAATGAGACGAAAGTAATCCAACAAATCTAATACTAGGATCCGGCTTAAACCAAAGCCTACTAGTATGATCCGTCCGATCTTGATCCGTGCACAAGTGCACATATATGATCGAACCCTGCCATAAAACCATACGGCCTCTACAACGTTTCGACCGAACTTGGGAAACTTTCTGTGGGGGACTCTAATGACTCATCAGTACGCTGGTTGTGGATTTAACCACAAGCACGTCAGTGGCACTAGATGTGCGTAATGGCTGCCAAGGTATTGAGCGAAAGGGAAGCCGATGAGTGAACTCATCCAGGAACCTTACTGAGCCTAACAGTGACAATATCCGTACAGTCCGGTCGGTTCGTTTATGAGTATCGCATATCGGGTCTTGGTAGGTGGATAAAGACAGACCCTAAATAACGCGATATTTAGTGTCGGTATGAAGCCCATCACCACCAGAGAATCTAACGATCCTAGATCGGTTATTCTCGACTACCTTGGGCAAGGTTTTCTAGTGATGGCTACCCGTGCACTGTGCGACATCAACCCCCAATACCGGGAGAGACGAATCCCCGACGATCCGCTCACTGACTCCATGTGGCTCGGGACTGTACCCAACTAAAACCTGTTTGCATGACTCCTTTGAGCCGTGATAGGGTAGTAATCAAAGCACAGTGGGAACTCACACGAGACAAATGACGATCTCAGGTCGACAGACTAACCTATACACATGTCACTTGGGAACTGCTATCTGAAAATAGGTATAATACCAACTAGTAGGTTCCCGGCGAGTCCGTCCAGTGTACTCATAACTCAATGAGCACCTGTATACTATAGGTGAACAAACTAACACGAATGGCTTATGAGACCTGGCCACCGCCCCTCGTCGGGGTCTCGATCAGTATACACTAGTCTACACTGGAGTATCGATGCCATGTCTCGAAACTCCCTCTAGTAGGGACCATTTAAGTATGTGCTTATAGACCCCATCTCCCACGTATATGATCGCCATCATACTGCTGGCAGTCAAGCAACAATCCTATGGGCTCTATCAGCATGTACAAACCAGCTAGCATACTATCATTTTGAGTAAGACTATTTTATCGGTATGGGTCCTCCCTCAATCATTGCAATCAGAGGCCTGCGATCCAATAATTGACTTTGAAGGCACCATATCCAACAATCTCCCACTTGCACTTAAGGCTAATTATTGCAATGTCGCATACTTACAGCCCGTGTGATACCGAACATCCAACTCCTCTACTAATCAGTTTCACAAAGCTCGTTTGTAAAACTATTGTGTTCAAGAAATAGCCTCAGTGAGTGGATCCACCCTGATGTTCCTTTCTATGTCTCTCTTAATTCTCAAGTTTGCGGAGATAGCCATCTCCCGAAATGAGAAATACCTGTCTTAGAATATATCTGGATATCTGATGGGACCTAATTCATAAATGAACTCCAAATCCAGTAAACTTCTTTGACTTTATCGTCAACTGAATTTAATCAGTATCATGCGCCACACCTTTTTCAGTATCCGCTTGGACCACCTGTCCAAAATACTGCCCCTCGTCAGAGGGAAAACTATAACTCAGACAGTCACTCTGTCATCCAGGTCACTTTGAAAGCCTGGAATGATAACCGTCACCAGAAGGAGGCTGCCATTATCAAATCCCTAGAACATCCACTTATGTTCTAAAACTGCTTCCGAACGTTTTCTCCAGGATTGGAATAATATATCAACTTATTGCATCTAGTGCAAAAACAACATTTGGTGTGGTACTTGACATGTCATGATTGACTCAATTTCCTAAGCAAGTGATATGCCAATCATGCACATCCTTCTCCTTATTAGTGTGTAAGACACCTTTAGAGAGGGTGACTCCATCACCTGCAGGTACACCACCATGCCAGGAGTCGTTCATTCTAAAACACCTTTACAATACCGTCTAAGTACCCAGATTGGGAAAATACCCAAATCTAGATCTAAAACGATAGATCTAGTTATCAGAATGCTTAATATAATTTCCATATCCAATGTGGAGAAACCATTGTGTGACAACCACAGTATAACAGATCGTAGTACAGGAATTTCACTTCCTACTATGTGTATTTCATTCAAATACCAGGACATCACACCCTACTACCTTCTTAATAGATCCGTCTCCTATTTTGATGAAGTCAAAGCCCATGACTGTCACATCATAATAGATGATCTATCTCCGCTATATCTGTTTGGTCTATAAATAGACATAATCTACTTTTCCACTACGCTTCCGCTGCTCCCACTGACCACGATAACCCTCTGGCAGAGTCATATACACGTGTACTTCTAAAGGTAGTTTAGAACGACGCTATACTCATCCTCCTGCCGGGCCTCATAGTCTGGAACAGCAGTAATGGCAAGTCAGGGTAAACAAGAACCTCCCTGCCACCGTTTTTGAGGACACCGGAGTACCTCTTGGGTGCCTGAGGTTACCCACCATATCTGTGGAGTTGCTAATGGAATGTCAAACCTGATTGAAATTTTAGGTCCTATTAAATTTTCAGTAATCGTTTGCGGTTCTGGAATCACTTCCAGTTCTACCATACTCCCACTTCTATTTTTCTGAAAAAATCCATTTTACTAAAACTGTGGCGAGTCAAGAATAATATCACTATTGATCTTCCAGATGGTAGAAAAATTAACCCTCGTCATAGCCCGGGTTAACCCACAAACAGCCATTACAGAAACGCGCCTTGAGTTATCCAGAGTCTGGTTTTAAGCATAAGCCGGACAACTCCCCGTACCTTAACATCGTTAAGATATGAACCATTCTATATACAATATAGAAGCAGAGGAACTGTTTTAATTGGAACCAGATTCAAATCATGCAGTAGTCTCCAGTGCAAGTGAACTAAATAGAGAGAGGCCGATCAGCATTACTCAACTTAGGAATGCATCGAGATATGAGTAAGCTTAAAGAGAAACAAGTTTCTCAAGACCATTACTATCAACTAAATACCAAACACAAGTATTTACATCTTCGATTACCTTGAAGAATCCCGACACTTGCATCACTTGGTTCTCTACTTTATTCTTGTACCTATTACTTCTCAAAACTTAGACCCTGTATTTCTACGAAACACTTGTCTAAAAACTACAGAAGTCACAAGTAAACAGAATATAGTATGAGGACCATCCCCTCTGTCCTAATGGACACTGGACAACATACAATACTTTGTATAAGTCCCCTGAGTGATTAACTTAAACCCTGTGCGTCGTAGGTTGAAAACTGTACTAATGTTATGAAGAATTACACCGCTGTTTAATGCTCCTTCCCTAACCATCAAGTGATAAAGGTAAATGTCATGGACATAATTTCAAAAATTTATATCTCACTTTATAAAATAAACATACAGATATATCAGTTTGAAATTGGTGCATAATAACGGATATTCAAAACCAAATATTTGCCGTCCGGCAAAAACCCAGGTTATTTCCTTAAATATCACCAATTACAATGAATCCCGATATAATGAGGATGATCACCTAATTCCCAATAAGTTACTCCCACTCATCATCTGTAAAACCATACAGATGTGAGAAGCATACCTGGTAAATACATAACCTGGAGTAAGGATCTAATTAGGAAATCAGTTTTCTATTAACAACGCACAGTTAAACTGAAACATTAAAATGTTTCGTAGGGTTATCTGGGTATTCCTAGTAATGCCTCTTCCATTATCAGATTCACGACTGTAACCGTATATTTCCTTGCCATCTCTCCAAATCCCATTATTTGTCTTTACTCATTACCTTTTGTACACCACCCTTAGGCTAATTGGTTTTCTTCCTTCCCTACCGTTCGGCACCAGCCTATGATTTGAAAGAAGACTACCCAATAAGCATAATAGGTGTACTCTCCTAATCCTAGGAGTACTCGCAACCTGAGAGAAGGTGATGATAAAAGGCAACTGAATAAACCTTATTCTATTTCTCCTGAACCGGAGAAAAGCAAACGTGAAGTAGCAGTGGCGATGAAATATGTGGTTTGGTCGTGAATGATAGCAGTCGCAATTTACTTTGCCCTCTTTCTAATCCCTTTATATGTCTTTATTTATTGCCTTCTGTACACCACACTTAGGCTAATTGGTTTTCTTCATTCCCTACCTTTCGGCACCTGCCTATGGTTCGGAAGTAGACTATCCAATAAGCGCAATAGGTGTACCCTTTCCTAATCCTAGGAGCCCTCACAACCTGAGAGAAGGTAAAAGGAAAAGACAACTGAATAGTCCTGTTCAATCTCTCCAGAACCAGAATCCATCCTCGAATCTGGAACAAGTTCCTTCGAGTTCGTATATAACCAGACGATGGATTTATCCAATGGAATTGGATGTTTGTAGTGATACGGGGTGTTCTGGAGAAATGCAAAGGGTAAAAGAAGGAGTGGCAATGATTTATGCAACTTAGAAAATCCAAAAGCCAGTGTTTTAAGAAAGTTCAGTTAATTGGGTTCATGAGTTTTAGTCCAGGGTCGGGTCATAGTCGCAGCAAGAGAGAGAGAGAGGAAAGAAACAATCAGCGTGCACTCTAACCAAGATCAGAATGGTTAATCACTTTATCTAATCAGGATGGCTCCCACTGTATCCTCAAATTCTACTCCAAACCTTAAAGAAGAATTAGTCGGGATCATTTAAAATCATCCGAGGAGTAAACCAACTCATCAGTGGGTATCGGGATCCAACTATCATCGTATGATAAACTAATGGAATCCACTCACGTTATCACACTCCAGAAGGTATGCGCATGCCTGGAAAGTTTCCTGTATGTTTGAAACTCCCGATGTGATTTTTACCCCTAGGACCCAAGTGACCTTGACACAGTCAACAAATTAAAGAGTCCTGGTCAAGTTCAACCCGTCATTATCTAGGATTGCATTAAACCCACCCGTACGAGCCCTTGACACAGTCAACAAGGCCGCACGACTGTCCTAACCAATCACATTAATATTCCACAAACAAGCACTACTTAGCTACTGCACACTACGCCTTGACACAGTCAACAAACGCAACACGAATACTAAGCAATACTTGTAAGAAATGACGGAGCGCTACGGCTGGTTTTTGGCGAAAAACCTTTAACGTAATGAACTTGATTTCGTTGAAGGAACCAGATAGCTTTTTACAAATATATAGTAGTGAAAACCTTTGCTAAAGAGGTCACTCCCGGTGAAGGGATCTCGGCTCTTTCCCCGTAGAATGAGGTGCAGGATATTCCAAACTGAATACCACGATGCAAAGCAAGGTTGAAGTTATTGCCCTGACGCAAACTTCTACCCAAGGGATCACTCCCGATGAAGGGATCTCGGCCCTTACCTCGTCGAATTAGGTGCTGGATATTCCAAACTGAATACCGCTGTCCAAAACAAAAGAGAACATCCTTGCAATAACAGCTTTTTGAAAATTGTTCCAACAACATCGAATATGTCTGTTTTCCTTGCATTGATCCAAATCAATGCAGTCCCATCAATTAATCACACCACAAAAGAACGAAAATATAATGTGCGTATATGCCATCCGCATTTGCCACTAGGTCCCGTCATCACCCGTTAGTTTCTTAACTAATGATAGAGCGGGGACTGGACTAGCGCGGGTGTAAAACATATACAACATCTACTTGTATATATATCAATATACAATAATCGCTCCATCCATGATAAATGCAACATTACAGAAAAGTAATAAGCATCACAGAACAATACAGATAATCTGGGAGCCCCGGGTTTCCTTTGAGCCCCAAGTGAAACCCGACGTTCCCCTGTCGTGTGGATTGCCTGTGCAATGAAAACCTAGACCCCTACGAGTGCGGCAAGTTACCCGCCAAAACCTGAAGCGAGGCAGCCCCTTCAGCAAAGTGAATGGACCACCCAGCACTTCACGGAATCCTATAACTTGAGCACCCCACCTTGGGTCAACCTGTACCCCTTACGAGTGCGGCGAATAGCCCGCCAATTCTAGAGCGAAGCCCCCTCCGTCTCAAAGCCATGAGATGTGGGCTCGTTGCCCTCTTGAACCCGGCTATCCGTGCACTCCACCGCGGGGTAATCATAGTACAGAAAAGAAAATATGTACAACGGGTACATCGACCTCAACCCAGTCGTGCCCCAAAAGAATAATATACAAACAGGCAGTGACGGTCGTCCACATGTCGGACGCTCGCCCCGCGATATCAAATGTACAAATATATCCAAACTGCACAACCATTGCACGCAAGCTATCCACCATGACAAATCCGCAACATCACAGCACAACACAGAACATCAACGTGAATGTCACATTCGCAAACCCGTATAAAAGAGCTATAGCAATTAGACATGATTTACCGCTCGAATGACATTCACGGTCACAGATAGTAATGTAAGTACTGTGAACTAACGTATTTAAAATTTCGATCGACAAAACATCTGAAAGTAGGCCCCAAGTGCAAAACCCAGCACTCAAACAAATTTGGGCCTAAACTAAATATTCCATAAACTACAATTCCACATGAAAGACACCCAGAAGAAAAATGGTGCACTGTGCCACCATGCCGCCGCGCAACCGTGGCAAACATGATGTTTCCGCTGCGGTTCCGTGGTCCGATGGTGAGAACGTGCTCTCAAATTTCTTCGGGGTTCTTAAAAAAGCCTGCACGATTTTCTGACACACTGAAAATAATTTTTCAACGAATTTTAAAATTCGGCGGAAACTTGAACAATGGTATTGCGGTTTCGGAAATTTTGATCGATCGATATTTTAAACATGTTAGAACAAGCTAGTAAAGCTTAATGGCGTGGCTCTGATACCATGTTGTGTTACGGCAGCGCCCCGGCCATCAATCCGAGGCCAAATGCGAAACAAAAACTTTTCAAAACTTGACGCTACCATAACCTTTACCCAGATCGTTCCATTAACCGTAACTAGCAATCTTCAAAGAAGTTAGAATGGCTATACCGATCGATCTGCGTCCTTTGGTCTTTAGCCATCATCTCTAACTCTTCGTGGCATCTCCGATCTCGCTCGATCTCCGGTCTCCTCATCGAAAAGGGCACCACATCAAGAAGTCCTTTTACGGGCTCCCGCTTCAAACCAAAGCAAATCGGACATGAAGTTTGCTAGTCGACATGTCCAAGGTGAAGTAGAGAATGTGTGTGATAACTTTTTCTCTAAACATCCATTGATTCTCAACACATGAGATTGTATGGATGGAGGTTGGAGATGAATACATTAATGGAGATTGTGAGCTCAAGAAGAAAGAGGAAGAAGAAAAGCTTTCTTTTGTTATTCTGTTGGAATGATAATGTGAGAGAGCAAGAATAATCTCAAGACCAAAACCCCAAGCCTCATGGCTGCCCTCTCTCTCTCCTCATATCATTTCAACACACTAATCAATCAAAAAGGTGACATTTGCACAAATAAAAAGACCATGAGTCATCACCCATGCACATGCCATAATTAATGCTCCTCATGATAACTTGAGCTCATAATTACCACTAATAAACATTAATCCAAATGTTTAATCCAAAAAGAGAATGACAACATCTAAAGTAAGCTCATGACGGATCACAAGGATACCCCTCACCTATATATACATATCTGCATCCGCATTCCGACTGAATGCGAATGCAATGATACGAAAGTAATCAAACAAATCTAATACTAGGATCCGACTTAAACTAAAGCCCACTAGTATGATCCGTGCACAAGTGCACGTATATGATCGAACCCTGCCATAAAACCATATGGCCTCTACAACGTTTCGCCCGAACATGGGAAACTTTCTGTGGGGGACTCTAATGACTCATCAATACGCTGGCTGTGGATTTAACCACAAGTACGTCAGTGACACTAGCTGTGCGTAACGGCTGCCAAGGTATTGAGCGAAAGGGAAGCCGATGAGTGAACTCATCCAGCAACCCTACTGAGTCTAACAGTGACAATATCCGTACAGTCTGGTCGGTTCGTCTATGAGTATCGCATATCGGGTCTAGGGGGTGGATAAAGTCAGACCCCAAATAACGAGATATTTAGTGTCGGTATGAAGCCCATTACCATCAGAGAAACTACCGATCCTAGATCGGTAATTCTCTACTTCCTTGGCCAAGGTTTTCTGGTGATGGCCCCTCGTGCACTGTGCTACATCAACCCCCAATACTGGGGGAGACGAATCCCCGACGATCCGCTCACTGCCTCCATATGGCTCGGGGCTGTACCCAACTAAAACCTGTTTGCACGACTCCTTTGAGCCGTGGTAGGGTAGTAATCAAAGCACAGTAGGAACTCATACGAGACAAATGACGATCTCAGGTCGACAGACTAACCTGTACACATGTCACTTGGGAATTGCTATCTGACAATAGATATAGTACCAACTAGCAGGTTCCCAACGAGTCCATCCAGTGTACTCATAACTCAATGAGCACATGTATACTATCTTAGGTGAAAAAACTAACACCAATGGCTTGTGAGACCTGGCCACCGCCCTTTTTCGGGGTCCCGATCAGTATACACTAGTCTACACTGGAGTATCGATGCCCTGTCTCGAAACTCCCTCGACTAGGGACCATTTAAGAATGTTCTTATAGATCCCAGCTCACATGTATATGATCGCCATCATACTGCTGGCAGTCAAGCAAGAATCCTATGGGCTCTATCAACATGTACAAACCAGATAGCATACTATCATCTTGAGTAAGACTGTTTTATCGGTATGGGTCCTCCCTCAATCATTGCAATCACAAGCCTGTGATCCAATAATTGACTTTGAGGGCACCATATCCAATACTTCCCTCATCGAATGAGGTGCTGGATATTCATCAAGGAATACTACTATGCAAAGCAAGAACAAAAGTTACCCATTTTAAAAATTTTGATTCTACAACATATTTAGGTTTCTTTTACTTAACATTAATCACACTAATGCTTTCCCATCATTTATGTTTCCTAAACATCACAGAAAAGAAACGAAAATAGAACGTACGCTTATGCCATCCGCATTCGCCACGGGGCCCGTCATGCACAGTTAAGTTACTTAACTAACGGAAGAGCGGGGGTTGGACTAGAGCGGGTGCAAAACATAAGCAACCTTTGTTATATATCTCATATATAAATAGCCATTCGTCGCACGCATTTATAAACATTCCAGATCATAGATGAATACATTAGATATACTATGAATTCCGTATTTCATTTAAGCCCCTAATGAAAGACGGGTTCCACGATCGTGATGAATAGTGATTGAATGAATTCTCGGTGTGTAGTTTTAGAAAGTGTATAGAAATCACAACCAAAGAAATTTTTGACCGCAATCAATAACGGTGTCGATTGTAGCGCGTTAGCGAGTGCGGATCGTCCATAGGGAAAGTGTGATCCGTTCGTAATTGAATTAGATGAATTGAAGATTAAAGAAAGAAAATAAAAGACAATTCAATTCAAGATTTAAAAGTGAATTCAAGAATTAGCAAAATCTAGATCTAATAACAAGAAAGCATTAAAAATCAAGAATCAAGAATTGATGATATCCAATCGAATTAGGTTTCAAGAATCGAAGTGAGGCTCATAGGAATCGATCGAATCTATAGACGTGATGAAAACTATTGATTACGTTTTCTTATCTATCGATGATTTGATACTAGATCGATGATGATCAACGAGAATTAGGGATTTCTTGCGGAAACTAGGGTTTCATCATCTATCCCTTGTCCTTTCGTTGATTTCACTCACATTCTAGCCTCTAGTAAATTCAAGAATCGATCATGGATTACTAATTAAGAGCGAACACAATCAAGAAAGCATCGCTCGAAACTAGGTTGTCGATTCTTCAATTTACTAAAGTTTACAAAACTCATAGGACTTAAGAATCGTTTCAAGATTTGTAACATCATTATCCATTGATTGTCTAGATTCCTCCACGAGCGGAGTTTTACTCAAACATCATAACAAGAAACACAATCAAGAATTGAGATCTAATCATGATGCAAGAATGTAAAGAAAGCAAGATAATGAATTTCACCTTTTATTTATCAACAATTTTGTTACAATTCTCTCAAGATCTATAATGAGGAAAGAACTCGATCGTCAATTTGGCTTCGCTCGTCTTCGTAAGTCGCGGATCGTCCTGGATAACTTGCTCCGATGAAGATCGGCTTTGCTCATAAAAGGTTGAAGGCTTCTCGCTTGAATTGGTACTCGGTGTTCTTGAATTTGGCTTTGGCTTTGATTAGATTAGGGTTAGGGTTTTGAATGCACAAGTTGTGTCACTCAACTTGTGTGTGTAATGGTTAATGAACTATGAACAACCCCAAAACCCTAGATCTAGGTTTCCTTTTATAAGCCTCCCAACTTTAGATCTAGAATTCAAATTTCAAATTTCCCTCCAAAAGTTTGTTAGAGAGAGGCTTCTAGAAGAAGTTAGTTGGAGGGAATATTCTAGAATAAGGTATATTCTAGGTTGAGTTTGTTAGGCCGAGCCTTCTAGATGAAGCCACGTAGTGTTTCTGGAGTATTCGGAAAGCTTGGACCGTTATATAAAGCACATGGGAAGAAATCTGTGGAGCTGACGTCACAATGCTGCCGCGGATCCGCGGCGCCAAGTGCCTTTTGGCCGCGATCCGCGGCCCATTGGAGCCTTCATTGCTTGAGTTTTCTAGGCTGACTTTATTCTAGCTTTGTGACACTTTTCTGCCATGTGGAATTTTATATTTCTTTCTGTATCACTGCCACATCTCAAATCTTGGACTTGGTGTAATTTTCTCAGCACTTTTGACAATTTTGTATCTGTTCCTAAAATTTCCTGCACAGATTCTCGAAACAAGTGTTGCGCTATACAAAGATTATGCGATGCAATGATAAACACTCAATTTCCCTCAGAAATGTCGGTTTTAATATATAACACAAGTTATTTGGTATTGTACAGTCAATTTGCTAATATGTGCTATATTAATACCGAACACCTCTAGATGAGTGCAAATGGCAGGAAAATTGACGTGTTAAAATTGCAATATTTTCGACTGATCAAATTCCCCCAAACTTATTTTCGGTCGTCTCAAACGAACTGTTTTATTAAAAAGAGAAGGAGAAAATAAAGAAAGAGAAAAACTAACTAGCACACTTTCTTAGGCAACACTATTGCACTGAGCACGTGCAACAAGCCTTTAAACCTCTAGGTGTCCCTAGTAGGAGGAGTGTTGTCTCCTGAGGGTTTTCAGCGGATTGCACCCACAAAATCCAATAATAAAAGGAAGACTGTGAAGATTACATATAAAGATTAGAATTGTAAAAGAAAGACTTTGAAAATTAGGGTTTCCAACTATGCTAGCTTTTCAGTTGTCATGAGCCCTATCGACTTTGAAAATTAGGGTTTCCAACTATGCTAGCTTTTCGGTTGTCATGAGCCCTATCTTAATAGTCATGAAAAGATGTTAGAAATCACATCATCCCTCAACAAAACTTCGTCTTTATTCTTCATTCCTATCTTTCTTCCAAACATCGATCATATAACCCTACGTGCGTATAAAGAACATCCCTACACCCGGAGAATTCAATTCAAGCTATCATACTCTTGTCCATCTGCCTCAGTACTTTTTAACTAATGAATATTTAGATTTTCTCACACATTTTCATGCGACCGTTAATACTTCTTGAGGTACTAACCGACCGATTACTCATGTGCTTGCTTATTAGGTGTACTTCCTCGTCTTGCACCACCTAAGGCTTAGCAGTGACTCCCACACCAGTTGGTCTAAGGCACTAGGTGATGAAGCACCCTCGCTATATTTTTTTATTGCTGCCTTGGCGATAACAAAACCAGTGTTCATTTTTCTTCACCATTTTTATATTTTATTCCTATTTTTTTAATTTCCTTCATACTTTGGCTTTTAGACAAGAGCATTTCAAGGTATCCTCTACTATCTCGAGCTTCAAGACGTGTGTAAGTGCGAATAGCAGGGTGTCAACGTTCAAATGTTTGGCTTCCAGAATAGGAACTATTTTTCAGACTTATTTTTATCCTCAGATTAGTGACTTCCTTCTTCTTACTAACCCTTGGGACAACGACTCATAACTACTTATTACTAGTTCGTATAAGAAAATTTCTAATTTTCTTGGTTTTCTTAAATTTTTCCAATCTTTTGGATGTAATTTTTCACTATCTAATCTTTTATTATCTTATTTATGTAAAAAATATTTTTTTATTTTTTGAAAATTTTTAAATTTTTATAGGTTTTCAAATGTTTTGTACTTATGCAAAGTGATATGCAAATGATGTGAAAATAAGCACAAACCTCCCCCAAACTTCTTTTCAACAGTGTCCTCACTGTTTCCATCTGCTAGATCTCAAAAACCTGTAAGCCTGGGAGGAAATTTATTAATGGGGGCAAAATATTTAAGTGAAAATCCTCCCCAGACTTATTTTTGGCTCATCATTTTGTGTAAAAAAATTTCTTTTTAAGAGCAAGATTATTCCCCCCCAAACTTGAGTTAAGCAATGTTAATCTTTGAAAATCACATGAGGGGGTCAAGATTATTGGTCGATGCCAAGCTTTGCAAAGACCGAAGGTTAACACCAACCAATCGAAAATTTTATCAATGTAGTGCTCAGGTTGGTGGAAGAAGAAGTGGGGAAAGGGTAATTGGTGGAATAGAATGTGTGTGCGTCTCATTTTGGAGAGACGATGCAGTGATTGTGATGGATTACTCGCATCCTTTTTACAGTCCAGAAGAAGGAGTGGAGGTTCAATTTCATTGTTTGGGAGATGATTCATCTCAACACCCGTGTCATTCAAAAATGCGAGTTCATCAGCGAAAATTTCCTCAAAAGTTTCATCAATATCCCGAAGAATAATGTCATCACAAAGCGCGGGGTGATCTTCAGACTCCAAAAACGGTTCATAATCAGTGTTGATTGTTGACCCGGACAACTCGGTGGAAGAGTCCGTATGTGTATGATACATAGTTGGGTCAAACAACGTATGAAAAGAGTCAAGATCAGTATCATGAGGATCATCAAATTCACTGCTGTCGACATCCATTAAGTCGACAGAACAGACCTGAGCAGTAGGTTCGGAGGGTACACTTCCCAACTTGTAAATGTTCAGCTCTATTGACCTATTCCCGAAGGATAGGGTCATAGAACCATTACGACAGTTGATGATAGCATTGGAAGTGGCCAAAAAGGGCCGACCTAAAATCACCGGAATTTGGTTCCGTAGGTTTGCTACAGGCTGTGTATCAATTACAATAAAATCCATAGGGAATACAAATTCCCCTATTTTTATTAACACATCCTCCAGTTCACCCCTAGGTTTGGTGCTTGATCGGTCAGCCATCTGGAGAATGCAGTGAGCTGGTTTCAACTCTCCGATCCCTAATTGCTAGTAAACCGAGAAAGGAAGCAGGTTAACACTTGCACCAAGGTAGAGTAGAGCACGGTTGATGTGTTTCTCCCCAATAGAAATGGAAATAGTAGGATAGCTATTATCCTTACGTTTCCTCGGTAATCGTTGGGGGAAAGCCGTGTCTACAGTCTTTTCCATGAATATCTTCTTGGGCACTTGAGTCTTCCTCTTCCTAGTGCACAAGTTCTTAAGAGTTTTCGCATAGGACGGAACTTGTTGGATAGCATCTAGGAGAGGGATGTTGATGTTAACTTGCTTAAACATGTCCACAAGCTTCTCCATTTGGGTATTGGGTTTGTTGGGCCTCAACCTATTTGAAAATGGAGCTCTATCAATAAGTGTTGGGTCCAACATTTGTGGAGAAGTTTGTGGGGGTAGGAAGGATTAAGTGGGTGGCGGGTTCGAGCCTTCGGGAAAACGGAGAATAGGCTCGGAAGAAGACGGTAAATTAGACGAAATAGGGTAAGAAGTACAAGTGTGAGTGGAAGTGGAAGTGGAAGTGGAAGCCGGGGTGTTAATGATCAATTCATCATTATCAATTTGTTTACCCACATGATTGTCTAGCACTCTTCCAGATCTCAATGTAGTAAGTGCATCCACATTTGTATAATGTGAAGGTCCAGGATCAGGTAGGGGTTGAGCTAGAAGATTCCCCTTTTCTCTTGCACTCATTTCGGCTTTTAATTGTGCAATTTGAGCTTCCATCGATTTAATACTCCCACTTTGGGAGTCAGAGTTTTTCTGGATTTTATCGACGGAAGACTGAATTGTCAAAAGCAAGTTCATGAATGAAGAGGATTCATCAGTACCGGTCAACTGCAAAGGGTTAGACGGTGTGGGTGTGTTGACCAGATTTTGAAAGTTTTGTGTTTGGAAGGGGTGCTGACTCAATTTGAGTGGTTGCTGTTGTGGTGGAAGAGCCCTTTGGAAATTGTTCTGGTTTAGATCCGTGTATTGAGGTTGGTGTTGGATCCAAGAAAAATCAGGGTGATTCCTCCAATTTTGATTATATGAGGAAGAAGAAGGATCGTTTCCAGGTCTTTGCTGAAATGCAGCATTAGTGTGACCTTGAAATGGTACATTCAAAGGACATTCTTCCGTCAAATGTGATGGGTTTGAACAGCAGCCACACACGGTTTTGGGAAGTGTGTATTGGTTTAGGGAGACTAAAGAGATTTTGTTTTCTATAGCGTCGAGTTTCCTTTGTATTGTGGCCATTTCGGCTCTCATTATGACGGAAACATCGAGCTGATTGACTTCTTCCCTAGGTGGTGGTGGTATAACACTCTCCCATTGTAAAGTGTTTTGAGCTAAATCTTCTAGGTATTTCCAAGCTTCACCATCATCTTTGGTAATGAAGGTGCCTTGACACATGGTTTCAAGCATCTGTCTAATAGCGAGATCAATACCCTCATAGATAACTCGACACAAATCCCATCTGGAGATTCCGTGATGAGGGCATTGTAAATGAAGATCCTTGAACCGTTCAAAGCATTTCCAGAATGGTTCATTGGAAAGTTGGGTAAATTTGAAGATTTCGCTCCGAACACGGCTGGTCTTGTGATTGGGATAAAATTTCTTTAGGAATGCTTTTACAAATTCATCCCATTTTGAAATCGAATGTGTGGTTGTATTATAAAGCCACTTCTCGGCTAAGTCGCACAAAGTGAATGGGAGAAAACGTAGACGCAGAACATCCACAGACAGTTGTGACGTTCCAATCATTGCGCATACGTTTTCGAATTTGGAAATAAAAGCGTATGCGTCTTCAGAATCAAGACCGTGAAATTTGGGTAACAGTTCGATGAATTGGGGATTAATTTCAAAATTTTCCCCGTTGGCAGGTGGTATAGAAAGACAGGTGGGAAGGGGAACACGTGAAGGATAGCGTCTCTCTTGGAGAGAAATGCGTGGAGGATTCTGCGCACATGCGGTCGGTGGCAGAGTGGTGTAAAAGTTTGATAGAAATCCATCCATCGCGGTGGTGGTGGGAAAAAAATGTAGAAATACCGACTTTAGGGTCGATAGGGGAGAACGCGGACAGGACGGGCACTAGAATCCCGTGTCTAGCCGAGCTTGCACTGAAGGGTTTAGTACAAGTGGCAGTGTTGATATAATTAGGGGAAAGATAAAGTAGTGTTTGTTTTGAAAAAGATACGGATTTTTAATAAAATGATGCAAATCACAACAAATGCACAAGCAAAACTAAGTCTAGTGGTCACCTAGGTCAAGGCTCTAGACCGCTCCTAACTGCCAAAAGACAAGTCGCAGGATCAATCCTCCACTGCCTCTTTGTCTCTCCTGTGGCGAGGTAAGTGGGAGGTTCTCTATTACGTAAGTACTGGGCCTAATTAAGTAACCACTTGCCTTAGACACACTTTCCTTAGACACCACAAAAGAAACGCGGATAAGCAATAGATTATCCACGACCTTCTCCTGTCCTAAGCGAGCGCGACGGTCCTTAGAGTCATGTCTAGATTTCTTTTAGTTAATGAGGGTAATGCAGATGCAATTTTATGATTTTCGGGGCTTAGGAAGGGTAATGAACTCCCCACCTAATCTGAATTTGGCCATTGCCCCTTAAATTTCGTATTAAAAATGCAAACAACCAAGATCAAACACGCACAATTTTTATATTTTTGCGGCGCTGTGAATTTTTTGCAAAGAAACCTGCAGAAAATAGTTATTGGAGCAGACAGAGGAGGAGATAAGAAAGTAAGAGAGTCACCTGAGAAAGCAGCTACAGAGAAACCCTAGCCACGCCGCGGTTCCGCCGCGCAAAGCTTCTATTGCCGCGGATCCGCGGTCAGCTATCAAGATCACTGCATAAAAAAATTTTGTACTGTTCCTGCTTGCCTCCTGAGCTCTCTGCACTATTCAGAAAATTTTTCCTCGCACTCCACAGATTCAAGACTTTCTCGCAACAAATCACAACAAATCATTTAGTGTTTGTACGATTTAGATCTAAAAATTTTGATGGAATAAATTTTTCAACTCAAATTTCAAAAACGAACAAATTAGCACACTATCCCCGGCAACGGCGCCATTTGATTGAATGAATTCTCGGTGTGTAGTTTTAGAAAGTGTATAGAAATCACAACCTAAGAAATTTTAGACCGCAATCAATAACGGTGTCGATTGTAGCGCGTTAGCGAGTGCGGATCGTCCACAGGGAAAATGTGATCCGTTCGTAATTGAATTAGATGAATTGAAGATTAAAGAAAGAAAAGAAAAGTCAATTCAATTCATGATTTAAAAGTGAATTCAAGAATTAGCAAAATCTAGATCTAATAACAAGAAAACATTAAAAATCAAGAATCAAGAATTGATGATATCCAATCGAATTAGGTTTCAAGAATCGAAGTGAGGCTCGTAGGAATCGATCTAATCTATAGACGTGATGAAAACTATTGATTACGTTTTCTTATCCATCGATGATTTGATACTAGATCGATGATGATCAACGAGAATTAGGGATTTCTTGCGGAAACTAGGGTTTCATCATCTATCCCTTGTCCTTTCGTTGATTTCACTCACATTCTACCCACTAGTAAATTCAAGAATTGATCATGGATCACTAATTAAGAGCGAACACAATCAAGAAAGTATCGCTCGAAACTAGGTTGTCGATTCTTCAATTTACTAAAGTTTACAAAACTCATAGGACTTAAGAATCGTTTGAAGATTTGTAACATCATCATCTATTGGTTGTCTAGATTCCTCCACGAGCGGAGTTTTACTCAAACATCATAACAAGAAACACAATCAAGAATTGAGATCTAATCATGATGCAAAAATGTAAAGTAAGCAAGATAAAGAATTTCACCTTTTATTTATCAACAATTTTGTTACAATTCTCTCAAGATCTATAATGAGGAAAGAACTCGATCGTCGATTTGGCTTCGCTCGTCTTCGTGAGTCGCGGATCGTCTTGGATCACTTGCTCGGATGAAGATCGTCTTTGCTCCTAAAAGGTTGAAGGCTTCTCGCTTGAATTGGTACTCGATGTTCTTGAATTTGGCTTTGGATTTGATTGGATTAGGGTTAGGGTTTTGAATGCACAAGTTGTGTCACTCAACTTGTGTGTGTAATGGTTAATGAACTATGAAAAACCCCAAAACCCTAGATCTAGGTTTCCTTTTATATGCCTCCCAACATTAGATCTAGAATTCAAATTTCAAATTTCCCTCCAAAAGTTTGTTAGAGAGAGGCTTCTAGAAGAAGTTAGTTGGAGGGAATATTCTAGAATAAGGTATATTCTAGGTTGAGTTTGTTAGGCCGAGTATTCTAGATGAAGCCACACGGTGTTTCTGGAGTATTCTGGAAGCTTGGACCATTATATAAAGCACATGGGAAAAAATCTGTGGAGCTGACGTCACTATGCTGCCGCGGATCCGCGGCGCCAAGGGCTTTTTGGCTGCGGATCCGCGGCCTATTGGAGCCTTCATTGCTTGAGTTTTCTAGGCTGACTTTATTCTGGCTTTGTGACACTTTTCTGCTATGTTGAATTTTAAATTTCTTTCTGTATCACTGCCAGATTTCAAATCTTGGACTTGGTGTAATTTTCTCAGCACTTTTGACAATTTTGTCTCTGTTCCTGAAATTTCCTGCACAGATTCTCGAAACAAGTGTTGCGCTATACAAAGATTATTCGATGCAATGATAAACACTCAATTTCCCTCAGAAATGTCGGTTTTAATATATAACACAAGTTATTTGGTATTTTACAGTCAATTTGTTAATATGTGCTATATTAATACCGAACACCTCTAGATGAGTGCAAATGGCAGGGAAATTGTCGTGTTAAAAATGCAATATTTTCGACTGATCAAATAGCCAAACCCCATCCTAGACCGCTACGGGTGCGGCAAACTACCCGCCAAATTTCCGAAGTGAAGCGACCTCCCTCAACAAAGTGAGTAGGCCACTCGGCACTTCAAGAACCAAGTAGTTTGTGCACCCCACCTTGGGTCTATCCTAGGAGCAAAAATAGTAAAAAGAAAATATACAACGGTGGCTACAACCTGAACACGGATGTTCCCCGCAAAATTGTTGGAGATAGTGCCCTCAGAGTCAATTATTGGATCACAGGAACGTGATTGCAATGATTGAGGGAGGACCTATCCCGGTAGGACAGTCTTACTCGAGATGATAGTATGCTATCTGGTTTATCTTTATCATCGTGTACTGCTTTAGGTGACCTTACAGGTCGCTATTACACGTTGGTAGAGCCCCTAGGATTCTTGCTTGACTGCCAGCAGTATGAGGGCGATCATATACGTGAGAGCTGGTAGTCTATAAGCACATCCTTAAAGGGTCCCTAGTCGTGGGAGTTTCGAGACAGGGCATCGATACTCCAGAGTAGACTAGTGTATACAGTCGAGACCCCGACGAGGGGCGGTGGCCGGTCTCACAAGCCACTGGTGTCAGTTGGTTCACCTAAGATGTATACAGGTGCTCATTGGGTTATAAGTACACCGGACAGGACTCGCCAGGAACATGCTAGTTGGGCTTATACCTGACGTCAGATAGCAGTTCCCTGGTGACATGTGTACAGGTTAGTTCATCGACCTGAGGATCGTCATTTGTCTCGTGTGAGTTCCCACTGTACTTTGATTACTACCCTACCACGCTCAAAGGAGACATGCAAACAGATTTTAGTTGGGTACAGTCCCGAGCCACATGGAGGAAGTGAGCGGATCTTCGGGGGTTCGTCTCTCCCGGTATTGGGGGTGAGGTCGCGCTGTGTCTAAGAGAGCCAGAACATGAAAAGTCCTTGGCCAAGGCAGGAGATTTACTGGTAGGTATTCCAGTAGTATCTCAGGGTGTTCTGGGCTGATCTCTGGCACGACTTGTACCGCTTTTGGGGGTCTGACTTTTACCAACCCCCTAGGCCCGCCATGCGATGCTCATAGAAGAACGGACCGGACTGTACGGATATTGTCACTGATAGTCTCAGTAGGGTGTTAGGATGAGTTCTCTCATCGACGTCCCTTTTGGTCAATACCTGGTAGCCCGTCACGTATTGGCTTATACCTCTGACGTGCTAGTGGTTAAATCCACAACCAAGGTGTTGACGAGTCTTTAGAGTCCCCCACATTCAGTTGCTCAAGTTTTTGGGCGAAAAGCTATAGAGGCCGTATGGAGATATGGCAGGGTTCGATCAGATACGTGCGGTATTGCACAGATCCTGATCGGACGGTTTATACTAGCCGGCTTTGGTTTAAGCCGGATCCTAGTATAGTAGAGTGTGCATTTTGTCTCATTGCATTTGTATTTCGGTCGGAATACAAATGCGGGTGTGTATACACAGTATCGGGGTTTTTCCTGTAATTTATTACGGGACCAGTTTTCTGGAGTTGCCAGTTTGCTTTCCGTTTCGGCCATATTCTTTGTATCTTTCAATGGCTGAAGTTTGGTGGAGGAGGTCTTATTTGCATTTGTGCAAATAAGCATTTGTGGAGGGTGTTCTTTGCATTTTGTTGCATCATGATGGGTGCACCATCCTTTGACTTGATTTATCCAACATGGCTTGACTTTTGTGTGACATGGTTTTGATAATGGTTGTGGTTGAGTGTGGATATGGTTGTGTTCATTGCTTTTGATCATCATTCTTTTCTTGCATCATGATTGATACACATCCCTTTAGACTTCTCTCACTCTCTCATTTATTCATTCCATCCTCACCTTGTAATGGCCGGCCTTGGCTCTTTGAGGGGCTGCCCAATATTTTTGGGTGGGGATTTTTGTTCATTGGCATTGCACAAAATCCATTTTAGCTCCATCTCCAAAGCTTCATTCCTCCACCATCTCAAAAGGCAACTTCCATAAACCCCAAAGTGAGACATGAGCACTACACATTCTACAGCAAATCTTGGGCACGTCGGCTCGCCAACTTCGTGCCCGAGTTGCCTCGGTATAGAGGTGGGAGCCCGTAAAAGAAGCCGGCGACGTGGTGCCCATCCGGCGAGGAGATGGAGACCGGACATTCCACGGGAGATCGGGACGACGGCGAGAAGACCGGAGGACACGGATCGCTCGGTATATCTCTCTTCCCCATGTTGTAGTTAGCTAGGACTAGTTTAATGGCACGATCCGGGTATATAGTGCGCGGTGGTGCCGGTTTGAAAAGTTATTGTAAATCACCGCTTCCGCATTCCGGCGTCGGATTGACGGCCGGGGCGCCGCCGTGCACTTACAGTGGTATCAGAGCCTAGCCATTAACATAGTCTAGCTTTGTCTAATGTGTTTTACATTTCCGATCGAACAATTTTCCAAAAACCGTATTTTTCTTTGCATCAGTTTTCTGTCGATTTTTTTCTAGCTCGAAAATTTTTTCAGGTAGTCTCAGAATACTGTGCAGGGAAGTATAAGCCTACTGTAAAAATTTGGTCGCGAGATCTCATTATTCGACCGCGGAACCGCGGCCAAACCTATGCTTGGGCCGCGGTTCCGCCGCTGTTTTGACAGATCAGTACAACAATTTTTTACAGAGGCCTCCCGACATGAAAATGTGGTTTCTGGAATGTTATTTTTGGGCCCAGAATTTCTTGATGTGCTACAGTAGTACTTAGGGGCCCACTTGGTAAAATTTGATCGATCGGATATTTTAAACACATTAGTTCACAGTATTTACATTATATCTGCGACCGTGAATGTCACTTGATCGGTAAATCCTGTCTAACTGCTATAGCCCGGTTAGACGGATTTGCGAACGTGACCTTCACGTTGATGTTCTGTGTATTGATGTGATGTTGCGGATCGGTCGTGGGGGATAGCCTGGTTGCAGTGGTAGTACAGTTTTGTTGTATTATGTACATTTGATATTGCGGGGCGAGCGTCCGACATGTGGACTGCCGTCACTGCCTGTTTGTATTATTATTTTGGGGCACGACCAGGTTGCGGTCGATTTACCCGTTGTATGTATATTTTACTTTCTGTACTAGGATTGCCCCGCGGAGGGGTGCACGGGTAGCCGGGTTCTAGAGGGCAACGAGCCCGCATCTCATGGCATTGAGACGGAGGGGGCTTCACTCTAGAATTGGAGGGCTATTCGCCGCACTCGTAGGGGGTACAGGTTGAACCAGGAGGGGTGCCCAAGTTGCCGGATTCCCTGAAGTGCTGGGTGGTCCATTCACGTTGCTGAAGGGGGCTGCCTCGCTTCAGGTTTTGGCGGGTAACTTGCCGCGCCCGTAGGGGTCTAGGATTCCATTGCACAGGCTATCCACACGACCAGGGGAACGTCGGGTTTCAGTAGTGGCTCTGTGAAACCCGGGGATCCCAGATATCTGTATTGTTCTGTGATGCTGTGCATTTCTGTGATGTTGCATTTTATCACGCTTTGAGCGAAAATTATATATTATATATATACTAGTAGATGTTGTATATGTTTTGCATCCACGCTAGTCCAGTCCCCGCTCTGTCGTTAGTTAGCTAACCTAACGGGTAATGACGGGACCCAGTGGCGAATGCGGATGGCATATACGTACATCAGTATATTTTCGTTCTTTGTGGTGTGATCAATTGATGTGACTGCATTGATTCGGATCAATGCAAGTTAAAACAAACCTAATCTGATGTTGTTGGAACACTTTTCAAAAGCTGTTATTGCAAGGACGTTCACTTTTGTTTTGCACAGTGGTATTCAGTTGGAATATCCTGCTCCTCAGTCGACGAGGCAAGGGCCGAGATCCCTTCACCGGGAGTGACCCCTTGGACAAAAGTTTGGGTCAGGGCAATAACTTCACTATAGCCGATTACTTTTGCTTTGCACCGTGGTATTCAGTTGGAATATCCTGCACCTCATTCTACGGGGAAAGAGCCGAGATCCCTTCACCGGGAGTGACCTTTTTAGCAACGGTTTTCGTCACTATATTTTTTAAAACTATCCGTTCCTTCAACGATATCCAGTTCATTACGTTAAAGGTTTTCGCCAGAAACCTTTCGTAGCCCTCCGTCGTTTCTGATGGGTAGCACGTAGTATTCATGCTATGTATGTTGGCCTTCGTCAAGGCATAGTGTATGGTAGCTGCTTGTTACCTTTCTGCTGCATAGATAGATGCGTTGGTTTGGGACAGTCGTACTACTATTTTGGCCTTCGTCAAGGGTATGTACGGGTAGGTTCAAATTAACCTGGACAATGACGGGTAGAACTTGACATGTGACTTATGATATGTTGGCCTTCGTCAAGGTCATAAGAGCATGGGGCAAAAATCTTATCGGGAGTTTCTAAAGAAACTGAAACTTGCCAGATATGCGCATACCTTCTGGAGTGTGATAGCGTGAGCGGATTCCGTCACGTTATCATCCGATGATAGTTGGATCCCGATTCCCACTGATGAGTTAGTTTACTCCTCGGGTGACCCCGACTAATTCTTCTTTCAGGTTTGGAGGAGAATTTGAGGTGACAGTGGGAGGTTTTCAGATTAGATAAATTGGTAACCATTCTGATCTAGGTTAGAGTGCACGCTGAGTGTTTCTTTTCTCTCTCTCTCTTTGGCAGCGACCATTGACCCGACCCTAAGACTATGACTCAGAGACCAAAATTAACCGAACCTTCTTAAACACTGGCTTTTGGTTTGTCAGAGTTGCAGACCTCATTGCCACTCCTACTTTTACCCTTTTCTCCAGGACACCCCGTATTACTACGAACGTCCACTTCCATTGGACAAAACCATCGTATGGTTATATACGAACTCGAGGGGATTTATTCGAGGATGGTTTCAGGTTCTGGAGAAAACGAATAGGACTATTCAGTTGTCTTTTCCTTCTACCTTCTCTCAGGTTGCGAGTACCCCTTAGATTAGGGGATAATACACCTATTACGCAAATTGAATAGTCTTCTTCCAAACCATAGGCAGGTGCCGACCGGTAGGGAATGAAGAAAACCAATTAGCCTAACGATGGTGTACAGAAGGTATTGAGTAAGGCAAAGAAAGGGATTAGTAAGAGGGCAAAGTAAATTGCGACTGATATTCACGACCAAACCAAGTATTTCATTACCACTCCCACTTCACCTTTGTATTTCTCCAGGACACTCCGTATCACTACGAAGATCCACAGTTTATTGGATATTCCATCGTATGGTTATATACGAACTCGAAAGGAACTTGTTCCAGTTCGGGGATGGATTCTGGTTCAGGAGAAATAGGAATAAGGTTTATTCAGTTGTCTTTTATCTTCACCTTCTCTCGCATTGCGAGTGTTCCTAGGATTGGGACAGTACACCCATTATGCTTATTGGATAGTCTTCTTCCAAACCATAGGCTGGTGCCGAACGGTAGGGAAGGAAGAAAACCATTTAGCCTAAAGGGGTGTACAGATGGTAATGACTAAAGACATATAAAGGGATTTGGAGAGGTGGCAAAGAATTACACGGTTACAGTTGTGAATCTGGATAATGGAAGAGGCATTACTAGGAATACCGGGATACCCCATCGAAACATTTCAATGTTTCAGTTTCATTGTGTACTGTTAAAAGAAAACCGATTTCCCAATTAGACACTTGCTCCAGGGTATGTATTTACCTGGTATGATTCTCACATCTGTATGGTTTTACAGATGATGAGTGGGAGTAAGTTATTGGGAATTAGGTGATCATCCTCATTATATCGGAATTCGTTGTAATTGGTGATATTTGAGGAAGTCACCTGGGTTGTTTGCCGGACGGCGAATATTTGGTTTTGAATATCCGTTATAATGCACCATTTTCAAATTGATATATCTGTACGTTTATTTTTATAGAGTGAGATATACCTTTTTGAAATTATGTCGATGACATTTACCTATATCAGTGGATGGTTAGGTAAGGAGCATTAAACAACGGTGTAATTCTTCTTAACCATAAGTACAGTTTTCAACCTACGACACACAGGGAATGAGTTATTAGACTCAAGGGACTTGTACAAAGTATTGTATATTGTCCAGTGTCCATTAGGACAGAGGGGATAGTCCTCATACTATATTCTGTTTACTTATGACTTCTCTAGTTTTTAGACAGGTATTTCGTGGAAACACAGGGTCCGAATTTTGAGAAGTTATAGGTATATTAATAAAGTAGAGAACCAGGTGTTGCAAGTATCGGTATTCTTCAAGGTAATAGAAGATGTAGATATTTGTGTATGGTATACAGTTGATAGTAATGATTAAGAGAACTTGCTTCTCTTTCAAGTTACTCATAATTGGAAGTACTCCTAAGTTGAGTAATGCTGATCGGCCTCACTCCATTTACTTGACATGCACTGGAGACAGCTGCATGATTTTAATCTGGTTCAATTAAATCAGTACCTCTGATCCTATATTGGATATAGAACAGTTCGTATCTTAACGATGTTAAGGTACGGTGAATTGTCCGGCTTATGCTTAAAACCAGACTCTGGATAACTCAAGGCACGTTTCTGTAATGGTTGTTTGTGGGTTGACCAAGGCTATGACGAGGGTTGACTTTCTACCATCTGGAAGATCAATAGTGATATTGTTCTTAACTCGCCACAGTTTTAACAAAAATAGATTTTTTCAGAAAACAGTAGTGGGAGTATGGTAGAACTGGAAGTGATTCCAGAACCACAAACGATTACTGAAGATTTTGATACGAACCTAAAGATTCAATCTGGTTTGACATTCCATTGGCCACTCCACAGATATGGTGGGTAACTTCAGGCACCCGAGAGGTACTCCGGTAGCCTCAAGGACGGTGACAGGGAAGTTCTTGTTTATCCAGACTTGCCATTGCTGTTGTTCCAGACTGTGAGATCCGGCGGGAGGATGAGAATAGCGTCGTTCTAAACCAGCTTTAGAAGTGTACGTGTATATGACTCTGCCAGAGGGTTGTCGTAGTCAGTGGGAGCAGCGGAAGCATTGGTGGACAGGTGGCTTATGTCTACTTATAGACTAAAGCAGAAATAGCGGAGATAGATCATCTATTTCTGATATGACAGTCATAGGTTTGACTTCATCAGAACAGGGGATGGATCTGTTGAGAAGGTAGTAGGGTGTGATGTCCTGGTATTTGGATGACACACACAGAGTAGGAAGTGATATTCCTATACTACGATCGGCTATACTTTGGTCGTCACACAATGGTTTCTCCACATGGGACTTGGACATTATATTAGACATACTGGTTACTAGATCTAGGTTTTAGGTCTAGATTTGGGTAGTTTCCCAATCTGGGTACTTAGACAGCATTCTATGAGTATTTAGAATGGACGACTCCATGCACGGTAGTGTACCTGCAGATGATAGAGTCACTCTCTCTAAAGGTGTCTTACAGAATAAAGTAGAGAGGGATGTGCATGATTGCCAGCTCACTTGTTTAGGCAATTGAGTCAATCATGAGATGTCAAGTACCACACCTGATGTTGTTCTTGCAGTAGATGCAATAAGTTGATATTAATCCAATCCTGGAGAAACAATCGGAAGCAGATTTAGAACATAAGTGGATGTTCTAGGGATATGATAACGACAGCCTCTTTTGGGAGACGGTTATCATTCCAGGCTTCCAAGGTGACATGGACGATAAGGTGGTTGTCAGAGTTATAGTTTTCCTTCTGATGAGGGGCAGTATTTTGGACAAGTGGTCCAAGGCAATACTGAGGGAGGCATGGCGCAGGATACTGATTAAGTTCAGTTGACGATACAGTCTAAGAAGTTTGGATTTGGTGTTCATTTATGAGCTAGGTCCCTTCAGACATCCAGACACATTTTAAGACAAGTATTGCTCATTTCGGGAGATGGCTTTCTCCGCGAACTTGAGATCTAGAGAGACATAGAAAGAAACATCAAAGCGGATCCACTCACTGAGGCTATTCCTCGAACGCAATAGTTTCGCAAATGAGTTTTGTGAGACTGACAAGTAGAGGAGTTGGGTGTTCGGTATCACACGGGCTGTGAGTATGCGACATCGGAATAATTAGCCTTGAGTGCAAATGGGAGATTGTTAGAGATAGTGCCCTCAGAGTCAATTATTGGATCACAGGCACGTGATTGCAATGATTGAGGGAGGACCTATCCCGGTAGGACAGTCTTACTCGAGATGATAGTATGCTATCTGGTTTATCTTTATCATCGTGTACTGCTTTAGGTGACCTGACAGGTCGCTATTACACGTTGGTAGAGCCCCTAGGATTCTTGCTTGACTGCCAGCAGTATGAGGGCGATCATATACGTGAGAGCTGGTAGTCTATAAGCACATCCTTAAAGGGTCCCTAGTCGTGGGAGTTTCGAGACAGGGCATCGATACTCCAGAGTAGACTAGTGTATACAGTCGAGACCCCGACGAGGGGCGGTGGCCGGTCTCACAAGCCACTGGTGTCAGTTGGTTCACCTAAGATGTATACAGGTGCTCATTGGGTTATGAGTACACCGGACAGGACTCGCCGGGAACATGCTAGTTGGTCTTATACCTGACGTCAGATAGCAGTTCCCTGGTGACATGTGTACAGGTTAGTTCATCGACCTGAGGATCGTCATTTGTCTCGTGTGAGTTCCCACTGTACTTTGATTACTACCCTACCACGCTCAAAGGAGACGTGCAAACAGGTTTTAGTTGGGTAAAGTCCCGAGCCACGTGGAGGCAGTGAACGGATCTTCGGGGGTTCGTCTCTCCCGGTATTGGGGGTGAGGTCGCGCTGTGTCTAAGAGAGCCAGAACATGAAAAGTCCTTAGCCAAGGCTGGAGATTTACTGGTAGGTATTCCAGTAGTATCTCAGGGTGTTCTGGGCTGATCTCTGACACGACTTGTACCGCTTTTGGGGGTCTGACTTTTACCAACCCCCTAGGCCCGCCATGCGATGCTCATAGATGAACGGACCGGACTGTACGGATATTGTCACTGACAGGCTCAGTAGGGTGTCAGGATGAGTTCGCTCATCGACGTCCCTTTTGGTCAATACCTGGTAGCCCGTCACGTATTGGCTTATATCTCTGACGTGCTAGTGGTTAAATCCACAAGCAAGGTGTTGACGAGTCTTTAGAGTCCCCCACATTCAGTTGCTCAAGTTTTCGGGCGAAAAGCTGTAGAGGCCGTATGGAGATATGGCAGGGTTCGATCAGATACGTGCGGTATTGCACAGATCCTGATCGGACGGTTTATACTAGCCGGCTTTGGTTTAAGCCGGATCCTAGTATAGTACAGTGTAGATTTTGTCTCATTGCATTTGTATTTCGGTCGGAATACAAATGCGGGTGTGTATACACAGTATCGGGGTTTTTCCTGTAATTTATTTCGGGACCAGTTTTCTGGAGTTGCCAGTTTGCTTTCCGTTTCGGCCATATTTCTTTGTAACTTTCAATGGCTGAAGTTTGGTGGGGGAGGGCTTATTTGCATTTGTGCAAATAAGCATTTGTGGAGGGTGTTCTTTGCATTTTGTTGCATCATGATAGGTGCACCATCCTTTGACTTGATTTTTCCATCATGGCTTGACTTTTGTGTGACATGGTTTTGATAATGGTTGTGGTTGAGTGTGGATATGGTTGTGTTCATTGCTTTTGATCATCATTCTTTTCTTGCATCATGATTGATACACATCCCTTTGGACTTCTCTCACTCTCTCATTTATTCATTCCATCCTCACCTTGTAATGGTCGGCCTTGGGTCTTTGGGGGGCTGCCCAATATTTTTGGGTGGGGATTTTTGTTCATTGGCATTGCACAAAATCCATTTTAGCTCCATCTCCAAAGCTTCATTCCTCCACCATCTCAAAAGGCAACTTCCATAAACCCCAAAGTGAGACATGAGCACTACACATTCTACAGCAAATCTTGGGCACGTCGGCTCACCAACTTCATGCCCGAGTTGCCTCGGTATAGTGGTGGGAGCCCGTAAAAGAAGCCGGCGACGTGGTGCCCATCCGGCGAGGAGATGGAGACCGGACATTCCGCGGGAGATCGGGACGAAGGCAAGAAGACCGGAGGACACGGATCGCTCGGTATATCTCTCTTCCCCATCTTATAGTTAGCTAGGACTAGTTTAATGGCACGATCCGGGTATATAGTGCGCGGTGGTGCCGGTTTGAAAAGTTATTATAAATCACCGCTTCCGCATTCCGGCGTCGGATTGACGGCCGGGGCGCCGCCGTTCACTTACAAAAATAATATTACATTGCTTTTTACAAATTACAAGAATGAAAGAAAAACGCTCATCTCACATCCGCCATTCATAACGACGATCCAACATATTCATAAACACATACAATCGCATGATACCAATACCGATGTGTGCAACCCCGACTAATCGACATATAGCAATTAGTCGACGTTTCCTTAACACACATACACATCACTAAGCTTGTAAAGTAACCGCAACATTAGAATTCCGCATGAGATTAACAAACTAAACCATTTTCCAACTCTTGGAAAAATCCAGTGAGCTGCCCTTTTAAAAACCGATCTTTTGAGCCAATCCGAGAGTCGAAACGAACTCGAAACCTGCCCGAACTTCACGGAGATGAAGAACAACATGTTAAAGGTCGAATATGGGGCCACAAGGGGGTACCCACCCTCGGGGTCCACCTCAAGGTGGCTCCAAAGGGTTTGCAGACCCGAGAGCACCCTGTTGGGGTACTCTCGGGTCACCCACCCCCAAGGCCACCTTGAGGTGGGATTGGGGTGTGGGTCTGGCCTCTGGACCCCCTGGGGTGTCCCAGGAGTGCACATGCTCCACCCCGCTGCTTCTTGGTTCAAACCGTGAGCCCGCGGGGTGTGCAAACAACTCAAAACTTCGATTTTCAAAACTGTTTTTTGCGGCAGTTTTTGCACGACGAAAAACGGAGGAATTCTAACGTTGCTACAAGCTATTTAAGGTTTAAGATAGGCTCTTATACCAATTTAGTTGATGTTTCACACCCTCACAACACTTGTGAGGAGGAGGAAGCGATAAACAATAATTTTCTTACATGAAACACCCACATAACCCAAGATTAGTGCGTAAACCATAACTAGCAAACTTATCAAGAGATCTAATCTACTATGAAAGTGTGCTATACCTAAGGAACCGGTCCTTCGGGTCTTATCTTTGTTGCAACTCCTAGGCACCTTGATGGTTGCAAAGAGCTCGATCTCCGGCCACCGCTAGATCCAAAACGATCCACCCGAGAGCTAACAAACAAGATACTAACTCTTCACAAGAGTTTAACTAAGAGATCAAGATTGCTAGAAGTGATCACTTATATGATGAAGAGATTAAGTAATGGATTATATTTGTCCATTGACCTATGATTCACAACTCATGTGAAGGTTTAGGTCAAGAGCTAGAGGAAGGAGAGAATTAGGAGAGAGAATGTGTATGTGATGAATGAATGAAAAATGAAGCATAACAAAAGATATGGCTCAAAAAAATAATTGAAGCATGCATTATTTTTTAACAAAAATAATGCACCATGCCTCAATAGTAAACCTAAATGAATATAAAATGATTTGAGCCATGCCTTCAACCAAGCTAGGACTTTCTTCAAATTCCACCTCATCATTTCCATTTTCTCAAAATGAAAATCCATTTATGAGGTGTCTCCTTCTAGAAAGTATTCTTGTATAATTACCAGAATACCACTCACCGTATACCGTATAAGTATACCCATATTTGAATTCCAAAAAATACGAATACAAATAATCCAATAATATAATACCGGTATTGTCACGACCCAAAGTTTAGGCCCGTAACCGGCACCCAAAGTCACCCATGTTCCGGCTCCCACGAGCACGACACCCAAAGTCACCAAAATATATACAACACCGAATCCTCATAACTCGTCTCTAAGTCAAATGCATGAAGTGGTAGATGGAGAGTACTAGATCCAACAAAAGATATACAAAGAGTAGAAATTGGATAACCGCGAACCCACCTAATAGCAAAGGCCTCACAGCCAACAGTAGCAGTATCAGCAAAAGTGGAGATAAAAAGGCGCCCTGCCGCGACTACTCTGAGGGTAAGCCCGGAAAAACACTGTGGCACAACGGGGTTGAGTTGCCAACTCGTGAATAGTAAATAATATCATACTGAAATCGCAAGTATGCACTAACAAAAATAATCAATCACATGTAAGCTAGTAGCATAAGTATGACAATATGAATATGCAACTATCATGATCAAGGTACACCACCAGGGTACTATATCTACATGAATCAAATGCATATCAACTAAATACTGAGTGTGGGAAAATTAATAATCTCATGCATAGATCATCAGCATGGAAAAACCCGGTGTAAATCAACAACACCCCAAATCCCAAAATTCTCAGATCGGCCCTCAGAGCGGCCCTGTAAATCTCATGGAACCTGAGTGTCAAACATCGACACCCGAAAATATCATGAAAACTAGTGCCCAGCATCGACACATAAAATACTCGTATCCATACGTTCCTCAAATCCTAAGTGCCCAATATCGACACTTGTGATCCACGTATCGGTCCTCTGATATCCATACGTTCCTCGAAACCCAAGTTCCCAACCTCGACACTTGTGTTCCACATATCGGTTTCAAATATCCATATATCCCTCGGAATATAAGTGCCCAACATCGACACTTGAAATCCCCCAAATTGCATGAAAACATATCTCAAATGTTGAAATCCATGTAATATAACATATGCAACTAGAAAAACAATATGAGCATATCATGGGAAAAGTCCCCTATTTGAATGCATCGAGTCATTTAATATTTCCCGCGGTTCCCAAGAATCCGAATCCCATATACATATATAACAGCGTCCCATACCACCGATATATATCATATAAAGCTGAACATATACCTATAGCAAGGTATATGTGTGAGCATGTAGGTATAGTAAGGCATATGTATAAGCATGTAGGTGTACAGGTATGCTATATTTCATATGCGCCATCGCACAAGAATAAATGACTCTATGTCGCTAACCAAAATCAAGGTATAATATATGAATTCATGTGTTGTGCGGATAATGGAAATTACCAATAGTGTGTGTGTAGCATAATATTGGTGCCCGTGCACAAGGGCTATCAATAATAGTGCAGTGTACAATGGATACAGGTTCAGGCACAACAAGTAACTATATGCAATGAAATTCATGCACCATCTCTATATGTGCATATAAACATGCGGCTAATATCATATCATATCTAGCCCTGACGCTTAACGCCATACGGGCGATTTCCCCGTAGATGTGAAATCTACTCACCGATGATCTCGAGCTACGAAAATCCGACCACCTGCTTCCCTTTCTTCGCAGCGTCTGAAGTCCCCGCTTGCGATCCTAAAATTTCACAAACACATCACATAAGGCTAAATATCCTACGCCGACACAAGATAACGAAACACTAGGATAACGTCCAGAAAATTACACTATGCACCTAGTGCACAAAACGCGTACGACATCGGCACAACCCTAGCTAGGATCGCTAAACTATGCAACCACCAAGTCTAGACCCCGATCGTACCGATCGCGCATTCACAACACAATATATCGCAAAGAAGATAATATGCATAATATCGCAACGCCCATTAGAACCTACGTCCAACCTTTACTGAAACCTAGTAAGCAACTTTATCGCAATTTAGCACAAGTCTAAAGCTAACACAATTCTAGCTTTCACAAACATCGCAAAGTAGCTTAACTAAGTTATCCAAACCATTACCACAATTTTAATCTCACCCAAATATGTTTTAGTACAACTTATTTTGCTAATAAACTCAATTAGTTAAATTAGGAATTAAACAAATATCATTCTCCCACTAGGTTAAGTGTTCCCAGTCTTCACTTATTAATTAACCAAATCATCAACTTAAACCCTAACTTGATTTTCAAAAAATTATCATGAATCATCTAAACATGCAATTAAAGCTATATTAAACAATTAAATAATTAGTTTAATGATTTTAACACAACAAATAAGGATTAGGGTTAGAAATTATACCTCCTCAAGAACAAAGATTAGCAACAAACTCCAAAATTTAATCCTCCAAAATGATGTCTTTCTTGAAGATCTAGGCTAGTTTAGAGAAGAAGAATTATGGGTTGGGATTTAATTATGAGTTTGTGGGATTATTTAAGGATTTATGATGATTTATTGAGCTTGGAGAAGATGAAAATGGGGCAAGAAAAAGTGAGGGCAGCACAAGGGGAGGGCCCAGCCATAACTAAAGAGGAGGGGGGTTTTGTGAAAAGAGTGGAAAAATCTAGCTAAAATGCAATAAATGCTTATTAATGCAATAATATCTCAAGCCACCTCATTTCTTTTCTTTTAAATTTTTTTCTTTTAATCACAAATATCTAGATATTTCGGATGGATGGAATTAAGCTTAAACTAGTGATTAGATTAGCATAGATTCACATTAGAAGTAATTAACCCAAACCAAAAATATAATTACCACTAATTAAGTGCATAATTAAAAACTTAAAATAATTTATTAATTAGGGAAAAATATCTATTTGAACCAAAATTTTCAATTGACCCCCAAAACCCGCAACCTAGCACTATTCTAGTTAAACTAGGTGCAGTTAAGTCTGCACTGAAATTTGATCACCTCTTGGTTTTTACGGAAAACACCGACTATTTTACCCTAAAACGGAAAAATTCGTATAACGATTTCTAAAACGTTACAATCTCTCCCTTAAAGAAATTCGGTCCCTAAATTAAAAATTTAACTACGCGTACCTTCGAAGAGATGAGGGAATTTCTTCCGCATCTCGCTCTCGACCTCCAAAGTAATCTCCTCACTAGTAGGGCCACGCCAAAGAACATTCACAGATGGCAAGAACTTTGACCTAAGTTTCTTCACCTGCCGATCCAATATAACTACCGGCTGCTCGGTGAACGAAAGATCGCGCTCAAGCTGAACGGTCTGGTGCTGAATCATGTGAGAAGGATCATGAAGGTATCTATGAAGCATCGACACATGGAAAACGGTGTGGACATCCGGAAAACTGGGCTGAAGTGCCAAACGATAGGCAACGGCTCCAACTCGCTCAAGGATCTTGAAAGGACCCACAAATCTGGGACTGAGCTTCCCTTTTTTCCTAAATCGCATAACGCCCTTCATCGGAGAAATACACCGGAATACATGATCCCCCACTACGAACTCAAGTCTACCACGGCATAAGACTTCTGCCTGCACTGGGATGCTCTCATCCTATCCTGAATCAGCTGGATCTTCTCTGTAGTCTCCTGAACTAGCTGGGGTCCCAAAACCCTACTCTCGCTGAGTTCGGTCCAACAAACTGGCGATCGACACTACCTACCATACAAAGCCTCAGAAGGCGCCATCGGAATCGTCTCCTGATAACTGTTATTGTAGGAGAATTCAATCAATGGCAAGTGACGATCCCAACTGCCACCAAAATCAAGCACACACGCACGAAGCATATCCTCCAGAGTCTGTATAGTCCGCTCCGACTGACCATCGGTCTGTGGATGAAAAGAGGTGCTAAAACTCAACCGGGTACCCAAAGCATCTTGAAGCTTCTTCCAAAGACGGCTAGTAAACTGGGTGCCTCTTTCGGATACGATGCATGTGGGAATGCCGTGCAAACGCACAATCTCATTTATGTACAACTGAGCATACTGAGCATAACCGAAAGTGGTCTTCACTAGAAGGAAGTGAGCCACTTTCGTCAACTGGTCAACAATCACCAAAATGGAGTCATACCCTCGACTGGTCCTGGGTAGACCCACACCGAAGTAAATGGAAATCTGCTCCCATTTCAACTCCGGAACGGGTAGAGGATGCAACTCACCTGCCGGCCTCTGATGCTCAGCCTTGACTTGCTGACAATTCAGGCACCTCGAAACGATGTCCGAAATATCACGCTTCATCCCTTCCCACCAGTAAAAGTATCTCAAGTCACGGTACATCTTCATGGAACCTGGATGAATGCTAAAGGCTGACTGATGTGCCTGCTCTAGGATCTCGCGTCTCAACCCATCAGCATCTGGTACACACAAGCGAGTCCCACATCGTAGCACACCCTGGTCATCAATGATGAACTCCAAAACTGTACCCTGCCGAACAAGCTCAGGAATCTCAGACAAACGGGCATCACTGGGCTGCGCCTCACGGATACGATCAAAAAGTAGTGGACGGGCGCGGACATGAGAAAGTTGTTCCCAAGTGGAAGTGAACTCAAACTGTACTCTACCATCATACAAGATCTGCCAATCTGCAGAAGACAATCGCTGAACTGCTCTCAACTGGGACAAGCTACCCCCGGGCCTACGACTCAAAGCATCAGCTACCACATTCACCTTGCCCGGGTGATAAAGGATCTCACAATCATAATCCTTCACAAGCTCCATCCAACGGCGCTGCCTCAGATTCAGATCCCGCTCCTGGAAGATGTACTTCAAGCTCTTGTGATCTGTGAAGATCTGACACGACTCCCCATACAAGTAGTGTCTCCAAATCTTCAACGCAAAGTCCACCGCGACCATCTCAAGATCGTGAGTTGGGTAATTCTGCTCGTGCTTCTTCAGCTGCCTAGAAGCATAAGCAATCACTCTATCATGCTGCATCAATACACAACCGAGCCCCACTCGAGAAGCATCACAGTAAACAACATAGCCGCCCGATCCAGAAGGCAATGATAGAACCGGTGCAGTCGTCAACCGGGTCTTCAACTGCTGAAAACTCTGCTCACACGCATCAGTCCAAAGAAAAGGAACCCCCTTCCGGGTCAGTCCGGTTAGCGGTGCAGCGATACTCGAAAAATACTTCACGAAATGGCGATAATAAACAGCTAAGCCCAAAAAGCTGCGGACCTCAGTCAAAGATAAAGGTCTGGGCCAATGCTGCATAGCCTCATTCTTCCTCGGGTCTACAAGAATACCATCTCCAGTCACCACATGACCCAGGAAATCAACTCTATCAAGCCAAAACGTGCACTTTGAGAATTTAGTATACACTGGTGCTCTCTCAATGTTTGCAAAGCAATCCTCAAGTACTGCTCATGCTCCTCATGACTCCTAGAGTAGACCAGAATGTAATCAATAAACACAATAATGAACTGGTCGAGGAACGGCCTGAAAATCCGGTTCATCAGATCCATGAACGCTGTTGGTGCATTGGTGAGTCCGAACGACATCATTAAAAACTCATAATGCCCGTAGCGCGTACGAAAAGCAGTCTTTGGAAAGTCATCATTCCGAACCCACAACTGATGCTAACCTGAACGCAAATCAATCTTAGAAAAATGATTCGCACCCTGGAGCTGATCAAATAAATCGTCAATGCTAGGTAAATGATACCTATTCTGCACCGTAACTCGGTTTAATTGACGATAATCCATACACAATCTCAAATTGCCGTCCTTTTTCTTGACGAACAGAATACGAGCTCCCGACGGCGAAACACTCGGACGCACAAGTCCCCTATCAAGCAACTCTTGCAATTGATATTTAAGCTCTCTAAGCTCCACCGGAGCCATCCGATAAGGCGGTATAGAAATAGGCCCAGCGCCGGGAATCAGATCAATGCAAAACTCAATATCGCGCTCTGGTGGCAACCCAAGTAACTCATCGGGAAAAATGTCGGGAAACTCTCACAAGGTAGGAACCCGGTCCAACGACCCCAATGTGGCCCCAGTATAATGAATGAAAGCCAAGAATCCCCGACATCCTCTCCTCAAAAGCCGACTAGAGCAAAGGACAGAAATCAAACTGTGAGGTGCGGCACCACGGTCCCCCTGCACAACAAACACTGACTCGCCGGGAAAACAAAACCTAACTGTCTTCTCGCGGCAGTCCACGGACGCATAGCAAGTAGATAACCAGTCCATGCGCAGGAGAACGTCGAAGTCCAACATCTCAAGAAGGATCAAGTCGACGGTCAAATCTCTATCTCCTATACAAACAGCACACGACCGGAACACGTGTCGCGCAATAAATGACTCGCTAACAGGAGTAGTCATGACAAGCGGTTGATCTAGCAAACATGACCCTCGGCCTAACCTCGGCATGAAGTGCATAGAAACATACGAATGCGTGGATCCCAGATCAAATAAAACATGTGCATTAAAATAACATACAGAATGGGTACCTGAAACCACTACATTGGACGCCTGCGCGTCATGATGAGTCAAGGCAAACACCTGAGCCTGCCTTCTACCGGCGACTGGCTGACCTCCGCCTCTACCACCCCGCCCTCTCGGTACAAAGCCACCGTGACCCCAACCTCTCTGCACATGAGTCTGACGCGGAGCAACAACAGGCATCAGGGGAAATGCCCTCTGAGGTGGAGAAGGTGGTAAGGTAATGCGGTACAGCTGCCCCGCTCTCACGTGGCTCAGTATAATCTTGAACTCGATGACCCAAACTCCCACACCGGTAACATCCAGATGCAAACTGCTGACTCTACTGAGGATAAGAGCTAAAAATCTGACCTCGTCCCGAACCTCCACAACCTCCAGTATCTGAACGGGAACTGTCACGATGTCTAAACGCCCACCTCCCCGCTGAATCGCCAGTACGAACCCTTTTCGGTTCCGGAGCAACCGACGTCTCAGAAAGACGCTCCTTAACCAACAGGGCTGAGTCCACCGCTGCTGCATAGGTGTCGTAATGCTAAATGCTGATAGCGAGGAACAACTGGGTAAGCATGCCTCGAACGAACCTCTTCACCCGCATCTCCTCAGTAGCTACCAAATATGGCGCATACACAGACAGCTCGGTAAACAGTATATCGTACTCAGCCATCGTCATCCCCGGCGTCTGGCGTAACGATTAGAATCTGCGTGCTCGAGCATCCCTGACGCTCGGTGGAAGAAAACGGGCGAGAAACACCGTCACGAACTCAGCCCAGGTCATAGGAGCAAGACCTGCGGCTCTGCCCCTCTCCAAGGACTCACACCACTTCTGGGCTAGACCCTCCAGACGAAATCTCGCAAACTCTACCCATCTCGAGTCGGAGCATCGGAGTGAACGACAAATCCTGGCCATCCGGTCGATAAACGACTGCGGATCCTCAGCTGCATCGGTGCCAGTGAAAACCAGAGGCTTCAGTGTCATGAACTCTGACAATGACAAGGTGATAACCTCCGTAGCTGTAGCTGTGACTGCCGGAACAGTAGGTACCATCACGGTCCCCGCAACAGGTGGAATGACCTCCTGCCTCTGCGCTTAAATGGCCACAACTAACGACCCCATCATCTGGCGTAAGTCCTGCATACCAGCCCATAGCATAGCAATTTGCTCCGGTACAACAGGCGTACCGCCCTGGTCAGTCCTCGTCTCAGATGAGTCAACTCTGACCCCGGCCCTCACGGTCGCTCTCTATGCCCTCGTAGTCTTCGGCGACATAAAGGCTGGAAATGGAAACAAGATTCGATAAGGACACAGAAATCGAATCACAAGGATGTATATAATCACGGAAGGAATTTCAATCAATAAGTCCTAAGGTCACTTAGGCAGAGTACCTTGTCATAAGTATGCTGCGGTACATACACACGCTACGTTACTCTGCTTAAGCTACCTACTCCATCATACCAAGGTCATCCTACACTCCGAAAGGTAAAACCTAGCGCTCTGATACCAACTTTGTCATGATCCAAAGTTTAGGCCCGTAACCGGCACTTAAACTACGTAACGTCAACAGGCGTACGCAACTTAAGTAAGCCGAAACCCAGAAATCTAAACCACCCAAAAATGGATAAGTGGAGAAAAACATAGTTAAAAACATGCGGAAAATCCCAAGTAAAATCCTTAACTTTAGTTTACCTTCTTAAAAATTTCGGCAGCACCTCCTTTGTAAACACTAGCCCCGAAAACGGGTACAACATAAAATGTAAAGAAAGCATCCCAAACGGGAGAAAATCACGCCCAACGGCGGAGAAAACCACCACAAGTATATATACGACGCCGTAGCAAAGAAATATATAAATGAAAACAACATAAGGAGGTAAAACTATATAACAAGGCCGGCTCCCACGAGCATGGCACCCAAAGTCACCAAAATATATACAACACCGAATCCTCACAACTCGTATCTAAGTCAAATACATGAAGTGGTAGATGGAGAGTACTTGATCCAACAAAAGATATACAAAGAACAAAAAACGGATAACCGCGAACCCACCTAATAGCAAGGCCTCACAGCCAACAGTAGCGCTATCCGCAAAAGTGAAGATAAAAAGGCGCCCTGCCGTGAGTACTCTGAGGGTAAGCCCGACAAAACACTGTGGCACAACGGGGGAGAGTTGCTAACTCGTGAATAGTAAATAATATCATACTGAAATCGCAAGTATGCACTAACAGCAATAATCAATCACATGTAAGCTGGTAGCATAAGTATGACAATATGAATATGCAACTATCATGATCAAGGTACACCACCAGGGTACTATATCTACATGAATCATATGCATATCAACTAAATACTAAGTGCGGGAAAATTAATAATCTCATGCATAAATCATCAGCATGGAAAACCCCGGTGCAAATCAACAACACCCCAAATCCCAAAATCCTCAGATCGGCCCTCATATCGGCCATCAGAGCGGCCCTATAAATCTCATGAAACCTGAGTGTCAAACATCGACACCCAAAAATATCATGAAAAATAGTGCCCAACATTGACACATAAAATACTCGTATCCATACGTTCCTCGAATCCTAAGTGCCCAATATCGACACTTGTGATCCACGTATCGGCCTCTGATATACATACGTTCCTCGAAACCCAAGTGCCCAATCTCGAAACTTGTGTTTCACGTATCGGTTTCCAATATCCATATATCCCTCGGAATATAAGTTCCCAACATCGATACTTGAAATCTCCTAAATCGCATAAAAACATATCTCAAATGCAAAAATCCATGTAATATAACATATGCATCTAGAACAACAATATGAGCATATCATGAGTAAAGTCCGCTTTTTTTATGCATCAAGTCATTTAATATATCCCGCGGTTCCCAAGTATCTGAATCCCATATAGATATATAGCAGCGTCCTATACCACCGATATATATCATATAAAGCCGAACACATAACTATAGCAAGGTATATATGTGAGCATGTAGGTATAGCAAGGCATATGTATAAGCATGTAGATGTACAGGTATGCTATATTTCATATGCGCCATCGCACAAGAATAATTTCCTCTATGTCGCTAACCAAAAGCAAGGTATATCATATGAATACATGTGTTGTGCATATCATGGCAATTACCGACAGTGTGTGTGTAGCATAATATTGGTGCTCGTGCAACATGGACTGTCAATAATAGTGCAGTGTACAATGGATACAGGTTCAGGCACAACAAGCAACTATATGCAATGAAATTCATGCACCATCTCTATATGTGCATATAAACATGCCGCTAATATCATATCATATCTAGCCCTGATGCTTAACGCTATACGGGCGATTTCCTCGTAGATGTTAAATCTATTCACCGATGATCTCGAGCTACGAAAATCCGACCACCTGCTTCCCTTTCTTCGCAGCGTTCGAAGTCACCGCTTGCGATCCTAAAATTTCATAAACACATCACATAAGGTTAAATATCCTACGCCGACACAAGATAACAAAACTCAAGGATAACGCCCAGAAATTACACTATGCACCTAGTGCACAAAACGCGTACGACATCGGCAGAACCCAAACGAGGATCGCTAAACTATGCAACCACCAAGCCTAGACCCCGATCGTACCGATCGCGCATTCACAACACAATATATCGCGAGGAAGATAATATGCATAATATTGCAACGCCCTTTAGAACATATGTCCAACCTTTACCGAAACCTAGTAAGCAACTTTATCGCAATTTAGCACAAGTCTAAAGCTAACACAATTCTAGCGATCACAAACATCACAAAATAGCTTAACTAAGTTATCCAAACCATTACTACAATTTTAATCTCACCCAAATATATTTTAACAAAACATAGTTTTCTAATAAACTCAAGTAGACAAATTAGGAATTAAACAAATATCATTCTCCCACTAGGTTAAGTGTTCCTAGTCTTCACTTATTAATTAACCAAATCATCAACTTAAACCCTAACTTGATTTTCACAAAATTATCATGAATCATCTAAACTTGCAATTAAAGCTATATTAAACAATTAAATAGCTAGCTTAATGATTTTAACACAACAAATAAAGATTAAGGTTAGAAATTATACCTCCTCAAGAACAGAAATTAGCAACAAACTCCAAAATTTAATCCTCCAAAATGATGTCTTTCTTGAAGATCTAGGCTAGTTTAGAGATAAAGAATGATGGGTTGGGATTTAATTATGAGTTTGTGGGATTATTTAAGGATTTTTGGTGATTTATTGAGCTTGGAGAAGATGAAAATAGGCAAGAAAAAGTGAGGGCGGCATAAGGGGAGGGCTCAGCCACAACAAAAGAGGATGGGGGTTTTGTGAAAAGAGTGGAAAAATCTAGCTAAAATGCAATAAATGCTCATTAATGCATTAATATCTCAAGCCACCTCATTTCTTTTCTTTTAAATTTTTTTCTTTTAATCACAAATATCTTGATATTTTGGATGGTTGGAATTAAGCTTAAACCAGTGATTAGATTAGTATAGATTCACATTAGAAGTAATTAACCCAAACCAAAAATGTAATTACTACTAATTAAGTGCATAATTAACAACTTAAAATAATATATTAATTAAGGAAAAATATCTATGTGAACTAAAATTTTCAATTGACCCCCAAAACCCGCAACCTTGCACTGTTGTGCAGTCAAGTCTGTAATGAAATTTGCTCACCTCTGGGTTTTTACGGAAAACACCGACTATTTTACCCTAAAACGGAAAAATTGTTATAATGATTTCTAAAACGTTATAAGTATTATCCTTCCGATCATTATTCCTGTAACACTTACACGAACATGATCGAAACCCTGCCGAAAGAATTTACGGCCTCTACATCTTTTGCCTGATTCAGAGAACTCTTAGTGTGGGACTCTAAAGACTCGTCAGTACGCTGGCAGTAGGTTTAACCACAAGCACGTCAGCGGTACTAGCTGTGCGTAACGGCTACCTAGGTACATGACGAAATGGTGGCCAACGAGCGAACTCATTACAACCCTAACGAGACTGTAAGCAACACTTACCATACAGTCCGGTCTCTTCGTCTGATAAGTTGCATATGAAGTCTAGGGGTGGTAAATGTCAGATCCCAGTAGCTTTATAAGTCATGCTGATTTACGGCCCATAACAGTTCGAGAAACTACTGATAACACTTATCAGTAAATCTCGAGAACCCTGGCCAGGGATTTGCTGTTATGGCCGATCATGCATAGCGCGACATCAACTCCTTATACCAGGAAAGACGAAACCCTTCCTATCGCTCACTGTCTCCATGCGATTTGGGACTGTACCCAAAATCCACTTGTTTGCACAACTCAGTAGAGCCATGGTAGGGAGGAAATCAAAGCACAGTGGGAATCACACAAGACACTATGACGATCTCGGGTCTACAGACTAACCTGTACAAGTGTCACTAGAGAACTTCTATCTGACAATAGGTATATATACCATCTAGGTGTTCTCGGCGAGTCCAGTTCGGTGTACCCATTCTCCAATGAGTACCTATGTATAATCTTTGATGTCAAACACCAATGGTTGTGGGATCAACCATCGCCCCCAGGGTCAAGAAACGTACACACTAGTCTACTCTGGTAACATCGATGCCCTGTCTCGATATACCCTCGACTAGGAAAAATTAAAGGATATGCTTATAGACTGCCCAAGCCCCACTAGTATGATCTACATCATAATCCCGGCAGTCAAGCATAATCCTAAGGGCTTCATCAACATGTATATAAAGATATGAAATACAACACATCACACGTTAAGATGAAGATAAACTAGATAGCATACTATCATTTCGAGCAAAGATTGTTTCTGTACATATACATGCCTAGCATCATATACATTACAGGCCTCTAGGGCATACATATCTAACAGGGTGGGGTTCGAGTTTCAGGTGAACACTCAGGGCCTCTAGCACAACACTACTACATTCCTAGATTTTACAGTAACCCATCGTGGTGATAGCAGATCACAGAGACTCTAATGTCTCACTAAAAATACGACATTACACAAAAACTATAACTTTAGTATTCTAAACAGCAATTACTAGGCAATTACTACCTTACCACACTTGCTCAAAAACCCTAGCTTTCCATGCTCCAAGTCATCTTTAGTGGTTTAACTTGACTTTGTGAGGGTTTAAGTGAAGTTTAGTGAAGATTTGCTTGGTTTAGTGATGGATTGGTTAAGGTTTCAGTTGTAGGAGAGGAGAAGGAGAAAATAATTGAGAATGAGAGAATGAGGAGTTTGAGGTGAGAATGAGAGAGAGTGAGAGGGTGAGAGTAGCCATGCCCTTTCTCTCTCTTCATTAAATGCTCCCCATGCTTACCATGCCTCATCATTCAATCAAAAATACAACCCTCCTCTTTCTTCAACATTTAAAACAAAACCCTTTGTTTAAAAACTATATAATTAAATAAATACATATAACATAATGGCATGAGGGTTAAGGTGCCATGGCTACTTAAGCATGGTTAACACTTCCATAATCCCCAAGTTAACAAGCACATGTGTGTGCAAACTAAAACAAATAATAATAAAATATTAATTAATTTTTATAAAATATGTGAAAACTATTTTGGTTAAATTTTTACTAAAAACCAGCATTATCGCTTAATTAACACTAATCGCATTCTAAAGTGTTACAATCTTCTCCCTTTAAAGAAATTCAGTCCCCGAATTTAAAATTTTACTATGCGCACCTTCAAAGAGATGAGGGAATTTCTTCCGCATCTCGCTCTCGGCCTCCTAAGTGACATCTTCATTATTCGGTCCACGCCAAAGAACCTTCACAGATGGCAAGACCTTTGACCGAAGTTTCTTCACCTACCGATCCAATATAACTATCGGCTGCTCGTTGAACGAAAGATCGCGCTCTAGCTGAACGGTTTGGTGCTGAATCATGCGAGAAGGGTCAAGAAGGTACTTGCAAAGCATCGATACATGGAATACGGGGTGAATATCCGGAACACTGGGCGGATGTACCAAACGATAGGCAACGGCACCAACTCGCTCAAGGATCTCAAAGGGACCTACAAACATGGGACTAAGCTTCCCTTTCTTCCCAAATCTCATCACGCCCTTCATCGGAGAAATCCGTAAGAATACATGATCCCCCACTGCGAACTCGAGCCTGCGACGGTGACGTTCGGCATAAGACTTCTGTCTTCACTGGGCTCCTCTCATCCTATCCTGAATCAACTGGATCTTCTTCGTAGTTTCTTGAACTAGTTAGGGTCCCAATATCCTTCTTTCGCTGAGTTCGGTCCAACAGACCGGCGATCGACACTTTCTACCATACAAAGCCTCAAAAGGTGCCATCTGAATCATCTCCTGATAACTGTTATTGTAGTCTATTAACGGCAAGTGACGATCCCATCTGCCACTAAAATCAAGCACGCACGCACGAAGCATATCCTCCAGAGTCTGTATAGTCCGCTCTGACTGACCATCGGTCTGCGGATGGAAAGCGGTGCTAAAACTCAATCGGGTACCCAAAGCTTCCTGAAGCTTCTGCCAAAGACGGCTGGTAAACTGGGTGCCCTTGTCAGATACGATGCATGTGGGAATGCCATGCAAACGCACAATCTCATCAATGTACAACTGAGCTTACTGAGCATAACTGAAAGTGGTCTTCACTAGAAGCAAGTGAGCCGCTTTCGTCAACCGGTCAACAATCTCCCAAATAGAGTCATACCCTCGACTGGACTTGGATAGACCCACAACGAAATCCATGGAGATATGTTCCCATTTCCACTCCCGAATAGGTAAAGGCTGTAACTCTTTTGCCGGTCTCTGATGCTCAGCCTTGACTTGAGAGATATCGAAATGAAGTCCGAAACATCACTCTTCATCCCTGCCCACCAGTAGATATCTCTCAAGTCACGATACATCTTGGTGGAACCTGGATGAACACTATAAGCTGACTGATGTGCCTTCTCTAGGATCTCGCATCTCAAGCCATCGGTATCTGGTACACACAAACGAGTCTCGAAATGTAGCACATCAATCCCAAACTCCGAATCTCTACCATCCCGAACATGCTTAAGAATCTCAGACAAACGGGCATCGTCGAGCTGTGCCTCACGAAGACGATCAAGTAGAAGTGGACGGGCGCGGACGTGAGCAAGATGTCCCAAAGTGGAAGTGAACTCAAACTGTACTCTTCTATCGCACAAGATCTGCCAATATGCAGAAGACTGTCTCTGAACTGCGCTCAACTGGGACAAGCTACCACCGGGCATACGACTCAAAGCATCATCTACCACATTCGCCTTGCCCGGGTGATAAAGGATCTCACAATCATAATCCTTCACAAGCTCCATCCAACGGCGCTGTCTCAAATTTAGATCCCACTGCTGGAAGATGTACTTTAAACTCTGGTGGTCTGTGAAAATCTGACATGACTCCCCGTACAAGTAGTTTCTCCAAATCTTAAGTACAAAGACCACCACGGCCATCTCAAGATCATGAGTGGGATTATTCTGCTCGTGCTTCTTCAACTGCCGGGAAGCATAAGAGATAACTCTATCATGCTGTATCAATACACAACCGAGCCCTACTCGAGAAGCATCACAGTAAACGACAAAGCCGCCCGATCCAGAAGGCAAAGATTAAACTGGTGCAGTCATCAACCGAGTCATTAACTGCTGAAAACTCAGCTCGCATGCCTCAGTCCAAAGAAAAGGATCTCCCTTACTGGTCAGTCCGGTCAGCGGTGCAGCGATACTCAAGAATTGCTGCACGAAATGGCGGTAATAACCGGCTAAGCAAAAAAACTACGGACCTCTGTCACTGATATAGGTCTGGGCCAAAGCTGTACGGCCTCAATCTTCCTCGGGTCCACACGAATACCGTCTCCCGTAACCACATGACCCATGAAGTCAACACTATCAAGCCAGAAGGCACACTTCGAGAATTTAGCAAACAGCTGGTGCTCTCTCAATATGTGCAAAGCAATCCTCAAGTGCTGCTCATGCTCCTCTCAACTCTTGGAATAAACAAGAATGTCATCAATAAACATAATAATGAACTGGTCGAGGAACGGCCTGAAAATCTGGTTCATCAAATCAATAAACGCTGCTGCGGCATTGGTGAGTCCGAACGACATCACAAAAGACTCATAATGCCCTAGTGCGTACGAAAAGCGGTCTTCGGAATGTCATCATCCCGAACCCGCAACTGATGATAACCCGATCTCAAATCAATCTTAGAAAAATGTCCCGCACCCTGGAAATGATCAAACAAATCGTCATGCGAGGTAATGGATACCTATTTCGCACCGTAACGCGGTTCAATTGACGATAATCAATGCACAATCTCAAACTGTCGCCCTTCTTCTTGACGTACAGAACAGGAGCTTCCCAAGGCGAAACACTCAGACGCACAAGTCCCATATCAAGCGACTCTTGCAGCTGATCCTTAAGCTCCTTAAGCTCCAACTGTGCCATCCGGTAAAGCGGTATAGAAATAGGCCCCGCGCCGGGGATCAAATCAATGCAGAACTCAATCTCACGCTCTGGCGGCAATCCAGGTAACTCATTGGGAAAAACGTCGGGAAACTCTCTCACAATAGGAACCCGGTCCAACAAATCTACCGTAGCTCCGGTATCACGAATGAAAGCTAAGAATCCCCGACATCCTCTCCTCAAGAGCCGACGAGCGTAAGGGTAGAAATCAAATTGTGAGGGGCGGCACCACAATCCCCCTGCACAACAAGAACTGACTCACCTGGAAAACAAAACCTGGCTGTCTTCGCACGGCAGTCCATAGACCCGTAGTAAGTAGCTAACCAGTCCATGCCCAGAAGAACGTCGAAGTCCAACATTTCAAGAAGGATCAAGTCGACGGACGAATCTCTATCTCCAATATGAACGGCACACGACCGAAACACATGTCGCGCAACAAAAGACTCGCCAACAGGAGAAGTCATGACAAGCGGCTGATCTAGCAAACACGACTCTCGGCCCAACCTCGTCACGAAGTGTGTAGAAACATACGAGTGCGTAGATCTCGGATCAAACAAAACGCGTGCATCGAAGGAACATACTGAGAGAGTACCTGAAACCACTGCATTGGACGCTTGCACATCCTGATGAGTCAAAGAAAATACTCGAACCTGCCATCTACTGGCGACTGGCTGTCCTCCGCCTCTACCACCCCATCCACTTTAGAAAAAAACTCCTCGACCATGATCTCTCTGAGCATAAGTCTGACGCGGAGCAACAACAGACGTATGAGGAAACGCTCTCTGAGGTGGAGAAGGTGGTAAGGTAACATGTGGTACGGCTGCCTCGTCCTCACATGCCTCAGTACAATCTCTGAAGCGATGATAAAAAATCCCGCACCGGAAACATCCAGACAATGACTGCTGACCCTTCTGGGGATAAGAGCTAAATAACTGGCCTCGTCTTAAGCCTTTGCTACTCCTACGACCTGAACGAAATCTGTCGCGGCGTCTATATCTGTCTCCGGGCTGATACACCAGTATGAACCCTCTTCGGTTCCGGAACGACCGAAGTCTCGAAAAGATGCTCCTCAACCAGTAGGGCTGTGTCCACTACGGCTGTATATGTGTCAAAATGCTTGGCACTGATAGCGAGGAATAATTGGATAAGCATGCCACACACAAATCTCTTGATCCGCATCTCCTCAGTGTCCACCAAATATGGAGCATACACAGATAGCAAGGTAAACTGAACTTCGTACTCTGCCACCGTAATACCCAGAGTCTGGTGTAACGACTCAAAACTGCGAGCTCGAGCATCCATGACGCTCTGCGGAAGAAAGCGGGAAAGAAAAACCATCACAAACTCAGCCCAGGTGATAAGAGAAAGACCTGCGGCTCGGCCCCTCTCTAAAGTCTAGCACCAAGTCTGGGCAAGACCCTCCAGACGAAAACTTGCGAACACTACCCATCTCGTGTCGGAGCATCTCTGCGAACGACAGATCCTGGCCATCCGATCGATAAATGACTGGGGATCCTCCGCTGCATCGGTGCTGGTGAAAACTGGAGGCTTCAGCCTCATGAACTCAGATTATGATACGGTGATAACCTCCGTAGCTGTAGGTACGACTGCCTGAACAGTAGACACCATCACGGTCCCCGTGACAGGTTGGTCAACCTCCTGTCTCTGCGCTCGACTAGTCTCAACCAACGACCCCATCATCAGGCGCAAATCATGAATACCGGCCTCTAGCCTAGTAATACGATCTAGCGAGAGTGGATCAATCCACTCCAGTAGAATAGGCATACCGCCCTGGTCAGTCCTCATCTCTGATGAGCCTACCCTGACCTCGGCTCTCACGGCTGCTCTCTGCGCCCTCGTATTCTTCGGCGGCATAATGGCTGGAAATGAAAATAGGATTCGATAAGAGCATAGAAATTTGAATCATAAGGATACATGGAAATCAGTGAAGGAATTACAAGCAATATGTCCTAAGGTCACATAGGCAGAGTATCGTGTCGTAAGTATGCCGCGGAACATACACACGCTACGTCATTCTGCATAAGCTGCCTACTCCATCATACCAAGGTCATCCTACACTTCAAAAGGTAAAACTTAGCGCTCTGATACCAATTTTGTCACGACCTAATTTTGGAACGTGACCGGCACTTAAACCACGTGACGTCAACAGACGTAACGCAATTTAAGTAAGCCGAAAACCCAAAAATCTAAACCATAAAAAGAAGTAAGTGATAAGAACATTGTTAAAACATTTGGAAAATCTCATGTAAAAATCTTAAAACTTAAGTTTATTTTCTTAAAAATTTCGGCAGCACCTCCTTTGTAAAACAAGCCCCGAAACGGGTACAAACACAGGATATAAATAAAGCATCCCCAAACGGGAGCAAATCACGCCAAAGGGCGGAAAACAATCACCACAAGCATATATATACGACGCCGTAGCGAAGAAATAGACAATAAAATGAAAACAACATAAAAGAGATAAAGCAGCATAAGAAAGGCCGGCTCGCACGAGCACGACACCCAGAGTCACAAAATATACAATATCGGTCCTGACAAACTCGTCTCTAAGTCAATACATGAAAGCGGTAGATGGAGAGTACTAGATATAATAAGATATACAATAGATGCAATTGGATAACCGCAAACCCACCTACAGCAAAAAGGCCTCACAGCCAACCATAGCGGTATCCGCTGAAATAGATACAATAAGGATCCCTGCCGCGACTACTCTGAGTGTCAAGCCTTATCATCACCCGGAAATGGCACGTGATGGCCTTTAAACTATGCAATGTCTACAGGCGTAATGCAATTTAAGTAAGCCGAAAACCCAGGAATCTAAACCATCAAAAGTAGTAAGAGTTAATAGAAGTTTTAGAACATTTGAAATCTCAACCCAAATTCTTTAAAAGTCCAACTTTTCTTTCTTTAAAATTTTGGCAGCACCTCCTTTGTAAAAACCAGCCCCAAAAATGGGTACAACATAAATATAAGTAAAGCATCCCAAATCGGGAGCAAATACACGCGCAAAGGCGGAAAACAACCACCACAACAGATATACGACGCCGTAGCGAAGAAATAAAAGACAATAAAAAGGGTACTGTATAAAAGTAAACCAAATCACAAAATAATAAAAAATATCGTTCTAACATCAAGTCTCTAAGTCAACATGAAAGTAGTAGAAGAAGAGTACAAGGATACAACGAATATACAATACGACATCGAATACCACAAAACCCACCTAAGCAAAACTGCACACTGTGAGCCGATGCGGTAGCCGCAGCAAAAGATGATAAGATAGATGAATAACCTGCCTCGACTACTCTGGGGAAAAACCTGCAAAACAAACTATGGCACAACAGGGGTGAGTTGCCAACTCATGAATAGTAAATAATATATGCAGGTAATTGCAAGTATGCACGTACAACGCGAATCTAGCATATATAGGCTAAAAGCTGTAAAAGGTCAAATGAATGCAATAATCATGAAAGGTACACTAACGGTTACTACAATACATGAAGCAGTGCATAAACAATAAATGTGGAGTATGGAATGAAATATGTCATTTCCAAGGAATCGTGACATCGTGGTAGGATCAAAATCCATCAAGACAATCCAAATCCCTATTCCTCAAATCAGCCTCCAAATTGGCTCTCATATCATATAAATCACACAAATCCTGAATGTACAATATCGAATAAATCTCATATATCCTGAATGTACAAAATCAGCAATCTCATAAATATCCTGTATCCAACATCAAATGAATCACCTATATCCCAAATCCAATATCAAGTAAATCTCTTATATCCTAAGTATAATTAGCAAGAATAATTAAGATGAAATATATGAATTTATATGTATACATATATATTAGCATCTCATTCCACTAATATATATATATATATATATAAAAGTATATATATATATATATATATATATATATAACAGCGTCCCATTCCACTGTTATATATACTTAGGAGTAAAATATCACGAAAACAATGTGTCAAGTATCGACACAGAAATACTGATCTATCAGGTGTTGTCACCACGAATGTCACCCTGATAGGTACGTATCACACGCTATCCGAAAAGCACGAGTGCCTAGCTCTGACCCTCTTCCTTCCACGTATTCATACGTACATGACTCCCGTCGGTATCCCTGCGATAACCGATGAGTCATTAGTAATATAACCGGATGGTATGGTTCCCCTGCCAGGCTCATGGGAATGTTACATCGACTCTTGCCCCAGGGTACCTCTGGGCCCCTCCATGTACCCACATACGGCCCACGACTCCTCCTCGCATGGGGTATATATATCAGAACCGATAAATCTCATGGTGGATGCTGAAATATCATATCAAGAGAAACCGGGTTTTTCAAATAATGCATAATTTCATGAACTACCATGGTCCTTAAATCTAGAAAACATCATGAAAAATCCATATCTCAATGCAGAAATCCATGAATAAAATATACGCAACATAAAATGTAATGCTAGCATATAAAGGAAAAGCCGCTAATTAACTGCAACAAGTTAATATAAATATCATGCGGTTCCTAATTTCTCCAATTCTAAATAACATCAATTAAAGATAAACATGTAGCTTTCTCATGGCATACATGTAAGTATGTAGGTATACAGGTATGTTGTATATCAAATGCATAAAGAAATATGAATCACTGTCTCAATGTCCCTAACCAAACAATATTATTTAGGTATGTGTGTTGTGCATAACATGCTAATTATTGACGGTGTGTGTGGCATACAATCAGTGCTCGTGCAACATAAGCCGTCAATAATATGTGCAGTGTTCTAAGGGTACTAGTCCAAGCACAACAATTAACTAAGCAGTAGGGTGTATGCGAAATTCTAAATATGAAATAGAATAAGCGACAAGACAAGTCATTTCTAGCCCATACGCATAACGCCATGCGGGAGATTCCCTTGTAGATGTTAAATCTACTCACTACGCTCCTGGCAAAGTGAAGCCAACCACCTGTTTTCCTTTCGTCGCAGCGTCCGAAGTCCCCGCCTGCGAACCTAAAACAATAAAACAACAAAGCAGTATATATTAGTAATAGACCCAAGACGCGTACAAACTACGCGGACCAACACGACAACACAACGTACTCTTAAGTGTTCGTATTGTAGCTAACGCGTATAGCGACACTACGAAACCAACTCAGAGTAACAGCAACAAAGAACACGCACCGTATCGAATAACGTATCGCGTGAAACGAAATACTACAAATACACAAGTGGTCCCAGATTTTGCTATACTAATAATCTATAAAAGTTGCAAGTACCATGAGATCACAAACAACCCCAGAGACCCCTACACCAAAACCCAAACCCTAACTCCCTGGTCTGGTGTTCATATCAGATTTTTGCATTTTCATACCGCCCAATTTTTATCACATTGCATATCCGTAGATACTCTTGAGCCGTGTTTGCTAGTCAATTGCAGGATACAGGTCCTCGGTTCCAAAACGGTGAAATTCATGGAAAACACGAAAAAATCCGGGTTCTTGCCGACCACAGATAAAACACGGTCTCCGTCCCTCATCCGTATGTTGCCAGATACCAGTTTAGGAAGACAAAATGTCAAATCAATATCACCTTCATGCACAAGGCTCAATGGTAGCACAAGATCCAAGAGATCTACGCGGAGCTCGAGGCAATCATGACAAAATCTTGACAAAAAGTCCACCTTTCCCTCAACAGAATTCTGGAAAATTCATGAAGCAATTATAAGAAAATACATATACCAGAATGAAGTACTCATCAGATCAGGCCACCACCAAAAAGCCCAAAGCCCAACTCGACAATAAGGCCGCGGATCCGCGGCCAAAGTGGGGTCCAGGCCGCGGATCCGCGGCCGTTCTGGCACCAAATGTTCAGGGTTTTCAGGGGGTGTTTGGTAATTTCATATGGGCCCGTATTGTTGCCCTAGATTCTCATTTTCCAGCCTATAAATACCCCAGAATTCTGTGAAGGAGGGGGTTAATTTTTGTATTCTCATTTTTGCCTAGTTTTAGTGTTATTCTTCTTCCTCTTCTCACCTCTTCTCCATTAAACTTGTAGTGAGCTTTTGAGTGAAGAGTGATGAATAAAGAAGACCATTTATTATCATGCTTGTCTCTTTCTTTACTTGTTGTAATTTGTTGTAATTTTAATTGTTAAGTAGTTGTTGTTATTTGCTTGATTGTTTCTTTCTTCTCTCTTTTTCTTTATCATTCATACGACAATGATACTTACGCTTGATCCTCGCCAAGGTGAGGTCGCAAATAGTTAGTCGTATTCTTCTAGCCTCCTTCTTTCTATCTTCCTCTTTTGTTTGTTTTATTTTTCCGTATTATGAAGTGTGAGTAGTTTTATACTTGTTAGGGTAGGATAAGGGAAGTTTGAGAGAAGGAAATCTCTCTCACTCTTTCCTTGCCCAACAACTTAAATCGACTCCCGTTAATTGAACCACAATCCACTCCTTACGGCACCCTATCCTACATGATAGCGGTGATTCCGTAGTGAGACCGGTTGTGGTTGAATTAACCGGAGGTTATGGATAAGAGCCAAGAACGGACGGACAAGCACCAAAAGGAAGGACTATGCGTTGGAAAGCCTAGCTTATACTCGCAAGTTCCTTCCTAGCCGTGCTAATCCCCGTTGTTGCCGATTACCGTAACACCGATATTAAGTGGGGCAACGAAAGATGTGGAGACTCCTAACTCAAACTAACCTAATCCTAACCCTAACAAGCTCTCTTTAAATATCAACTCAACACTTAGATAATCCAACAAAATCTGAAAACAGGACTTAACTCGTTAAAACACTTTGAAAAAGACTCCCATCTCCCTGCGGACGACCCGTACTCAACCGGCTAGCTACAAGCGAAACCGTCTTGATTGCGGTATTTAAACTAAACTTGAACACGCACGTATCCTAACAATCAAATGGCGCCGTTTCCGGGGAGACGGTAGTTTATTTCCTTGTGTAATTTCGGGTTAATTTGTAAGTATTAAAAAAGAAAACGAAAAAAAATATACTTTGTAAAAGAAACCATCTTGTTATTCTTGATTAGTTTTTGTGCAAGTGTGCAGGAAAATACGAAGTTCAAGATCGACGCCAAGGACATTGAAAATACGAAGTTCAAGATCGACGCCAAGGACATTGAAAATACGGAGTTCAAGTACAGTGCCAAAGACGTGGGAAGATAGACCCACATTTCGCGGCTACACCGCGACGGACAAAACAAAGCATACGGTCTACTGAACAAATCTGGAGCATATACAGTGAGCAAACAAAGATTCAGCATATCCAGACAAGCAGAGGAGACCCATACCAGAACACCCCAAAGTTTCAGAGCCCCAATTCCTCATATTAGCCGCGGATCCGCGGCCAAAGTAGGTGTTTGGCCGCGGAAACGCGGCCAAGTTGTGCCTTCAGGGTGCAATTTTTTCTCTGTAAGTCTCTCTGCCTCTCCCCTCTCCTCTAAACTCCACTGAACTGTGTTTTCTGCAGCCTTCTTTGCGCAAACTCTTCTCCCCCTTCCAATAAACTGTTCTTGTGCAGGATTCTTTGCGCCGCAAATAAAAATTGTTTGCAGTTGATTTGTTACTGTTTTGCATTCTTTAATACGGACTTAAGGGGCTTGAAACCAATTCAGATTGGGTGGGGATTTCATCACCCTTCCCAGGACCCCGGAAATCACTAAAGCATATGCATTGTCCATTGTAAATTAAAAAATACTAGACTTCAGCCCTAAGGACTTCGCGCTCATTAGGAGAAGATAAACCGTGTTTGGAACCTCGCTTAACCGTATATTGTTTACGGGGTGTCTAGGAAAGTGTTAAAGGCGCAACCGCCGAAAGAGAAAGGGTTATTTAATTAAGGAACTTCGCGAAAGCGTTGGACAACCTCCCCTTATCTCTGCACTTACCTGGCCCCGTGATCGGTGTATTTTTAAGCCTGTTTCTCGACAATGTTTAACTTCGAAAATCAAGTTCAGGAGCAGGTCTAGTAGACCTAGGTTACCCTAGATCTAGGTGTGATTGTGCATATCTTGTTTGTGATTGCTTAAGCCGTATTTCCGTACATATTTCTGTAAAAATCTTTCTAAAAAAAAGAAAAAAGAAAAAAAATCAAAAACTTTTACAAAAACTTGCCCTTTTGTCGCCAAATCCATTTTCACCCACCACCCATCGCCTTTCTCCATTGACGTTTTCTGTCACGACCCGAAAGTACGGAACGTGACCGGCACTTAGATTACGAAGCGTCTAGAGGCGCCACGTGACCTAAGTAAGCCGAAGCCAAGAAATCTAAACCATAAAAGAAGAAGAAGAAGAAAAGAAAACAAGTCTAAAACATCAGCAAATTTTACCAAAAATTTCGGCAGAGTCTCCTCTGTAAAAACTGGCCCCCAAACGGGTACAACAAGTATAATATACATAAACAATAAAAAACATCCCCAAACGGGTGCTAGCTCAACGGCAACAGGCGGAAACAACCACAACAAGCACAATAGTATACAATGCCAAAGGGCGAGGCTCAAAACTCAAAGAAAACAAAACCACCAGATCAGAATAATACATGCGCGACTCTAAGGTCGAAATAAAAGACTGGTCCAATAAACTTATCAAGTAATACATGTATGGTTGATGGAGCTTACTAGATACAAATTAATGAATAAAATACAATGGTGGTTCAGATACAAGTGAACCAACCTACCGTGCAAATCACCCTGAAATAAAAGATGTGCCAGCAAACTGCCCGGGAAACCTGTACATCGAACCTGTAATAAAATTTGGCACAACGGGGTTGAGTTGCCAACTCGTGAGTAGAAGACATCTACAAAAAGAAATCGAATGCACGACGCTATCCTAGGTCATAATAATACACTACTAAATCTCAATCCTCTAGTAATAGCAGGGTAATACTACGTGTAATTACAGATACTCCATGCTCGTGTCAGTGTCTCATATAGTACTATGTTATATGAATGGATATGCATGCACCATGAACGTAAAATAAGCAATCCAGAAATCCAGGTATATCTATATAAGAAATCTTTGGTTGTTATCATAGTAAAATGTATATAAGAATCTGAAATCTCAACAATGAAATCCTTGGAAATCCGTGTCAAGCATCGACACAAACATGTAAATCTCAAGTCTCATAGTCTCAATACCTCGGGCTCCGTCAGTCCGGATCGGCCCATATCATCAAATCTCACGACAATGGTCGGTATCCTCCGGATATCCGCCGCGCCAGACATCACCGGTAGGTAGCCTTCCCCTGCCAGGCTCATCGTCTACAACTCGATCTTCTTGCCTCGGGGTACCATACCGGGCCCACCATGTACCCGAGACGGTTCATCCACTCCTCGAATCGGGTCTCGAAATCCAACAGAAAACATAAAATCTCATGGTGGACGACACATACATCACGAGAAAACCGCAACTTTGTTTAAAAAGAGAGGAGGAGAGAGAGAGAAGTTTTTATATATTTTTGCGGTTTTCCCCAAAAATCCAGAAATCTCACAGAAATCCAAATCTCAAAATCATTAGTAAATATATGATAAGTGTCGGCATATGCCCATAATACTGCGTGATAACATGAAAATACGAATGCATGAATGTCTAAGTAATAAATATCATGTCTATGTTAACATCAGCGAGTAATCACAATATTATATCGGTTTAGTTGTTAACTGATTCTATCAATAAAAAATAATCTGATCTAAAGTGCACGTGACATAGCAATTACCGATGATGATGTGTGTGAGCCGGCAAATAAGTGTGCGTGGAATATGCGCATCATCGGTAATGGTGCTGGTGTCCTAACAGGTAAGGTTTATACTGATTATAGCAACATATGTAAGAACATGCACCATGATGATTACAGTATGAATGTAAATGCAGATGTGCATTATCCACTCCTCTGCGAAATACGAGTACAACTACCACTATGTGAGTCGAACTTAAACTAGTGTCCATCTAACATCCTAAGGAACTAAACCTAAGAACTAGTCAGTAAGAAACTAGAGGCTACCTAAGGTCTGAATCAATATCTCTAATAGTCGGCGATCCCGCCTCAATAGCGTCACGTACGTAGTACGGCTTCCTCGAATCAAGAGTGCGGATCAATCATCATATTTAAGCCTCGTACGGTAAAATCCATCGTACGGCATCCCAATATCGGGGTACCGGTCAAGTATCTCCTAGGTGTCTCATCATTCGTATAATGTCATCATAAAATGCTTAATTAGTTTATCCTCAGAATATCATGTCATATGTATCATACTGTGATTAACTCATACTGATATCATATCGTCCTCAAGTCACACCTCTATGATATCGACATCAGGTCACACCTATATGATGTCGTAATCAAGTCATACATATCTCAAATCGTGATCAATCACAAGTTACGATCCGGGTACTATTTTAGAGTCCTATGTATCTCAATATCATCACTACCCATTATAATTTATATATACCTGTTCATTATCTCATTCTCTAATGATCCGCTAACACTTAATACGACTGTATCGTCAAAAATCACGGCATCAAGCCTAGTTATACTGCTTCATCATACCTCAGATATCATATCACATCAATGAATCCCATATACGTGTTGTATATATATAAACACCTATACCTAGTTTTATATATATACACACATATACGTATACTCCGTGTAGAGTTTCAGTGTGTGCGTGTGTGTTTCTACCTGAAGCCTAGGAACTTTCCCAAGGTACTCATCCCCTGATATGGTTTCCCTAAATCAGTCTAGTTCAGCCTAGGGTTATTACTAGGGTCCTATGCGTTAAGAATCTAGGGTCACATCTGGTTTCCTACTGACAATAAATACTATTCCTATACTACGTTGCGGGGTTGCTAAACGCCATCCACCCGACTTCCCCCCGTAGATATGCATCTACTCACCTGGTCCATGTCTGCCGACGATGGTGTCGCCATCCTCCTCTTCATCGCCCGCAGTCCACTTGAAGGGTACCTAAACGCAAACATATAAATAGCATCGTAAACCGAATCACATACAAAAGTCAAACGATACAAGGAACAAGCATAGGTTAAAACCTATGTCCCGTCCACGCAAAAGAACCAAATACCGCTCGATATCGGCGTACAAACTCCGATGGATCGAGATAACATCAACAAACAACTCGTAGTTTTAAAACACATTACTTATATTATAAAACATGATTAAATCCATCGAAACCCTAAAATCAATCAAATCGTCCGTTTTCGAAAAACCCGAAAAATGTCGATTTACCGTTTTTCATCAAAACTTGACATTTAAATGAAACCAAAGGTCATAAAACTCATTAAATAGCATATCTAGACTATACAAACTATTACTATATTTTTATTACATATATTTGTAGAAATTTGAATTTTCTAGTTTACAACCATTAACAATTTTCAACATTTTAAAGCAAAATACCACAATTCCACCACAAAACATGATTTCGCATGAATTAATGTCTTAAACTACAATTCATGATGATAGTGATATAATAAAACCATAATTATATTTTTAATCTCATTTATATAGAAATTTCTAAAATCTAGTTTACAAAATTAGCAATTTTTATCACAATTTATCAATTATCCATAGAAACTAGCAATCACACTAAGTTTTTCTTTCCACCAACAAGTTAATACTCTTATTAAGACCAAAATCTAGTATTAACAATATTAATTGAGATTTATTTCACCAATAATTAGGTTTTATAGAAACCTAGTTAGCAAAATTTCCTAATTTAAACCATTTTCAATGAAAAATTTACAATTCAACAATCATGCAAGATTTTCCAAATCCAAAAGTGTTAAACTAACTATTATAACCCTAAATAATTAACAAAAATCATAACTTGAATTTAGAAACCCTAACTTGAATTTTTAAAATTGAACATAGAACTAATTCATTAAATCTAATTAAGCTTAAATGAACATCTAAAACAATAAATCAAAAGAAAGAAATTATACCTCCCAAAATATGAAATCCAAACTAGAAATGAGACTCCAAAATGCATGCTTTCCATCTCCAAAATCCATGTAAAAATGAGTAAGGAATAAAGGGTATGAAATAAATAGGATTTTGTGGAATTTTAATGGAATTTTTGATGTATTTTTGATCATTTTTGAATAAAAAAAGAGGTGGAAAATGGGGGGGGGGCAGCCATGGTGGGGTTTTGGCCGGCCTAAGTGAGGAGAGTGAGAGAAAGAAGAGAGTGTGCAAAGTGTGTGGAAGTTTCAAGAAGAGAAACATCATTAAAAGTCTATTCATGTATTTATTTATTTATTTATTTACTATAGCAACTCAAGAAAGCTCTAGAAATTAGGAAAAATTTGCAAATAAATTTTGCATGATACACACTAATTTCTAATATGCCATGGTTCATTTTTACAAATTAAAACCATTTAAATTTGTAATTTACACTAATTTAGTGTAAAAATAAAGTTTATGTTAATATTTAAAATAATTAATTTAGGAAAAATATTTTATTAAACTAAAAATTTATAAGTGGCTAAATAAACACTATTTACTAGTAATTTCATAATTAAAATAGATATTTTTAAAATTATAATGAAAAACAATCACGGTTTTGGTTTTACGAAAAATACATTTTACTTTACCGAAAATCCTAAAATTCACTTAAACACTTTTATTCATTTAATTATTTATTTAATCACTTTTAAAATGTTACAATCTTCCCCCCTTTTAGAAATTCGGTCCCCGAATTTAAATTAAAACTCCCCCTCCAAATACTAAAACATTTAGCAAACACTCAAATCGTCGGGGCTCCGAAATCATCAATACATAACAAAAATCAACTCCGTCAAGCATAATGCAATCATCGGAGTTATGGCGAGAATAAAATATCAAAACCCAATATGAAAACCATCTTAATATACATCAATCTATAACTTATATATAGTGTGCATCACAGTAAAACCGTTCAAATATCTGTATAAGGAAATATGCAAAAAAAAACCCTTTTGAAAATCGCCGTGTGATGCACATGTCACGGCATAAGTAGCGGACGTTAAAAAAAAAAACTAGATATATATATATATATATATATATATATATATATATATATCTTTTATTTAACATACACGTCCCGCCTGGTTACTAAATCAGATAGTAATGATTATGAAAAGATACTGCTCAAACTGAAATCAATCCCAATCACATCAATAAAATGTCATGTGCGTCCGGTGCGCACTGAAATCGAAACCAAATACAGATACCATGAATACCCACAAAACAAAACTAAGTGCAACAGGTGTGCACCAAAAACATCTGTCAAGTGCAACGGGCGTGCACGACTCACTATCAGGTGCATCTAATCTGCACAAAACCCCGATTTAGTGTATCTGGTGTGCACCAAATCGCATCAAGTGCGCCAAGTATGCGCAAGAATCCTAATCAGGTGCACATGGTGCACGAAAACATACATCGAATATCAAAATCAAAATCACAGTACAAAAATGCATGAAAACTAGGTCAAACATATGTCAAAATCATGTGTAACCCCTATGCACGAAATCAAATCAAAAATCTCAAAATATATAAAACCAAATCAAGTGTACTGGGTGTGTACTAAACATCATCAATACAACTGATATATGAAACACAGATAGAATGAAGGTACACACATGAAATACCAATCGTAGAACAAAGTCCTCAAAATACAAAAATCCAATCAACGAAAATATGAAATTCAAATCACTAAATCACAATCGTAAACACTATCGTCAATGTGCGCCTCCTTCCTCTGATGTTGACTGCTTCGAACTCGTTCTTTCATAGGTGTGCTGACTGCGCTACCAACGGCAATACTCATGTCTAGAGTCTCCCACCTAGTCGATCCCTTCACTTGATATCCGGACTACATTAAACTTTTCGATCGATCCATCAAAATCCCATAATTCCCCGAGAGCTCGACACTCAAGTACAGTTTAAAATATCCGGTACATACCCCAGCATCGATGATCCAGCCGCAGAAGGGCAAACCCAAGCCTCACTAATGGCACCGCGGGACTGCCGTAAACCCTAAGGTTCAAGGGCGTTCTCGGGGTCATTATGTCGAGTTAGGGTTTCATTCTTCTAGAGGGTCCATCGAAATACCTGCATGTTCTTCCGAATACCTTAAACTTGGGAAAATGGTTTTCCGATAATCGTTCGAACCCTTTAACTTCATCCGGACGGCATGTGAATACCCTTCGTCCGCATGCTAAGTAATGCTTCAATCCTCAAGAATAACCAATAGTCTAATGGTTATCGCATTCGAGCCGCAGCTCCCTCTGCCAGTGCGCCCCGTGGTAACAGGAACCACCCTCCGACATCGACGAAGATAGATCAAAGGAACGAATGAAATACGGTGCAAACAAATGTACATCCTAAGGCTCCTTAAGCAGAGTAGTGTATCGTAAGTATGCCGCGGACCATACCCACGGTACGTTACTCTACCTAAATCGCCTACTCCATCAACCAAGGGTCACCTAGACTTATACAGGGTTAAACCTAGCGCTCTGATACCAACCTTGTCACGACCCGAAAGTACGGAACGTGACCGGCACTTAGATTACGAAGCGTCTAGAGGCGCCACGTGACCTAAGTAAGCCGAAGCCAAGAAATCTAAACCATAAAAGAAGAAGAAGAAGAAAAGAAAACAAGTCTAAAACATCAGCAAATTTTACCAAAAATTTCGGCAGAGTCTCCTCTGTAAAAACTGGCCCCCAAACGGGTACAACAAGTATAATATACATAAACAATAAAAAACATCCCCAAACGGGTGCTAGCTCAACGGCAACAGGCGGAAACAACCACAACAAGCACAATAGTATACAATGCCAAAGGGCGAGGCTCAAAACTCAAAGAAAACAAAACCACCAGATCAGAATAATACATGCGCGACTCTAAGGTCGAAATAAAAGACTGGTCCAATAAACTTATCTAGTAATACATGTATAGTTGATGGAGCTTACTAGATACAAATTAATGAATAAAATACAATGGTGGTTCAGATACAAGTGAACCAACCTACCGTGCAAATCACCCTGAAATAAAAGATGTGCCAGCAAACTGCCCGGGAAACCTGTACATCGAACCTGTAATAAAATTTGGCACAACGGGGTTGAGTTGCCAACTCGTGAGTAGAAGACATCTACAAAAAGAAATCGAATGCACGACGCTATCCTAGGTCATAATAATACACTACTAAATCTCAATCCTCTAGTAATAGCAGGGTAATACTGCGTGTAATTACAGATACTCCGTGCTCGTGTCAGTGTCTCATATAGTACTATGTTATATGAATGGATATGCATGCACCATGAACGTAAAATAAGCAATCCAGAAATCCAGGTATATCTATATAAGAAATCTTTGGTTGTTATCATAGTAAAATGTATATAAGAATCTGAAATCTCAACAATGAAATCCATGGAAATCCGTGTCAAGCATCGACACAAACATGTAAATCTCAAGTCTCATAGTCTCAATACCTCGGGCTCCGTCAGTCCGGATCGGCCCATATCATCAAATCTCACGACAATGGTCGGTATCCTCCGGATATCCGCCGCGCCAGACATCACCGGTAGGTAGCCTTCCCCTGCCAGGCTCATCGTCTACAACTCGATCTTCTTGCCCCGGGGTACCATACCGGGCCCACCATGTACCCGAGACGGTTCATCCACTCCTCGAATCGGGTCTCGAAATCCAACAGAAAACATAAAATCTCATGGTGGACGACACATACATCACGAGAAAACCGCAACTTTGTTTAAAAAGAGAGGAGGAGAGAGAGAGAAGTTTTTATATATTTTTGCGGTTTTCCCCAAAAATCCAGAAATCTCACAGAAATCCAAATCTCAAAATCATTAGTAAATATATGATAAGTGTCGGCATATGCCCATAATACTGCGTGATAACATGAAAATACGAATGCATGAATGTCTAAGTAATAAATATCATGTCTATGTTAACATCAGCGAGTAATCACAATATTATATCGGTTTAGTTGTTAACTGATTCTATCAATAAAAAATAATCTGATCTAAAGTGTACGTGACATAGCAATTACCGATGATGATGTGTGTGAGCCGGCAAATAAGTGTGCGTGGAATATGCGCATCATCGGTAATGGTGCTGGTGTCCTAACAGGTAAGGTTTATACTGATTATAGCAACATATGTAAGAACATGCACCATGATGATTACAGTATGAATGTAAATGCAGATGTGCATTATCCACTCCTCTGCGAAATACGAGTACAACTACCACTATGTGAGTCGAACTTAAACTAGTGTCCATCTAACATCCTAAGGAACTAAACCTAAGAACTAGTCAGTAAGAAACTAGAGGCTACCTAAGGTCTGAATCAATATCTCTAATAGTCGGCGATCCCGCCTCAATAGCGTCACGTACGTAGTACGGCTTCCTCGAATCAAGAGTGCGGATCAATCATCATATTTAAGCCTCGTACGGTAAAATCCATCGTACGGCATCCCAATATCGGGGTACCGGTCAAGTATCTCCTAGGTGTCTCATCATTCGTATAATGTCATCATAAAATGCTTAATTAGTTTATCCTCAGAATATCATGTCATATGTATCATACTGTGATTAACTCATACTGATATCATATCGTCCTCAAGTCACACCTCTATGATATCGACATCAGGTCACACCTATATGATGTCGTAATCAAGTCATACATATCTCAAATCGTGATCAATCACAAGTTACGATCCGGGTACTATTTTAGAGTCCTATGTATCTCAATATCATCACTACCCATTATAATTTATATATACCTGTTCATTATCTCATTCTCTAATGATCCGCTAACACTTAATACGACTGTATCGTCAAAAATCACGGCATCAAGCCTAGTTATACTGCTTCATCATACCTCAGATATCATATCACATCAATGAATCCCATATACGTGTTGTATATATATAAACACCTATACCTAGTTTTATATATATACACACATATACGTATACTCCGTGTAGAGTTTCAGTGTGTGCGTGTGTGTTTCTACCTGAAGCCTAGGAACTTTCCCAAGGTACTCATCCCCTGATATGGTTTCCCTAAATCAGTCTAGTTCAGCCTAGGGTTATTACTAGGGTCCTATGCGTTAAGAATCTAGGGTCACATCTGGTTTCCTACTGACAATAAATACTATTCCTATACTACGTTGCGGGGGTGCTAAACGCCATCCACCCGACTTCCCCCCGTAGATATGCATCTACTCACCTGGTCCATGTCTGCCGACGATGGTGTCGCCATCCTCCTCTTCATCGCCCGCAGTCCACTTGAAGGGTACCTAAACGCAAACATATAAATAGCATCGTAAACCGAATCACATACAAAAGTCAAACGATACAAGGAACAAGCATAGGTTAAAACCTATGTCCCGTCCACGCAAAAGAACCAAATACCGCTCGATATCGGCGTACAAACTCCGATGGATCGAGATAACATCAACAAACAACTCGTAGTTTTAAAACACATTACTTATATTATAAAACATGATTAAATCCATCGAAACCCTAAAATCAATCAAATCGTCCGTTTTCGAAAAACCCGAAAAATGTCGATTTACCGTTTTTCATCAAAACTTGACATTTAAATGAAACCAAAGGTCATAAAACTCATTAAATAGCATATCTAGACTATACAAACTATTACTATATTTTTATTACATATATTTGTAGAAATTTGAATTTTCTAGTTTACAACCATTAACAATTTTCAACATTTTAAAGCAAAATACCACAATTCCACCACAAAACATGATTTCGCATGAATTAATGTCTTAAACTACAATTCATGATGATAGTGATATAATAAAACCATAATTATATTTTTAATCTCATTTATATAGAAATTTCTAAAATCTAGTTTACAAAATTAGCAATTTTTATCACAATTTATCAATTATCCATAGAAACTAGCAATCACACTAAGTTTTTCTTTCCACCAACAAGTTAATACTCTTATTAAGACCAAAATCTAGTATTAACAATATTAATTGAGATTTATTTCACCAATAATTAGGTTTTATAGAAACCTAGTTAGCAAAATTTCCTAATTTAAACCATTTTCAATGAAAAATTTACAATTCAACAATCATGCAAGATTTTCCAAATCCAAAAGTGTTAAACTAACTATTATAACCCTAAATAATTAACAAAAATCATAACTTGAATTTAGAAACCCTAACTTGAATTTTTAAAATTGAACATAGAACTAATTCATTAAATCTAATTAAGCTTAAATGAACATCTAAAACAATAAATCAAAAGAAAGAAATTATACCTCCCAAAATATGAAATCCAAACTAGAAATGAGACTCCAAAATGCATGCTTTCCATCTCCAAAATCCATGTAAAAATGAGTAAGGAATAAAGGGTATGAAATAAATAGGATTTTGTGGAATTTTAATGGAATTTTTGATGTATTTTTGATCATTTTTGAATAAAAAAAGAGGTGGAAAATGGGGGGGGGGGCAGCCATGGTGGGGTTTTGGCCGGCCTAAGTGAGGAGAGTGAGAGAAAGAAGAGAGTGTGCAAAGTGTGTGGAAGTTTCAAGAAGAGAAACATCATTAAAAGTCTATTCATGTATTTATTTATTTATTTATTTACTATAGCAACTCAAGAAAGCTCTAGAAATTAGGAAAAATTTGCAAATAAATTTTGCATGATACACACTAATTTCTAATATGCCATGGTTCATTTTTACAAATTAAAACCATTTAAATTTGTAATTTACACTAATTTAGTGTAAAAATAAAGTTTATGTTAATATTTAAAATAATTAATTTAGGAAAAATATTTTATTAAACTAAAAATTTATAAGTGGCTAAATAAACACTATTTACTAGTAATTTCATAATTAAAATAGATATTTTTAAAATTATAATGAAAAACAATCACGGTTTTGGTTTTACGAAAAATACATTTTACTTTACCGAAAATCCTAAAATTCACTTAAACACTTTTATTCATTTAATTATTTATTTAATCACTTTTAAAATGTTACATTTTCTTACCCTCACCTTCTCCGCTTTGACTATACTAAACTCGTTTAGTGTATGTCCGCTTGGACTCGGGACACTAGCGCCCGTCTAGTCCGCGTTACGTTAGTCGCGACCGACTACGTGATCGACTCCGAAGTCGATACTCCGTCCACTCCTCTTTCACCCCTTCCTTTGCCGGCAAACTCCGACGTTGACCGGAATTCTGTTCATACATCTTCACCTTCACCTTCACCTTCACCAACCTCTTCTTCCGCGATGTCGGGATTTAATCCGAACATCTCTTTGACCACCCCTGGATTGGCTCCACGTCCTACGGAGACCAATATCCCACCACCTCCGCCTGTTGTAGCGCCGCAGCGAATTGCGCTCCAGGATCGTTTCTACCCTACCCGTTCTGCACTTCCCACCTGCCTTTCTCTTCCTCCGGCCAATGGGGACAACTTTGAAATTAAGCCCCATTTCATCAACATGCTTCCACGTTTTCATGGGCTCGAATCTGAAGATGCCTATATCTTCATCAATAAATTTCAAAATGTCTGTGCCATGATGAAAACCACCCAGCTGTCGGACGATGCTATACGTCTACGGGTCATTCCGTTCACTCTATGCGATCTCGCTGAAAAATGGCTGTATAGCACCGCTTCCCACTCAATCACCAGCTGGGACGAGTTTGTTAAAGCGTTTCTGAAAAAATTCTATCCAAATCATAAGACCGTAAGAATTCGAAATGAAATCAACCAATTCTCCCAGCTTCCTTCTGAACCCTTCTGGAAGTGCTTTGACCGGTACAAAGACCTTCTTGTTCAGTGTCCTCACCACGGTATAGAGAAATGGCAGCTCTGCCAAACCTTATACGAGGGACTGAACCCAGCAACAAAGCAGTTGCTGGAAACCATCTGTCAGGGCCACTTCCTATCGAAATCTGACGAGGAAGCGTGGCAGTTCTTTGACGATCTTGCGGAGCAAACGCTACAGTGGGAGAGCACCAGACCGACTTCTTCTTCTTCTACCTCCACTTCTACCGGTCAGTCTAGGGTAGGAATCCACCAACTCGATGTCTCTATTGCGATGAAAGCTGAAATGGCTGCTATAACAATAAAGCTTGAAGCAATAGAGAGCAAATTTTCTGCTCCTGCTCCTGCCCCTGTTCTCCCACTTCGTACCATCTGCGCTTGTTGTTCCGATCCTTCTCACTTGACCGAAGAGTGTCCTTACAATCCACCCTCGCAAGGACAGGATCAGGTTAATGCTGCCTTCCAGCAAAGACCGAGGAATGATCCATACTCTTCCACCTACAATCCCGGTTGGAGGAACCACCCCAATTTCGCCTGGAATCAGAATCAGAATCAATTCCAGGGAAACAATTTCCAAAGGGCCCCTCCACCGCAACAACAAGCGCAACAACAAACTTAGCATCAATATCAGCAGCCCTTCCAACCCCAACCTTTCCAAAACCAGACGAGCAACTTTGCACCCAACAATTCTTTTCCACCAAACAACTTTGTTCCGTCAAACAACGATAAGGTTTCCTCGCTCGAGCGAAGTCTGGAGGCGTTTGTTAAACAATCGACTCAATCCACCGCCAACATCCAGTCTTCGATTCAATCCTTAGTGCAACACACTGCCGCACACGGGCAAAGCATCAAAACCATCGAGGCACAGATTGCACAGCTGAACGCGGCCTTAACCGAGCGAGAAAAGGGAAAGCTCCCGTCTCAGCCACTTCCAAATCCCGGTCACCCACATAATGCACTTGTTGCTCTTGAACAACAAAACCATAATGTGAGTGCCGTGACCACACTGAGATCAGGGAGGATGCTGCAAAACAACACTGGCAAACGGATCAACGATGACACCCCGGCCGCTTCTTCTGCTTCTTCTTCTCCTTCTTCTTCTTCGTCTTCTGAGCCTATTCTCCGTTCTTCACAAGGCTCTCCTTCCTCTTCTTCTCTGAACGGACCCACTTCTCACTCCACGAAAACACCTATTCTGGGATCCGTTCCAACTCCAAAATCTCCTCCTCCAGCATTAGACTCAACCAATTTTCAAAATGTTCCATTTCCAAACCGGTTGAGGTCTAACAAACAAAATCCACAAATGGAGAAGATTTTGGAGTTATTCAAGCAAGTTAACATTAACATTCCTCTTTTAGATGCTGTCCAACAAGTCCCGTCTTACGCGAAAATCTTAAAAGACTTGTGCACGAAAAAGAGGAAGTCTCAGGTACCCAAGAAAGTTTTCTTGGCTAGTGCTGTGAGTGATGCCCTTACCCAATCTTTACCACAAAAACGGAAGGACCCTGGCTGTCCTACGATTTCAATTACTATTGGGGATAAGAACATCAACCGCGCACTATTAGATCTTGGTGCCAGTGTTAACTTGCTTCCGTATTCAGTATACGAGCAATTAGGCGTCGGAGAGCTGAAACCCACGCACTGCACTCTCCAAATGGCCGACCGATCGATCACCCATCCTAGGGGTGAGCTAGAGGATGTGTTGATAAGAGTCGGGGACTTCATATTCCCCGTTGACTTCATTGTATTAGATACACAGCCTGTAGCTAACCCCCGGAATCAAATTCCGGTGATACTCGGTCGACCATTTCTCGCAACCTCAAATGCTGTGATCAATTGTCGCAATGGTTCGATGAACCTCTCTTTTGGAAATATGACGATTGAACTCAACATTTTTAGGTTGGGGAATCAGCCCGCCGAACCTAATGCTCATATACTGGATGTCTGCTCGATCCAGGAGATCACACCAGAAGAGTGTGAATTCGAGGAGTTTCTGTTTGAACACGATAATCTTGACGCCACTAGTGCGTTTCTCTTCGAACTTACTGCTTCTTCTGCGCCCGACAACGAATACGAGTGTTTTACGTTCTTGAACGATCTTAGCCGCGCACAACCCGAGTTTGAATCTTTCGACTTTCCGGATGAGTTACCTGAACCATCCAACTCGGTTGCCTACACTCGCTTTGAACCTTTGCTGGAGTCCTTTGAGTTCGAGACCTTTGCACCAGTCTTGCCTTCCATCATTTCACCTCCAACGCTCGAACTCAAGCCGTTGCCGTCTCACCTTAAGTACGCTTACTTAGGTGAAAACGAGACCCTTCCTGTCATCATTTCGGTTTCTCTAGCTCCCGAGCAAGAGAAAGCCCTTCTCGCGGTCTTGCACAGCAACAGGCAAGCTTTTGGCTGGTCCATGGCGGACATCAAGGGGATTAGTCCCCTCATCGTTGAGCATCACATTCATCTGATGGAGGATGTCAAACCAGCCCGGGATCCACAAAGACGTCTTAATCCAGTCATGAAGGAGGCTGTGAAGAAGGAGATCGTCAAATGTCTAGATAGTGGTATCATTTACCCTATCTCTGATAGCCAGTGGGTTAGCCCCATTCACGTTGTCCCTAAGAAATCGGGCATCACGGTCATCACCAACGAGGCGAATGAGTTAATCCCTACTCGCACCCAAACTGGGTGGCGAGTTTGCATTGATTACAGAAAACTCAACGCCACAACGCGGAAAGACCACTTTCCGCTACCCTTCATTGACCAGATGCTTGAACGATTGGCCGGACATGAGTACTATTGTTTTCTTGATGGCTACTCTGGCTATAATCAAATTCCCATCGCCGAAAAAGACCAGGACAAGACCACTTTCACTTGACCTTTCGGCACGTTTGCATATCGACGCATGCCCTTTGGGTTATGCAATGCACCCGCTACCTTCCAGCGGTGTATGATGGGAATTTTCTCGGACATGGCGGAAAAATTTCTGGAGATTTTCATGGATGACTTCTCCATCTTCGGCGACTCCTTTGACGAGTGTTTGCTGCATCTTGACGCTGTCCTTACCCGGTGTAAGGACAAGAATCTCACTATGAACTGGGAGAAATGCCACTTCATGGTGCGCGAAGGTATTGTCTTAGGACATATCATCTCACAAAATGGCATAGAGGTTGACAAAGCAAAGATTGAGGTCATTTCCAATCTGCCTCCTCCCCGATGCGTCAGAGATATCCGAGCCTTCCTTGGCCATGCCGGTTTCTATAGACGGTTTATCAAGGACTTTAGCAAGATTGCTAGGCCCTTGACGCTTTTGCTGGCCAAGGATACACCTTTCGACTTCAACTCGAGCTGTGTGACTGCATTCGAGTCACTGAAACGCTCACTCACTTCTTCTCCCGTTCTTTCATCCCCTGACTGGACGCACCCATTCGAGATTATGTGCGATGCATCCGACTTTGCCATTGGTGCTGTCCTTGGACAGCACATCAACAAGATGCCGCACGTAATCTATTACGCAAGCCGAACCCTGAACGACGCCCAACTCAATTATACAACAACTGAGAAGGAATTCTTGGCTGTTGTATTTGCTTTAGAAAAGTTCAGGCCCTACCTCATCGGCTCTCCAGTCATTGTCTACACGGACCATTCAGCTCTGCGCCATCTTTTTGCGAAGAAAGATGCCAAATCTCGGTTAATACGTTGGATCCTCCTGCTTCAAGAATTTGACCTTGTCATTAAGGACAAACGAGGATGTGAAAACGTAGTTGCCGACCATCTCTCACGACTTCCTTCTTCGCCTTCGCTTCCAATTCCGATCAACGACGTTTTCCCGGATGAACAACTCTTGACAGTATCATGCGAACCCTGGTTCGCAGATATTGTGAACTATTTGGCCACGGGATTACTACCGACCGAATGGTCTAGTCAGGACAGACTTCGCTTCTTATCCCAAGTAAAACACTTTTACTGGGACGAACCCTACTTGTTCAAGTACTGTCCCGACCAGATTATTCGTCGGTGTGTCCCTGATGAGGAATTCAAGAGTGTGCTGTCATTTTGCCACGATCAAGCGTGTGGCGGGCATTTTGGGCCCAGAAAGACAGCTGAGAAGATCTTGCAATGTAGTTTCTACTGGCCATAACTTTTCAAAGACGCTCACGACTATTGCAAGACTTGCTCCCGGTGCCAACACATGGGCCGGATATCCCGAAGGAACGAGATGCCGCTCCAACCGATCTTGGTTGTGGAGATTTTCGATGTTTAGGGGATAGACTTCATGGGGCCGTTTCCTAGCTCTTTTAGGAACTTGTCAATTCTTCTAGCTGTTGATTACGTCTCTAAATGGGTCGAGGCTGTGCCCAGCCGGACTAACGACAACAAGGTTGTCGTTAGGTTCCTTAAAGAAAACATTTTTTCCCGGTTTGGGCACCCCCGAGCGATCATTAGCGACAATGGAAGTCATTTCTGCAATAAAACTTTCGAAGCCTTGATGCGGAAATACTCCATTAATCATAAGCTTTCTACGCCCTACCACCCCCAAACCTGCGGGCAGGCCGAAGTTTCCAATCGGCAGATCAAGCAGATACTGGAGAAGACGGTTTCCAAGAACCGGAAGGATTGGTCTCTGAAACTCACTGATGCCCTTTGGGCATTTAGAACCGCTTATAAGACCGACCTTGGCATGTCTCCCTATCGGCTTGTATACGGAAAAGCCTGCCACCTTCCTGTTGAAATCGAGCATCGCGCATTTTGGGCGATAAAGGAGCTGAATCTGTCTCTCGAGGACGCGGGCAGCCATCGGAAGCTGCAGTTGAACGAACTGAACGAGCTTAGGGATGAGGCTTACGACAACGCGGTCGTCGTTAAGAATCGAACGAAGGTGTTTCACGATAAACACCTTTTACGCAAAACCTTCGTACCTGGTCAGCAGGTACTGCTTTACGACACCCGACTTCACTTCCATCCTGGAAAGCTCAGATCTCGCTGGAAAGGGCCGTATTTTGTGCGGAATGTGTATCCACAGGGCGCTGTGGATTTGGAAAATCCAAAGGACGGTTCTCTTTTCAAAGTAAACGGACACCGATGCAATCTGCACCTTAGCGCCGAACCAACAGAGGGGCTCATGTTCCTACAGGAGCCGGTTTACCCTGAATGATCTTCCTCTGCCTACGTCCAAACTTCGGTTATCCAGCCAAGAACAGCAGACACTGTTCCAAATAAGTTTGGGGGTATGTACAAACCATTTTTGTATATATTTGTGTATATTCTTTTTCTTTTCTTTAAAAACAAAAACAAATAAAAATTTGTGTATCACTAACCGACAATTTTGAACCTTCCAACTACTCTCTTCATGCAACGACAGTGAGGACACTGTCCAGTTTAAGTTTGGGGGTACGCTCGGTACGCATTTCTTACCTTCGCATTCATATGTATATTTTGCATCTGCATATTTAAATCCATAAAATCCATAAAAATTTGAAAATTTTCTAAAAAATATAAAAACTTTTTTGTCAAGTTAGCTTGTGGAAGAACTCTGATTCAACATTCGACGGTTTTCGTTTGAAAAAATAGGAATAACTAGATCTTATGTTTGGATTTTGAAAACCTGAAAGATAACTCTCCTTTGAAGTTAACTATAGCTGATATACGTCTTTACATCACACTACACGTGTCGTAAGATTTTGGGAATTAGATGACAAGTCTTTCATGTTTAAACTTTTAAACAGATAAATAATTTTCTGAGGATCAAATAGGTTTGTTCTGAAATAAGTAATGTCAAGAATAGTTTATGAAGTAAAGCGAATATGATGGAATGTTATTGATGCCGTAATTGGAGCTAAGTCGGAAAAATAACCCATCTAAAACTTGATTGGAATGATTACACACCAAACCCACTAAACACGTCTTTTATCCAAAAAAATATTTGAACTGCCGGTTATATCTCCGTTCGTATTAAATCATCTGATTTTCACGACAAACTGTCTTTTGTTTTTGGACCTAGGTAACTTGAGTAATTAAGTCCGCTGGGGTGTTTCTACACCTAATGCCCTAAAACCAACTGGTTTGGGTGTATTGGCCCAAAGCTCGCTAAGAAGCCTAGAAAGTCCAGTTTAAAACAAAGTCAAGCAAGTGTTCTCTCCGAGTTAAAATTCCTAACGGTTCTTTGTGTGAGAATAATCTTGATAAAAGACAGGCTTTTAAAAAAAAAAAAAAATTTTAACGGAGATATGAAGGTTTTACTCTTTGATAAAGACTATTGCACGTTCACAGAGGTGTGTATGAAATGAAAACAAGAAAAAGGTGGAGTGAAAAATACGACTTAGTTTCATGTTAAGGAAAATAGAAATTCTGAAGTTGAAACCTTACTGGAAAACGAAACTTGAAAAATGCTTAACTCTTTATAAAACTTATGTGATCCTTTTAAAATTGTTATCTGGGCTTTATTGTGCGACATGATGACTTTTATCGATCCTTCTGGAACTTAACGACACTATTTGCACTGCACGTAAAGACATATAAAATCTGTAGTTAAATAAGAAGCGAGGTGTGAAAAATAAAGGTTCGATAGTCTGGACTTAGGATTATAGAATTGTTATTTTCTAAAAACAAAACTTTAGGGTTTGAAACTTAGTCATTTTTACAAACCAACTTGACCGGATTTTATGGGTAGTATCCGCTGAAAACCCTCAGGAGACAACACTCCTCCTACTAGGGACACCTAGAGGTTTAACGGCTTGTTGCACATGCTCAGTGCAATCGCGTTCCCTGCGAAAGTGAGGTTAGGAAATTTTTTGTGAATAAATGGGCTTTGCTCGGGACGAGCAAATGATAAGTTTGGGGGTATTTGTTCATATCAGATTTTTGCATTTTCATACCGCCCAATTTTTATCACATTGCATATCCGTAGATACTCTTGAGCCGTGTTTGCTAGTCAATTGCAGGATACAGGTCCTCGGTTCCAAAACGGTGAAATTCATGGAAAACACGAAAAAATCCGGGTTCTTGCCGACCACAGATAAAACACGGTCTCCGTCCCTCATCCGTATGTTGCCAGATACCAGTTTAGGAAGACAAAATGTCAAATCAATGTCACCTTCATGCACAAGGCTCATTGGTAGCACAAGATCCAAGAGATCTACGCGGAGCTCGAGGCAATCATGACAAAATCTTGACAAAAAGTCCACCTTTCCCTCAACAGAATTCTGGAAAATTCGTGAAGCAATTATAAGAAAATACATATACCAGAATGAAGTACTCATCAGATCAGGCCACCACCAAAAAGCCCAAAGCCCAACTCGACAATAAGGCCGCGGATCCGCGGCCAAAGTAGGGTCCAGGCCGCGGATCCGCGGCCGTTCTGGCGCCAAATGTTCAGGGTTTTCAGGGGGTGTTTGGTAATTTCATATGGGCCCGTATTGTTGCCCTAGATTCTCATTTTCCAGCCTATAAATACCCCAGAATTCTGTGAAGGAGGGGGTTAATTTTTGTATTCTCATTTTTGCCTAGTTTTAGTGTTGTTCTTCTTCCTCTTCTCACCTCTTCTCCATTAAACTTGTAGTGAGCTTTTGAGTGAAGAGTGATGAATAAAGAAGACCATTTATTATCATGCTTGTCTCTTTCTTTACTTGTTGTAATTTGTTGTAATTTTAATTGTTCAGTAGTTGTTGTTATTTGCTTGATTGTTTCTTTCTTCTCTCTTTTTCTTTATCATTCATACGACAATGATACTTACGCTTGATCCTCGCCAAGGTGAGGTCGCAAATAGTTAGTCGTATTCTTCTAGCCTCCTTCTTTCTATCTTCCTCTTTTGTTTGTTTTATTTTTCCGTATTATGAAGTGTGAGTAGTTTTATACTTGTTAGGGTAGGATAAGGGAAGTTTGAGAGAAGGAAATCTCTCTCACTCTTTCCTTGCCCAACAACTTAAATCGACTCCCGTTAATTGAACCACAATCCGCTCCTTACGGCACCCTATCCTACATGATAGCGGTGATTCCGTAGTGAGACCGGTTGTGGTTGAATTAACCGGAGGTTATGGATAAGAGCCAAGAACGGACGGACAAGCACCAAAAGGAAGGACTATGCGTTGGAAAGCCTAGCTTATACTCGCAAGTTCCTTCCTAGCCGTGCTAATCCCCGTTGTTGCCGATTACCGTAACACCGATATTAAGTGGGGCAACGAAAGATGTGGAGACTCCTAACTCAAACTAACCTAATCCTAACCCTAACAAGCCCTCTTTAAATATTAACTCAACACTTAGATAATCCAACAAAATCTGAAAACAGGACTTAACTCGTTAAAAAACTTTGAAAAAGACTCCCATCTCCCTGCGGACGACCCGTACTCAACCGGCTAGCTACAAGCGAAACCGTCTTGATTACGGTATTTAAACTAAACTTGAACACGCACGTATCCTAACAATCATCTGGCCGCAAATTGCGGCCAGAAGCAATAAATATGAGACCGTACGTAAAAGAAAGGGGTTCGTATTTTGAGGTTAGGTTCTAGGTCACTACACTAGGTCACTGTGATGGGAACTTTTGCAACAAGTACCTGGTTTGATAGCAGATCATCCCAGACCCAAAATTACACTAAAAATATGATATTTACCCGAAACGATACGATGCGCGATAAAAATAGAAACTTTAAAGCTAAGCTACACTATAGACACTTAAAGAACAGAAAGAGATCATTACCTAACCAAAAGAACTCAAAGATCCAAGCTTTGCAAGCTCCATGGCATCCAAGAGGCAAAAGGTGATCAAAGATATGATTTTGTGAAGTTTGTGAAGGATTTTGTGATGGATTAGTGTAGGAAATGAGAGTGTTCAGTTTTGATGAGAGAGCAATGAGGGAAAAAGAAAAGAGATAGAGAAATGAGAGAGAGAGAATGATAAAGAGAGAGAGGTGAGGTTAAGCGGTGAGTGCACCTTGCATTTAAAACACCATTAATGCTTTCACACACACCTTGCCACCTCACACACCCAAAACAAATATCTTCTCTCTCACACAAAATATCAAGGAAATGGTTAAGGATTGGATTAGGGTTAAGGCAAAGGATTAAAGCAATGATTAGATTAGGTTAAGTGTCATAGTTGCTAAATACAAAATTAGCACAAACAAACCCTCAGAATAACATGCACACGTACATGCGTGTCCATAAAAAATAATAATAAATTATTAATTAAATGTTATAAAATGTGAGGAACCTAAATTGGTAAACTTTTTACAGTAAACCCGCATTAACGTCTAAACTAACACTAACCGAAATCTAAGGCGTTACAATCTCCCCCTTATAAAATGTGGATAAGAGCTGAACGACTATCCACGTCCTAAGCCTCTGCTACTCCCGCGACGGTCACGAAATCTGTCTCGAAGACTTGGCCTCTGTCTCTGGGCTGGTACACCGGTATGAGTCCTCCACGGTCCTCGAACTCCCAAAGTCTCAGGAAGACGTGCCTCGTCAACTGGGGCTGCATCCACTGGTGCTATGTAGGTGATGGAATGCTGAGTGCTGATCGCAAGGAACAACTGGATAACAGGGGTGACAACCTCCTGTCGCTGCGCTCTAATGGCCTCAACCAATGAACTCATCGTCTGGCGCATATCGTGCATCTCTGCCATAAGCCTAGTGATACTATCTGTCGATGGCGGATCCGTCTGCTCCTGTGCAACGAGCGCGCCATCCTGGTCAGTTCTCGTCCTATCCGAGTCCAACCTGACCTCGGCCCTCGCTGCATAACTCTAAGTCCCCTTAGTCATCGGCGGTAAAGGCTATAAATAGAAAGGGATTTGATAAGAATATGGAAATCGAATCACAAGGATATAATATCAAGGAAGGAATTTCAAGCAATTTGTATTTAGGTCACTTTAGGCGGAGTACCGCATCATGAGTATGCCGCAGACATACACACAATACGTTACCCTGCTTAAGCTACCTACTCCATCATACCAAGGTTATCCTACACTCCGAAAGGTAAAACCCAGCGCTCTGATACCAACTTTGTCACGACCCGGAAATGGAACCTGATGGCCCATAAACTACGCAACGTCTACAGGCGTAACGCAATTGAAGTAAGCCGAAAACCCAGCAATCTAAACCATCAAAAGTAATAAGAATTAATAGAAGTTTTAAAACATTTGAAATCTCAACCCAAATTCTTTAAAGGTCCAACTTTTCTTTCTTTAAAATTTTGGCAGCACCTTCTTTGTAAAAACCAACCCCCAAAATGGGTACAACATAAATATAAGTAAAGCATCCAAAATCGGGAGCAAATACACGCTCAATGGCGGAAAACAATCACCATAACAGATATACGACGCCGTAGCGAAGAAATAAAAGACAATAAAAAGGAAACTGTATAAAAGTCAACCAAATCACAAAATAATAAACAATATCGTCCTCACATCAAGTCTCTAAGTTAACATGAAAGTAGTAGATGGAGAGTACAAGGATACAATGAATATACAATACGACATCGAATACAACAAAACCCACCTAAGCAAAACTGCACACTATGAGCCGATGCGGTATCCGCGGCAAAAGATGATAAGATAGATGAATAGACTGCCTCGACTACTCTGGGGAATAACCTGCAAAACAAACTGTGGCACATCGTGGGTGAGTTGCCAACTCGTGAATAGTAAATAACATATGCAGGTAATCGCAAGTATGCACGTATAGCGCGAATCTACCATATGTAAGCTAAAAGCAGTAAAAGGTCAAATGAATGCAATAATCATGAAAGGTACACTAACGGTTACTACAATACATGAAGCAGTGCAAAAACAATAAATGTGGAGTATGGAATGAAATATGTCATTTCCATGGAATCCTGACATCGTGGCAGGATCAAAATCCATCAAGACAATCCAAATCCCAATTCCTCAAATCAGCCCCCAAATTGGCTCTCATATCATATAAGTCTCACAAATCCTGAATGTACAATATCGAATAAATCTCATATATCCTGAATGTACAAAATCAGCAATCTCATAAATATCCTGTATCCAATATCAAATGAATCACCTATATCCCAAATCCAATATCAAGTAAATCTCTTATATCCTAAGTATAATTTGCATGAATAATTAAGATGAAGTATATGAATTTATATGTATACATAAATATTAGCGTCCGATTCCACTAATATATATATATATATCTATATATATATATAACAGCGTCCCATTCCACCGTTATATATACTTGGGAGTAAAATATCATGAAAACAATGTGTCAAGCATCGACACAGAAATGCTGATCTATCAGGTGCTGTCACTACGTCTTTCCACATATTCATACGTACATGACTCCCGTCGGTATCCCCACGATAATCGCCAAGTCATTGGTAATGTCACCGGATGGTATGGTTCCCCTGCCAGGCTCATGGGCATGTTACATCGACTCTTGCCCCGGGGTACCTCCGGGCCCCACCATGTACCCTCATACGGCCCACGACTCCTCCTCGCATGGGGTATATATATCAGACCGATAAATCTCATGGTGGATGCTGAAATATCATATCAAGAGAAACCGAGTTTTTCAAATAATGCATAATTTCATGAACTACCACGGTCCTCAAATCCAGAAAACATCATGAGAAATCCATATCTCAATGCGGAAATCCATGAATAAAATATACGCAACATAAAATGTAATGGAAGCATATAAAGGAAAAGCCTCTAATTAACTGCAATAAGTTAATATAAATATCATGCGGTTCCTAATTTCTCTAATTCTAAATAACATCAATTAAAGGTAAACATGTAGCTATGTCATGGCATATGTGTAAGCATGTAGGTATACAGGTATGCTATATATCATATGCATAAAGAAATATGAATCAGTGTCTCAATATCCCTAACCAAACAATATTATTTAGGTATGTGTGTTGTGCGTAATATGGCAATTATTGACGGTGTGTGTGACATACAATCAGTGCTCGTGCAACAAAAGCCGTCAATAATATGTGCAATGTCCTAAGGGTACGAGTCCAAGCACAACAATTAACTAAGCAGTAGGGTGTATGCGAAATTCTAAATATGAAATAGAATATGCGACAAGTCAAGTCATTTCTAGCACGCATAACGCCATGCGGGAGATTCCCTTGTAGATGTTAAATCTACTCACCACGCTCCTGGCTAAGTGATGCCAGCCATCTGTTTTCCTTTCGTCGCAGCGTCCGAAGTCCCCGCCTGCGAACCTAAAATAATAAAACAACAGAGCATTATATATTAGTAATAGACCCAAGACGCGGACAAACTACGCGGACCAACACGACAACACAACGTACTCTTAAGTGATCGTATTGTAGCTAACGCGTATAGCGACACTACGAAACCAACTCAGAGTAACAGCAACACAGAACACGCACCGTATCGAATAACGTATCGCGTGAAACGAAACACTAGAAATAACAAGTGGTCCCAGATTTTGCTATACTAACAATATGTAAGAGTTGCAAGTACCACGAGATCACAAACAACCCCAGAGACCCCTACACCAAAACCCAAACCTTAACTCCCTGGTCTGGCCGCAAATTGTAGCCAGAAGCAATAAATCTGCGGCCATACAGAAAGGAAAGGGGTTCGTATTTTGAGGGTAGTTTCTAGATCACTACACTATGTCACTGTGATGGGAACTTTTGCAAGAAGTACCTGGTTTGATAGCAGATCATCCCAGACCCAAAATTACACTAAAAATACGATATTTACCCAAAACGATACGATACGCGATAAAAACAGAAACTTTAAAGCTAAGCTACACTGTAAACACTTAAAGAACAGAAAGAGATCATTACCTAACCAAAATAACTCAAAGATCTAAGCTTTGCAAGCTCTAAGTCCAAGAGGCAAAAGGTGATCAAAGATGTGATTTTTTGAAGTTTGTGAAGGATTTTGTGATGGATTAGTGTAGGAAATGAGAGTGTTCAGTTTTGATGAGAGAGCAATGAGAGAAAAAGAAAAGAGAGAGAGAAATGAGAGAGAAAGAATGATAAAGAGAGAGAGGCGAGGTTAAGGGGTGAGTGCACCTTGCATTTAAAACACCATTAATGCTTTCACACACACCTTGCCACCTCACACACCCAAAACAAATATCTTCTCTCTCACACAAAATATCAAGGAAATGGTTAAGGATTGGATTAGGGTTAAGGCAAAGGATTAAAGCAAAGATTAGATTAGGTTAAGTGTCATGGTTGCTAAGAACAAAATTAGCACAAACAAACCCTCACATTAACGTGCACACGTGCGTGCATGTCCATAACAAATAATAATAAATTATTAATTAAATGTTACAAAATGTGAGGAACCCGAATTGGTAAACTTATTACAGTAAACCCGCATTAACGTCTAAAGTAACACTAACCGAAATCTAAGGCCTTACAATCCTGCAAAACACTGTGGCACAACGGGGGTGAGTTGCCAACTCGTGAATAGTAAGTAACATCATACAGATAATCGTAGGTATGCACGAACAACGATAATCTATTTCATGCAATATGATAGCATATGTATGGCAATATGGATATGCAACAATCCTGATCAAGGTACACCATCAGGGTACTACAACTATATGAAACAAGGCATATTAAATAACTACTGAGTGTGGGATAAAACATATCATCATCAATGAATCATCATCGTGGAAAAACCCGGTGTCCATCAACGACACCCCAAATCCCGACACCTTAGGCACCATCACTTGTAGGGTTACCTAGCACGGTAGCAAGATTTCGGGTGGCATTGTCCATGCCAAATTAAAATTTTTCCATGCTAAGGAACCCTAAGCAATGGATGTTTAACTCGAGAATCATACGAAACAAACAATGTAAACACTTTTCAACTAAGTGAATGCGGAATACAACCTTTGTAGACCGGTCCTTCTCTTCAAATGCTCCGTGTAGAAGTCCCTTCTCTGCGAGTAAAGATCTCCCGAACTCTTGAGATGCTCCACAAAGTGAAAGATGCAAACTTACTCAATGTCTTCGAAATCGAAGATGATCTACGTCGAGGAGACTCAAGCTCATGCTACCTCTTCACTAAATTAGGGTTTAGTGAAACAAACACCCTAAACTAAATGGCTAATAGTAGAGGTCGATGAAGTAAGAAATGGGCTCAATTTAGATTTAATTTTCTCACAATATTTCATCACTTTGTCAAAAGCTTGAGAGCTTCAAGAGGAAGAAGAAGATGAAGTGATGAACTAAAGAGATGAGGTTAGAAATGAAACCAAGGTGAGTATATAACATACACTAACCTTTGTAGAGACTAAACCATGGTGTAGGGTAATGGTTAGGTTAATAAAAATCTTAAGCAAAACAAAAAGGGTGGACTTAGTCAATGGTTTTACTAGCTTCCATCCAAGCTCAACCATGACTAATTTCCAAGTTATTTGAATTACTTAAAACAAATAAAACCCTAACATTAACCTAGCATGGTATAAGTCTCATACATACATGTTGCATGTGTAACCTAGCATGACACAACAATATATATCACATATATATTTTGTGTGGAATGCAAACTGTTAGTTGTATGTATGCCCTAGAGGCCAGTATTGTACAGATGATGTATATTATATTGGATGCTTGGACATATATAGAGATGACTTTCTTGCTCGACATGATAGTATGCTATCTGGTTGCCATTTATCTTAACATGTACACTAGTCTCTTTATACTGTCTTATAGTTACATGTTGGTAAAGCCCTTAGGATTTGTACTTGACTACCTAGACTATGATGCAGATCATACTAGTGGGAACATGGTAGTCCATAAGTACATCCTTCAAGGTCCCTAGTCGTGGGTATCTCGAGACGGGGCATCGACATACCAGAGTAGACTAGCGTATACGCTTCTCGACCCATGTGATGGGCGATGGATGATCCCATATCCATTGGTGTTTGACATCAGAGATGGTATACGGGTGCTCAGTGGAAACTGGGTACACTGGACGGACTCGCCGAGAACTCCCAGATGGTATTATACCTCACGTCAGATGGCAGTTCTCAGGTGACACTTGTACAGGTTAGTCTGTAGACCCGAGATCGTCATAGAGTCTTGTGTGATTCCCACTGTGCTTTGATCTCCACCTTACCACGTCCATGAGGGCGTGCAAAACGGTGGTCTTTGGGTACAGTCCCGAGTCACATGGAGGCAATGAGCGATAGGAGGGGTTTCGTCTCTCCCGGTATTGGGAGTTGATGTTGCGCTGTGCTCGATTGGCCGTAACAGGTAAGTCCCTGGCCAGGGCTGATCAGAGATTTGCTGGTAAGTGTTACCAGTAGTTTCTCGACCCGTTACGAGCCTCATATCAGCATGACTTATCGGGTTATTGGGGTCTGACGTATACCACCCCTAGACTTGATATGCGACGTATCTGACGAAGAGACTTGACTGTATGGTAAGTGTTACTGGTCGGATTCGCAGGAGTGTGAGCGGGCTAGCTCGTCGATCTTCTGATCGCTCAATACCCGGGTGGCCGTTACGTTTAGCAGACCGCTTGCGGCTTGTGGGTGCTTGATATGATCATCATCTGCTACCGGCGTATTGACGAGTCTTTAGAGTCCTACACAGAGGTTTCCTGGCTCAAGCAAAACGAAATAGGAGCGCATATGAGATATGTGCAGGACCGAGAATAATGCGTGTATGTGATACCGCACTTCATTCTCGCGATATGTGTTTCGATTGGTTATATTCGATATGACCTAGTTATCGAATCATTGATTCGATAAATCGATGCATTGCATACTAGTCGGTTGTATGCGATATAACCGGATCATTGAATCAAGTGTTGATTTAATGATTTAATGTATAATTATATATTTGATATATTACTTTGCATTAACTAGTATTGGTTCACTTTAAACGGATTTTTCTCACTTGGATAGCACATTGTATATGTGATATACTTTCGTGCACTTTTCTGTATCATGTTTGATGATACTTGATCATTTAGTTAAGTGTATAAAATTAATCCATGGTTAATATGATAATTAGGGTTTTGCATTTTCATTTATTTATTTATTTGTTTATTTATTTATTTGGAAAAGAATAAGATGAGTATGGTGGCTTTCTTTGTCATTTTGTTAAAGCTTCATGAAGCTTTGACTTTGCTAACCATCCTTATCTTCATGCTTAACCCTAACCCATCAAAGTGACCATGGTTAATTCTCTACACTTAACCCTAGTTCAAGTTATGATAAGTATTTGTTTTATATTTATTTTTAATATAATACTTATCATAATTTTTCTAGAGCTCATCTTCTTCTTCTTCTTCTTCAAGCTTGCTACTCCAATGGCAACTTGAGCTTTAGTGAGTTAAATCCAAATCCAAAGTGAACCCACCTCCTATTTCTTCACCCTCTACCTCTTGCCAAGTTGTTTTGGGTGTTTACTTCACAAGTTTCACAAGTTTGTGAAGTCGGAGCTTGAGTTTGTGCAACCTCGACGTAGATCGTCTTTGACACAAAGCCGACGAGCTATTCCGCTTGCTTTCCCGATGAAGCCGATGATCGAGTCGAGGATTCATGATGGACAGCAAGGACATGACGTTGCGGAGCCGTGGAGGTGGAAATCCGGATCTACAAAGGTTGTATATCCGTATCATAGTAGTTAACTGTTAACTAGCTTTCTATTTCGCCTAAACATCTAGTTAAAGATCCGTAGTCTAGGGTTTCTCGGCACTAAAAATTTTAATTTGGCATGTTCGATGCCTTGTGAGAACCCACTAGGGTGCCTAGGAACCTTTCACTGGTATCAGAGCCAAGCTAGAGCCTTAGGCGAAGTCCCGACGACGTTTGAAACCCGATCGAACCGAAATCCAAAACCGTAAAATGCTCTCTGGACTTTTTCTAAAAAATCGGATTTTTGTCAATTAAAAATATGTAGAAAATCAAGCAGGGTGTTATTAGAATTACTGTGAAATACGAGGGGCTAATTCGACTTTTACACCGCGCAAGCGCGGCACATGCTAGGCATGTGCGGCGCTTCCGCGGCATTACTGTAGCCTTGTTTAATATTTTCTGCACAGTAACTCTTGTAATATAATGCTATGTTTTCTGGGATATTTTTATTGTGACTTTACAGAAGAGTATTTTGGGGTACTATTGGGAATCAGTATTTCGATCGGATTATCAAATTTCGTCTTTTGTGTTTTTCCAGATAATTGTAGAATATGTTAAAGAGTTCGACCGGATATAAATACCCAGGTTTTCCCCTGCCGGAATATCCAAGTGTTGGATTATTGTGTGGTTAAAAGACGTTCTAAGTAGTGCAAGTAACGCGATGGTCCCTCTAGAAGACACAAACCTTAACTCGATTATGTGACCGTCTTGAACTGCCCTTTGAACCTTCGGGTTTGGGGCAGTACGGCGTGCCACATGTGAGGCGTTGGCTTGACCCTTCTACGGCTGGACCGTTGGTACTGAGGTATGAAGTGAATGTCTTTGAACCTATTTCATGTGTTGATCGGTGTCGGGAAAACTTGGGTGTTCGAAAGTTCGATCGGAAAGTTTGATATATTCTATTTATCCGGAATTGGATACAATAATTGGAATTCACAAAAGGTTATGAGATAACTGGATGAATGTTATAGATCTAGCAGTTTAGTTTCACAAGATATCGAAAAGAGTTTTCGATGATGGGACTAAAATGCGGGATTTATAACTGTTAGGCATGTGATGTCTAAAGAGATTGCGGATTCCAATTGTTGTAGTTTTACACTTTCTTTTCTGTGACCGTAAGTGTAGTATGTTCATATCGCCGGTTTCGTTGCTATACGTCAACGACAATTGGGGTATGCATACTTACTTACGTTGATGACATGTGATGTTATGTGTTGCTGGATATGTTATATTGGATCGTCGTATTCGAATAGCCGGGGGTTTTTATGTGAGATGAGTGTTTTTCATTTTCATTCATGTAAAAACTTGTATGTAATATTCTTTTATTCGGGGCACTTCCAGGATGCGGGAGTTGTCACCCTTTGTATATTATTTACTTTTCTGCACTAGGATAGACCCAAGGAGGGGAGCACAAGTAACCGGGTTCTGGGGTCCAGTGGGAGACCAACTCGAGGAGTCGAGTCCGGGTCTCCTAACCCTAGAATTGGTAGGGTTGCTTGCCGCTTTCGTAGGGGTCTGGGGGTGTGGGATTGGCTATTCATCACGACCGTGGAATCCGTGTTTTATACTGGCTCGTATTGAAAACACGGACGTCCTAGTATATCCAATATTTCATATGTTTATTCTGCTGCGATATCTGTGTTGTGATTCTGTGATGGATATATTATATAGTATATATGATATATTATATAGACGTTACTTATGTTTTACACCCGCGCTAGCCCTGCCCTGCTCTGTCGTTAGTTACCTAACCTAACGGTGCACGAGGGGACATCGAGGCGAATGCGGATGGCATAAGTGTACGTTATATCTATCTGTGATGTTTAGGTATTAAATGATGGGACTTCATTAATGTGATTAATGAAAGATAAGAAACCTAAGATGTTGTAGAATCGAATTTTAAAATAAAACAGGTAGCTACAGTTTTTGCTTTGCACAGCGATATATATGATATATCCCGCACCTCATTCGACGAGGAAAGGACCGAGATCCCTTAACCGGGAGTGACTCCTTTAGCAATAACTGGCAGATGCTACACATTCGGTTTGCTTTTGACTGCTTTTGCGATTTTGCTTTGCATAGCGATATATATGATATATCCCGCACCTCATTCGACGAGGAAAGGACCGAGATCCCTTCACCGGGAATGACTCCTTTAGCAAAACTAGAAAAGCCTCAAAATCACTCCATTTCAAAACATCATTTGATTCTACAACGATATCAAGTTCATTACGCTTATGGTTTTATGAAAACCTGCGTAGCCCTCCGTCATTTCAGATAAGTATTAGTTAGTATTCGTGCTGCGGTTGTTTGGCATGCGTCAAGGCGTAGTGTACGGTAGCTAACTAGTGCTTATCTGCCAGCATATGATGCGATTGGATTAGGGTATTCGTACGGCGTTGTTTGGCATGCGTCAAGGGTCGTGCGGGTGGGTTTAATTCAATCAAGAAATGACGGGTTGAACTTGACTAGCAGACTATGGGTTGTTTGGCATGCGTCAAGGTCATAGCGAGCTAGGGGCAAAATATTATCGGGAATTTCAAGTGTTGAAATTTGCAATGAGATTGCATACCTTCTATGAGATAGTTGGATCCCGATACCCGCTGCGAGTAAGAGTTACTCCTGGGAGAGTTTTATACATTACAATTGGCCGATCAAGTAGGTGTCTAGAAAGGTGTTAACGAGGTTACGCCTCTGGGAAAACGAGGTTTACAGTAATTAGGTTCGTGCGAAAGCACGGGGGACCTCCCTCAAAGTACCGACACTGGCCTGGCTGAAAGATTGGCGAACTTGTAGTGTGTAATTAATCCCGGCTAGTCTTTCCTTTTAGGGTTTGGAGGAAGATTTGATAAAAAGCAGTGGGAGCCATCCTGATTAGATAAGATAATAACCAATCTGATCTTGCACGAGCATACGCTAAAGTGTTTTCTTCTCTCTCTCTCCAGGTAGCGACCATTTCATGCCTTAATAAAGATAATAAAATGGATGTATTGACCGAACCCGCATGTTATACTGTGCTGGGGAACGTTGGTTCCGTTCTTTCCTATAAGAGTTATAGGACTGAACAGGATATAGGGGAATACCAGGATTCCCATGCCACCCGAATGAAGAAAGTACATGATGATGCATTTTCTTCGGGTGTGTTCGTTACTGAGAACTGTTTCTCCATTTGCTCTACGTCCTGGGTATTGGATACCGGGTCAGGATCCCATATATGTAATCAGTTACATGGGCTTAGGAAAGGTAGAGAACTTGGAGAAGGTGATAAAGACATAAGAGTTGGAAATGGCGCAATTGTTGCAGCTAAGACTGTCGGGGAATATCACCTTGTATTACCAACTGGTAATACATTGGTTCTGAACGAATGCTATTACATGCCGAACCTGATATGCAACATTATATCGGTTTCTTTATTAAGTAAAGAGGGATATAATTTTGTATTACAGGACAATGTTATGAACATTTTCCGTAACCAAAAGTTGGTTGGATCAGGCACGTTGTGCAATGGCATTTATGTTCTAAATCAATCAACAGTTCTGAGTATAACAAACACACACAAGAGGAAGAGTTCTGAACTCAATGAATCCTTCTTATGGCATTGTAGACTGGGTCACATCAATGCGACACGACTAGCTAAGTTGCATAAGGATGGATATTTAAATCCGTTTGAATTTTCATCCTATGACAATTGCCAGTCATGTCTCAAAGGCAAGATGACCAAGACTCCGTTTACGGGACACGGAGAAAGAGTTACCGAACTCTTAGGACTAATACATAGTGATGTATGCGGTCCCATGTCTACACATACCAGGGATGGTTCTTCATACTTCATTACATTCACTGACGATCTCTCTAGGTTCGGGTATGTGTTCCTGATGAAACACAAATCAGAAGCTTTTGAGAAATTTAGGGAATATAAACAAGAAGTTGAGAACCAAACCGAAAAAAGTATTAAAATCCTTCGATCTGATCGAGGAGGTGAATACTTGAGCAATGAATTCCTGGGCTTCCTAAAAGAGAATGGGATTCTCTCTCAGCTGACTCCTCCATATACACCACAGCACAACGGTGTATCTGAACGGAGAAACCGCACCCTATTAGATATGGTGCGCTCAATGATGAGTGCAGCTGAGTTACCTATTTCCTTCTGGGGACATGCGCTTGAGACAGCCATGGACCTATTGAATAGAGTTCCTACCAAATCAGTGCCTACCACTCCATATGAGATATGGAAAGGGAAGAGACCACATCTTAATTACATTAAGATATGGGGTTGTCCAGCCTATGTCAAAAGACAAAATCCGGACAAACTCGAGGCAAGATCTGTCTTATGTAAGTTTGTAGGATATCCCAAAAATTCACAAGGGTATATCTTCTACCACCCCGAGGAACAAAAGGTGTTTGTTTCTCGACATGCCACTTTCTTAGAAAAAGGTTTTCTTATGAAACAGATAAGTGGCATTGAGGTAGAACTGGAAGAGGTTCCAGCGACACAGACAACAACAGAAGATTTGGTTGAACCCGAGGATTCCGAAGTTCCAAATGAACCCCAGCCACTCCGCCGATCTAGTAGGGTTCCTCGCCAACCTGAGAGATACTACGGTTTTCTCATTGATGGTGGCAGTGAGGATTGCATCATGGAGGATGATGACCCAACTAGCTTCGAGCAGGCCATCACTAGTGGGGACTCAGTGAAATGGCTGGATGCTATGCGGTCCGAGATGGATTCCATGTACACCAACAAAGTATGGACTTTGGAAGTTGCTCCTGAAGGGGTAAAACCCATTGGGAGCAAGTGGATCTTTAAGAAGAAACTTGGTGTAGATGGGAAAGTGGAGACTTTCAAAGCTAGACTTGTAGCAAAGGGTTTTCGTCAAAGACCAGGTGTGGACTATGACGAAACCTTTTCTCCAGTGGCTATGCTTAAATCCATCCGAATCATGCTTGCCATTGCTGCCTTTCATGACTACGAAATCTGGCAAATGGATGTTAAGACCGCCTTTCTAAATGGTGATTTAGAAGAGTGCGTGTACATGACTCAGCCAGAGGGCTTCGTAGACAGTGGGAGCAGCGGGAAGGTGTGCAAGCTGCTTAAATCCATTTATGGATTAAAGCAAGCATCGCGGAGTTGGAACATCTGCTTTGACGTCGTTATCAAAGAGTTTGATTTCGTCAAAAATCCAGATGAACCTTGTATCTACAAGAAGGTGGCAGAGAGTAAGGTTGTCTTCCTCGTATTGTACGTGGACGACATACTCTTGATAGGAAATGATATTCCTATGCTGCAATCGGTCAAGCTCTTCTTATCACAAAGATTCTCAATGAAAGATCTTGGTGATGCCTCCTGCATATTGGGGATCAGGATCTATAGAGATAGATCCAAACGGATTTTGGGATTGTCCCAATCCAGGTACATTGACACCATACTAAAGAGGTTTAGTATGGAAGAGTCCAAGCGTGGGAACTTACCCACGATCTCTGGAGTCACTCTCTCCAAAGAGATGTCTCCCAAGACTGATTTGGAGAGAGCTCGCATGCAAGGGATACCCTATGCTTCGGCAGTAGGCTCTATCATGTATGCGATGCTATGTACCAGACCCGATGTAGCATACTCACTAAGTGTAGTGAGCAGGTATCAAGCTGATCCTGGAGAGAGTCACTGGAAAGCTGTGAAGAGCATTCTCAAGTACTTGCGAAGGACTAGAGATATGTTCTTGGTGTATGGTAACGGAGAACTCCAAGTGGAGTCCTTTACCGATTCGAGCTTCCAGAGTGATAAGGACGACTCTAAGTCGCAGTCGGGTTTTGTCTTTACCCTTTACGGAGGGGCGGTTAGCTGGAAGAGTTCCAAGCAGGAAACCGTGGCAGACTCGACGATGGAGGCTGAATACATCGCTGCCAACGATGCTGCTAAAGAGGCTGTCTGGATCAAGAAGTTCATTACTGAACTTGGAGTGGTTCCATCCATTGAGCATCCAATACCTTTGTATTGCGATAACAATGGAGCGGTGGCTTTGGCCAAGGAACCCAGGTCCCATCAACGGTCCAGGCATATTCTGAGGCGGTATCACCTGATCCGGGAGATAGTTGATCGCCGGGAGATCGAGGTCAGGAGAGTTGACACGAAGAACAACACGGCGGATCCACTCACGAAGGCCATTCCCCAGATACAGTTTGAGAGACTCTTCGGGATGCTCGGTATGAGATACTACAGCAGCTGGCCCTAGTGCAAGTGGGAGATTGTTAGTTGTATGTATGCCCTAGAGGCCAGTATTGTACAGATGATGTATATTATATTGGATGCTTGGACATATATAGAGATGACTTTCTTGCTCGACATGATAGTATGCTATCTGGTTGCCATTTATCTTAACATGTACACTAGTCTCTTTATACTGTCTTATAGTTACATGTTGGTAAAGCCCTTAGGATTTGTACTTGACTACCTAGACTATGATGCAGATCATACTAGTGGGAACATGGTAGTCCATAAGTACATCCTTCAAGGTCCCTAGTCGTGGGTATCTCGAGACGGGGCATCGACATACCAGAGTAGACTAGCGTATACGCTTCTCGACCCATGTGATGGGCGATGGATGATCCCATATCCATTGGTGTTTGACATCAGAGATGGTATACGGGTGCTCAGTGGAAACTGGGTACACTGGACGGACTCGCCGAGAACTCCCAGATGGTATTATACCTCACGTCAGATGGCAGTTCTCAGGTGACACTTGTACAGGTTAGTCTGTAGACCCGAGATCGTCATAGAGTCTTGTGTGATTCCCACTGTGCTTTGATCTCCACCTTACCACGTCCATGAGGGCGTGCAAAACGGTGGTCTTTGGGTACAGTCCCGAGTCACATGGAGGCAATGAGCGATAGGAGGGGTTTCGTCTCTCCCGGTATTGGGAGTTGATGTTGCGCTGTGCTCGATTGGCCGTAACAGGTAAGTCCCTGGCCAGGGCTGATCAGAGATTTGCTGGTAAGTGTTACCAGTAGTTTCTCGACCCGTTACGAGCCTCATATCAGCATGACTTATCGGGTTATTGGGGTCTGACGTATACCACCCCTAGACTTGATATGCGACGTATCTGACGAAGAGACTTGACTGTATGGTAAGTGTTACTGGTCGGATTCGCAGGAGTGTGAGCGGGCTAGCTCGTCGATCTTCTGATCGCTCAATACCCGGGTGGCCGTTACGTTTAGCAGACCGCTTGCGGCTTGTGGGTGCTTGATATGATCATCATCTGCTACCGGCGTATTGACGAGTCTTTAGAGTCCTACACAGAGGTTTCCTGGCTCAAGCAAAACGAAATAGGAGCGCATATGAGATATGTGCAGGACCGAGAATAATGCGTGTATGTGATACCGCACTTCATTCTCGCGATATGTGTTTCGATTGGTTATATTCGATATGACCTAGTTATCGAATCATTGATTCGATAAATCGATGCATTGCATACTAGTCGGTTGTATGCGATATAACCGGATCATTGAATCAAGTGTTGATTTAATGATTTAATGTATAATTATATATTTGATATATTACTTTGCATTAACTAGTATTGGTTCACTTTAAACGGATTTTTCTCACTTGGATAGCACATTGTATATGTGATATACTTTCGTGCACTTTTCTGTATCATGTTTGATGATACTTGATCATTTAGTTAAGTGTATAAAATTAATCCATGGTTAATATGATAATTAGGGTTTTGCATTTTCATTTATTTATTTATTTGTTTATTTATTTATTTGGAAAAGAATAAGATGAGTATGGTGGCTTTCTTTGTCATTTTGTTAAAGCTTCATGAAGCTTTGACTTTGCTAACCATCCTTATCTTCATGCTTAACCCTAACCCATCAAAGTGACCATGGTTAATTCTCTACACTTAACCCTAGTTCAAGTTATGATAAGTATTTGTTTTATATTTATTTTTAATATAATACTTATCATAATTTTTCTAGAGCTCATCTTCTTCTTCTTCTTCTTCAAGCTTGCTACTCCAATGGCAACTTGAGCTTTAGTGAGTTAAATCCAAATCCAAAGTGAACCCACCTCCTATTTCTTCACCCTCTACCTCTTGCCAAGTTGTTTTGGGTGTTTACTTCACAAGTTTCACAAGTTTGTGAAGTCGGAGCTTGAGTTTGTGCAACCTCGACGTAGATCGTCTTTGACACAAAGCCGACGAGCTATTCCGCTTGCTTTCCCGATGAAGCCGATGATCGAGTCGAGGATTCATGATGGACAGCAAGGACATGACGTTGCGGAGCCGTGGAGGTGGAAATCCGGATCTACAAAGGTTGTATATCCGTATCATAGTAGTTAACTGTTAACTAGCTTTCTATTTCGCCTAAACATCTAGTTAAAGATCCGTAGTCTAGGGTTTCTCGGCACTAAAAATTTTAATTTGGCATGTTCGATGCCTTGTGAGAACCCACTAGGGTGCCTAGGAACCTTTCACAAACAATTTACATATAACACATATATGTTAAGTGTATCATAAGTGAGAAAAAGAAATGCTTAAGTGAGCTAATATTAGTTAATGCAATTTAATATATCAAATATATAATTATACATTAAATTATTAAATCAACACTTGATTTAATAATCCGACTATATCACATACAACCGAATTATATCATATGAATCAACTTATCGAATCAACACTTGAACCGATAACCCGGCTATATCACATATAACCGACCGATATCACATATCGCGAGAATAAATGCGGTATCACATACACGCATTAATCTCGGTCCCGCACATATCATATATATGCTCCTACTTCGTTTCGCATGAACCAGGAAACCTCTGTGTAGGAATCTAAAGACTCGTAAATACGCCGGCAGTAGGTGATGATCATACAAGCACCCACAAGCCACAAGCGGTCTGCTAAACGTAACGGCCACCCGGGTATTGAGCGATCAGAAGATCAACAAGCAAGCCTGCTCATACTCCTGCGAATCCAATCAGTAACATTACCGTACAGTCTGGTCTCTTCGTCTGATATGTCGCATATCACAGCCTGGGGGTGGTATAACGTCAGACCCCAATAGCCTGATAAGTCATGCCGATGCAAGGTCCATAACAGTTCGAGAATCTACTGATAACAATTACCAGTAGATCTCAGCAACCCTGGCCAGGGTTTTCCTGTTATGGCCAATCGAGCATAGCGCAACATCAACTCCCAATACCGGGAGAGACGAATCCCCTCCTATCGCTCATTACCTCCTTGTGACTCGGGACCGTACCCAAAAACTACCTTTTTGCATGATCTCTTGACCGTGGTATGGTGGAAATCAAAGCACAGTGGGAATCACACAAGACTCTATGACGATCTCGGGTCGACAAACTAACCTGTACAAGTGTCACTAGAGAACTGCTATCTGACGATAGGTACAATACCATCTAAGAGTTCTCGGCGAGTTCGTTCAATGTACCCAGTCTCCACTGAGCACCCGTATACCTTCTCTGATGTCAAACACCAATGGATGTGGGATCATCCATCGCCCATCATATGGGTCGAGAAGCGTAAACGCTAGTCTACTCTGGAATATCGATGCCCTGTCTCGATACTCCCTCGACTAGGAACTATTATAGGATGTACTTGTGGACTACCCTTGGCCCCACTAGTATGATCTCCATCATAGTCCTGGTATTCAAGTACGCATCCTAAGGGCTTTATCAACATGTGAGAGCAAAACAACATCATTTATACAAGTCAACATGTTAAGACAAAGAGCAACCAGATAGCATACTAACATATCGAGCAAGAAAGTCCTCCCTATATATGTCCAAGAATCCACTACAATATACATCCCATGTACAGTAATGGCCTCTGGGGCATACATATAACTAACAATCTCCCACTTGCACTAAGGCCATCTGTTGTAGTATCCAATACCCAACAATATAGCAGTGGTTGTAGTATCCCATACTCAACCATCCCAAAATCTCTCAAATAGTATTTGGGGAAGCAGGCCTTGGTGAGTGGATCCTCCGTGTTAACCTCAAAATCTACTCTCCTTACCTCGATCCCTTGGAGATCAACCATCTCTCTGATCAGGTGATACTTGCCTCAGAAATGTCTGGATCGCTGATTGGACCGGTGTTCCTAGGTAAAAGCTACAACTCCATTGTAGTCACAATAACAGTAATTGGATGCTCAATGGTAGGAACCATGTTCATCTCATGAACAAGAAATGCCCAGATAACCACTTTGGCAGCATCGTTGGTAGCAATGTATTCAGCCTTTATCGTCTAGTATGCCACGGTATCTATCTTAGAACTCTTCCAACATACCGTCCCTCCACTGAGGGCAAAGACAATGCCTGTGTCTGACTCTCAGTCAACCTTATCACTCGGGAAGCTCGAAGCAAGAACTTTCTTTTAGTGCTTCTCAAGTACTTAAGAATGTCCTCCACAGCTGTCTAGTGATTCTCCCAATATCCGATTGATTCCTAATCACTACACCTAATGAGTAAGCTACATCTGGTCTAGTACATAACATCGCACACATGATAGAGCCTGCTGCCGAAGCATAAGGTATCCCTAGCATGCGAGCTCTCTCCAAATCTGTCTTGGAAGAAATCTTTTTGGAGGGAGTGATTCCTCAGTAAGTGGGCGAACCACCACGCTTAGAATCTTCCTTACTAAACCCCTTTAGTATGGTGTTAATGTACCTGGATTTGGGACACTCCCAAAATCCACATAGATCTATAATCATAGATCATAATCCACAAGATGTAGTAGGTATCATCCAGATCTTCTATTGAGAATCTTCATGATAAGAGGAGCTTGACCTAGTGTAGCATAGGAAACCATTTCCTATCAAAAGTATGTCATCTACGTACAATACTGTCACGACCCGAAAGAGCACGTGACTGGCCCTTGAACCATATGAAGTCTATAGGACCCCATCTGATCCAAGTAAGCCAAAAGCCCAGCAATCTAAAACCATTTAAAGAGTAAATAAGGAAAAACTGTTTTTGAAAAGTAAGGAAATCATGTTTGGAAATCAAAGTTTTTAAATAACTAAGCCGAATATGCATTTTTTTAAAATGTGTAACCTTTCCTGAAAATTTCGGCAGAGTTTCCTTCGTAAAAACTGGCCCCGAACGGGGTACAACAAGAATAATATATATGAAATGATAAAAGGCATCCCCAAGCGGGAGCTAGCTCTTCGTCCATCGACAGTCACAACCACGCAAGCAATAGTAATATACAACGCCAAAGGGCGAGGATCAAAACCCAAAAAAAAGAAACTCAAAACAGCCAGAAAACCATAATACTACTAGCGCGACTCTAAGGTCGAAATAAAACAACACTGTTTTCTAAGTCTGAAACAATATACAAGTTTTGGTTGATGGAAATTCTAGGTACAATAAATGATACATGAACAATGGCGGTTCTGATACAAAAGAACTCACCTATCCAAGCAAGTCACCCATAAGGAAGCAGTGTGCCAGAAATGCCGCTATGGAATCTGTACGGCAAAAACCTGCAAGAACTGGGGCACAACGGGGGTGAGTTGCCAACTCGTGAATAGAAAATATCTACAAGCAGAGATCGAATGCATGACCTATCCTAGGTCAATACGATCAAATAATAAATAAACCTCAATATGAATAAAGCTGAAGCATGCTAAACTGGCAATGTAATCTCTATACATGAGTGTAGTGCCAAGTGCTCGTGCTAGTGCCTCAGGTAATAGCATGTCATGAATATGAGGTATGATCAATGTAATCAAATCTGCACACACGTGGATCCCGTCCACTCGTCACCCAATGACAATAACCATCATGCAAGTAAATATCATGAAACCTGTGCATGGAAATATGAGGATATAACCCACCCGTGTCCCTCGCGACACGTCAAAATCATGGAACCGGAATGCCCAGCATCGGCACTCGAAAACATCATGAAAACTGTGCCCAGCATCGGCACATAAATCCTCATATATCGGGCTCCGTCAGTCCGAATCGGCCCGCGGGCTCTGTCTGCGGTATCGGCCCTCGGCCCCGGCAGGACGCCCAAATCTATCCATCGACTCTGGTCAGTATCCTCCGGATAACCGCCAGGTCCAACCAATCACCGGTAGGTACTCGCCCGCCTCCAGGCTCAATCGGCAAAGCTCATCGATCATCTTGCCGAGGGGAACCATACCGGGTCCACCATGTACCCGCAATCGGCTCATCCACGCCTCGATTCGGGTTACACATATCGCTCTCAGCACCGAGAAAACACATGGTGGACGCACTGAAATATCATATCAAGGGTAACCGGGTTTTTAAAGAAATGACATATTCTCTTTTGAAATACCCTCGGTTCCCAAATCCAGAAATATCATAGAAACAACATATCTCAATGCGTACAGTCAAAGCATGATGTATGCGGCATGTAACAGTAATGCAAGCATATCAGTAAGTCATGCAACATGGAATAATAATGTGCACATGTCGAGGGAGACCGCTCTTTTAAAAGGAATCTGTTTTTAAAGAGTATCTTGCGGTTCCCAAATCCCCAATCAAGCTAGAATCATCTATATATGTGTACAGGTATAAGTGTACAATATGCCATGCCAGAATCATATCATGAATGCAATAGTACTATAGTGTAGTGACATGGCAATTATCGATGATGAGTGTGTGAGCCGGCAACAAGTGTACGTGGAACATATACATCATCGATAATGGTGCTGGTGTCCTAGCAGCATGACTGAATGTCACAACAATACAAGCGATGCAATGCAAATAGCAGGAATATGCGGAAACGAATGATCAACGCAAAAGTACAGAACCTGCCCCAATAGATATGTCATGCAACCTTGCCTTTTGAAATAAGACGAATCAGGGCTTTTGGTAAAGTAAGGGCTACGGTGTTTTAAGAAAAGATGCATCATTTGAAAATATCCGTATAACCCTTCTGCTTATCTTTAAAATATCCCCGATTCGTTAGTTTTGAAATAGGTATGACTCGGTCTAGTCTAATGTCTACTAAATAATCTAGACAGGAGGGGTATGAAACCACCTAATCTGAGTCAATATATAAATATAGATATGATAGTCGGTGATCTCGCCTCAATAACATATCGTATGATATCCTCGAGTCATGAGTGCGGATCTATCATCAATATCGGCTAGTACGGTAAATCGTCGTACGGCATCCCAATAGCTGGGTAGGGGTCAATATCACACTATCTCATCACATATCAGGTATCACTTATCATCAGATCACACAATCTGGGGTACTACTGTAAGTCTAGTACAAATCGACACCATCTATAAAATATGAATGCGGGTAAAGCACATGTCCAAAGGCCCGCTAAAACTATCATATCGCACCTCAAAGGCAAACTATGTCACATCGCCGATCTCACGGCCTCACATCAAGTATCATCTCAAACCACGTATCATCCTCCAATCCCGTATATAAACACGTAGTCCCATACCCATGTGTAGATATACGCACCATCATATGCACTCTAATAAATGAAAGAATGAATGCAAGTATGTGTGTAAATGTATGTGTGAGTGCAACCACTACTCTAGGGTTCGCACTATACTAAACCAATATATTCTTATCATCAAAATATCATTATCACCATCAATAACCCTAAACAACACATAATAAATATTTGTGTGTATACGTATTCGTATACATCACCACGGACTGCGGGGGTGCTATACGCCATCCACCCGACTTCTCCCCGTAGATATAAATCTACTCACCTTGCTTCTCGTGTGCCAAAGCCGATGTCGCTATCTTCACCTCCTTTGCCTCAACATCACGCGGGGTACCTACAAGTATATCACAATGCTAAAGCACATGAAAATCACATCGGAAACCAAAATAGCACACGCTACCCGCATAGGTAAAAACCTATCGACTCGCATGTAAACACAATCAAAATCCACTTGTCGTTGACGTCCAAACGCCACCCGACAGGAATGAATCACCAAATACCAAAATCCATGCTAAAACAAGTCCCAAATTATACACCAACATAGGAAAATCAACCCAGATTTCACCCTAGATGGAATCAGTCAAAACTAGACATACTCAGGGTCAAAACTAGAGGAAATAGGGGCATGCACAGAAAATGAGGCAATTCCTTAAAATACCTTATTTTAGAATTTTCCATAATTTTTCCCCATTTATCTGTATTTAATTATACCAGAATATTAAAATATTCATTAAAATAATATTAAATTATAAAATTTCCCAAAAATCATATTTTATTATTTTGAAGACGTTACAATCTACCCCCCTTAAAGAAATTCGGTCCCCGAATTTAAATTTAAAACCCCAAATTCTAAAACATTTCGATACGAATTACAAGTCGTCGGGGCTCCGAAATCATCAACACATAAAACGTCACAGCGCAATGCATGCGCATGAGTACTGAGCAGATAACTCAAAAACAACGCTCCATCAAGCATCCCGCAATCATCGGAGTCAAGGTAAGGACACAATGTCAAATCCAATACAAAACCGATATGATATGGATCAGAACTACACATGCAGACATCCAATCTATACATGTGAATAGCTGATGTAAAAGCATGCCAAATCCTTTTTAAATCGCTGTGCGATGCGCATAACACTGCACAGTGGCGGACGTTTTTCATAAGAAAGTAACTATATATGTATATATATATCCTTTGTTTAATAAGCACGTTCCGCCGTTTTGAAAACAATCAGAAGGGTTTCCTTGTTTTTTTTAAAACGTTTCGTGTCATATCGGACACGTAGGTATATACTGAGACTAAGCTCGCTCTTTGGAAATCCCTTCGATAACTATCGATGCATGCAAAAAAAAAAAAATATCCAGGTACTGTCCTCTGACTAGTCCTGCTCAGTAAGAAAATAATATCCAATATCATAAAAATGTACTGTTCCAAAAGGAATAAATCTCAAAAATATACATAACCCACCCTGTGCATCTGGTGCGCACGGGAATCAAAATCCATATATGTGCTAAACAGATGCACATAACAGCATCTAGGTGCAACGGGTGTTCACGAAGCATCTGTCATAGGCAACGTGTGTGCCTGACAGCCAAAAACCCGGTGCATCTGACATGCACGAAGAAATCTCGATTTAGTGCATCGGGTGTGCACCAAAATCGTATCTCAAAACATGCGCCCAACATGCGCGGAAATCCAAATCGGTGCATCCATCGTGCACGAATGAAAATCTAAACCCTGCGCACTCAATATGCACGGAATCACAAAATCCAATAGCAACGTCGAATATGCGTAAGTCCAGTCAAAAGCACGGAGTGCAAGAATCCACATCAATATCACAATCAAAATCGACATACCGAAAGGCATCAAATCGAAGTAAGGTGCAATCGTAATGCACAAAATATAAATCCGGTGCAACAAAGGCACGAAATATAAATCTGATGTGATAAACGCAAGAAACATAAAACTGGTGCGACAAATGCACGAAGTATAGAACTGGTGCATCCCATGCACAAATACCAAGCAATAACTCAAATACGTAAGCAGCAACACCAAGTGTATCCAGATATGAAGAAAATCATAAACGTTTGCAGCTGCGGGCACAAAACACATATCGATGCACTACAAGCACATATAAGCTATACCGAGTGCAAAATCAAAACACTAAAATTACATGAAACTCTGCTGGAAGCGTAAATCAAATCACCAGCATAAAATAGGCATGAAATCGCAATCAACAGCTCAAGAGTAATAACTATGTACAAGGTATAAATACCCAGTAGGTGCAACCATGGTGCACAAAATCAAATATCATGAAACTCTGTCATCAAGACTAAATCATGCGAATAGATCGCCCAAAATACCGAAATCCAAAGCAACGGATACGTGATAATCAAATCACAAAATCACAAATCATAATTACCGTCGTCGGTATATCCTTCTTCAGGGTCGAGAAGGTACCGGTACATCCGATGCTAGCGGCGCAAGATATCTACTTGCCTCTTACTCGCGGCTGGCGTCCTCTGCCTCTGGTTCCTGATCTTTCCTGTAGATTACCAACTCGCAATCCATCGGCTCATCGGCCCGGTCAGGTGTGCTGACAGGAACGATTCCGTTCTTGCACTTCCCTGGTCATCTCTCGGTCAATCCTCACGACCGCTCGTAAAGCAGCACATCTCTGGCGCCGACCTCGGGTCCTCTGAATGCATATCACACATCCGATCCTGGGTGCAACTCTTATTACAGCAGTGTACTGGAAGGAATCCTACTCAAGGTCTCTTCTGATCTTGCCTAAGCCAAACTGTAAGGAAGCTGGTACTCTGGCGTAATCTTTTCTCGCTCTCTGGACCTCTGCGTCCTTAGTATAACATCTCCTCGGAAGCTGGTCGCATCTCTGCGCCTCTGTATGCATGTCCGGCCTTTAATCTTAACGGGGTGTAGTAACAGCTCGTCTGCCTCTCGCACGAACTTCTTGTCCCGCTTGTCTGTATCATCGACCATTCGACGTCGCGTCTTTATCTGCACACTGCAATGTCCTCGGCTACGGTCCACCCGAAGTCTCTAACACGGACTCGAAATCACGAACTCAGTATCTTCATCACTCAGTAGAAGATATCTAGCCGAACACGTCCTCAGCGTGCATATCGCATCTCTGATGTCAGCGGAGTGGAACGTCATCTCGTCGAAATCTCGTGCAAACTCTTTACTCCACCTTGCTCCACTATCGACTGATTCGGACTCATCTCATCATGGCTACACAGACTGCGCTCCGACGGCTATGCTCGTATCTGGAGTCTCCCAAGCAGTGTCCCATCACATGATATCCGAATGATGTCGAATCATCCGATCGACTCGTCAGAACCTCACAATCCCCCAAGAGCTCAACATCTCGGGTACAGTTTAATAGTATCGAGTACATGCCACAGCGTCGGTGGTCCAGCCGTAGAAGGGCAAACCCAAGCCTCACTAATGGCGCCGAGGAACTGCCGCAAACCCTAAGGTTCAAAGGCTTTCACACGGTCATTAAGTCGAGTTAGGGTTTCATTCTTCTAGAGGGTCCATAGAATCACCTGCATGTCTTTCCGTATACTTTAAACTTGGAAAATGGGTTCGTGACCTTCGATCGTCTCAATCGACTCTCAACGAATCTGCGTGAAGTCGCCTCTAGCTGGAATCAATCTATCTGATGACCTCGCATCGGGGTAAGTGAACGAACCACATGTCCTAGTCATTAATCCTCGGTGACTAGCGACTCACTATCACATCTCTAAGAATATGCTCATGCTGCAGTAGCTCCAATCATCTGGGCGATATCTCATCACTCGCAGCAAAAACTGGCTCATTCGTCGGTACGCTAAGCAGCGCCTCAACCATCATGAATAAGCGATACATCAACGGTCATCACATCCTGGCTGGCCTCTATCAGTGGCTCAATCCTCTGGTACCGTCCGGTACATCCTAGAAATCTCACAGCAGCGATCTGTCAAACGCCCATAGTGCGGAAACACAAAATACGAAGCCTCAATGCAACCGTATGTCTCTGGAATCACGCCCCGGTCAGTCCTCGTCCGTGACGAGCTCATGCTGACAACTCGAGCCGTAGCTCACTCTGCCCGTGCAATCGCGGCAGCAAAACCATAACCAGTATCGATGAAGATAGATCATAGGAAGGAATATGACACAATGCAAGGAAATGTACAACCTAAGGTTTCTTAAGCGGAGTGGCGTGTCGTAAGTATGCCGCGGAACATACCAACGGTACGTCACTCTACTTTAGTCACCTATTCCATCAACCAAGGGTCATCCTACGCGAAGAAAGTTCGGGTCTAATACCCCCTCGACCAAGTCTAAGTTCCGTAAGGACAAGCCTAAGTTCCGTATATAAGTAACGCCCTAGGCTCCACATAGTCAAACTTAGACTCGAACCAAGGTCAACCTAGCGCTCTGATACCAACTTTGTCACGACCCGAAAGAGCACGTGACTGGCCCTTGAACCATATGAAGTCTATAGGACCCCATCTGATCCAAGTAAGCCAAAAGCCCAGCAATCTAAAACCATTTAAAGAGTAAATAAGGAAAAACTGTTTTTGAAAAGTAAGGAAATCATGTTTGGAAATCAAAGTTTTTAAATAACTAAGCCGAATATGCATTTTTTTAAAATGTGTAACCTTTCCTGAAAATTTCGGCAGAGTTTCCTTCGTAAAAACTGGCCCCGAACGGGGTACAACAAGAATAATATATATGAAATGATAAAAGGCATCCCCAAGCGGGAGCTAGCTCTTCGTCCATCGACAGTCACAACCACGCAAGCAATAGTAATATACAACGCCAAAGGGCGAGGATCAAAACCCAAAAAAAAGAAACTCAAAACAGCCAGAAAACCGTAATACTACTAGCGCGACTCTATGGTCGAAATAAAACAACACTGTTTTCTAAGTCTGAAACAATATACAAGTTTTGGTTGATGGAAATTCTAGGTACAATAAATGATACATGAACAATGGCGGTTCTGATACAAAAGAACTCACCTATCCAAGCAAGTCACCCATAAGGAAGCAGTGTGCCAGAAATGCCGCTATGGAATCTGTACGGCAAAAACCTGCAAGAACTGGGGCACAACGGGGGTGAGTTGCCAACTCGTGAATAGAAAATATCTACAAGCAGAGATCGAATGCATGACCTATCCTAGGTCAATACGATCAAATAATAAATAAACCTCAATATGAATAAAGCTGAAGCATGCTAAACTGGCAATGTAATCTCTATACATGAGTGTAGTGCCAAGTGCTCGTGCTAGTGCCTCAGGTAATAGCATGTCATGAATATGAGGTATGATCAATGTAATCAAATCTGCACACACGTGGATCCCGTCCACTCGTCACCCAATGACAATAACCATCATGCAAGTAAATATCATGAAACCTGTGCATGGAAATATGAGGATATAACCCACCCGTGTCCCTCGCGACACGTCAAAATCATGGAACCGGAATGCCCAGCATCGGCACTCGAAAACATCATGAAAACTGTGCCCAGCATCGGCACATAAATCCTCATATATCGGGCTCCGTCAGTCCGAATCGGCCCGCGGGCTCTGTCTGCGGTATCGGCCCTCGGCCCCGGCAGGACGCCCAAATCTATCCATCGACTCTGGTCAGTATCCTCCGGATAACCGCCAGGTCCAACCAATCACCGGTAGGTACTCGCCCGCCTCCAGGCTCAATCGGCAAAGCTCATCGATCATCTTGCCGAGGGGAACCATACCGGGTCCACCATGTACCCGCAATCGGCTCATCCACGCCTCGATTCGGGTTACACATATCGCTCTCAGCACCGAGAAAACACATGGTGGACGCACTGAAATATCATATCAAGGGTAACCGGGTTTTTAAAGAAATGACATATTCTCTTTTGAAATACCCTCGGTTCCCAAATCCAGAAATATCATAGAAACAACATATCTCAATGCGTACAGTCAAAGCATGATGTATGCGGCATGTAACAGTAATGCAAGCATATCAGTAAGTCATGCAACATGGAATAATAATGTGCACATGTCGAGGGAGACCGCTCTTTTAAAAGGAATCTGTTTTTAAAGAGTATCTTGCGGTTCCCAAATCCCCAATCAAGCTAGAATCATCTATATATGTGTACAGGTATAAGTGTACAATATGCCATGCCAGAATCATATCATGAATGCAATAGTACTATAGTGTAGTGACATGGCAATTATCGATGATGAGTGTGTGAGCCGGCAACAAGTGTACGTGGAACATATACATCATCGATAATGGTGCTGGTGTCCTAGCAGCATGACTGAATGTCACAACAATACAAGCGATGCAATGCAAATAGCAGGAATATGCGGAAACGAATGATCAACGCAAAAGTACAGAACCTGCCCCAATAGATATGTCATGCAACCTTGCCTTTTGAAATAAGACGAATCAGGGCTTTTGGTAAAGTAAGGGCTACGGTGTTTTAAGAAAAGATGCATCATTTGAAAATATCCGTATAACCCTTCTGCTTATCTTTAAAATATCCCCGATTCGTTAGTTTTGAAATAGGTATGACTCGGTCTAGTCTAATGTCTACTAAATAATCTAGACAGGAGGGGTATGAAACCACCTAATCTGAGTCAATATATAAATATAGATATGATAGTCGGTGATCTCGCCTCAATAACATATCGTATGATATCCTCGAGTCATGAGTGCGGATCTATCATCAATATCGGCTAGTACGGTAAATCGTCGTACGGCATCCCAATAGCTGGGTAGGGGTCAATATCACACTATCTCATCACATATCAGGTATCACTTATCATCAGATCACACAATCTGGGGTACTACTGTAAGTCTAGTACAAATCGACACCATCTATAAAATATGAATGCGGGTAAAGCACATGTCCAAAGGCCCGCTAAAACTATCATATCGCACCTCAAAGGCAAACTATGTCACATCGCCGATCTCACGGCCTCACATCAAGTATCATCTCAAACCACGTATCATCCTCCAATCCCGTATATAAACACGTAGTCCCATACCCATGTGTAGATATACGCACCATCATATGCACTCTAATAAATGAAAGAATGAATGCAAGTATGTGTGTAAATGTATGTGTGAGTGCAACCACTACTCTAGGGTTCGCACTATACTAAACCAATATATTCTTATCATCAAAATATCATTATCACCATCAATAACCCTAAACAACACATAATAAATATTCGTGTGTATACGTATTCGTATACATCACCACGGACTGTGGGGGTGCTATACGCCATCCACCCGACTTCTCCCCGTAGATATAAATCTACTCACCTTGCTTCTCGTGTGCCAAAGCCGATGTCGCTATCTTCACCTCCTTTGCCTCAACATCACGCGGGGTACCTACAAGTATATCACAATGCTAAAGCACATGAAAATCACATCGGAAACCAAAATAGCACACGCTACCCGCATAGGTAAAAACCTATCGACTCGCATGTAAACACAATCAAAATCCACTTGTCGTTGACGTCCAAATGCCACCCGACAGGAATGAATCACCAAATACCAAAATCCATGCTAAAACAAGTCCCAAATTATACACCAACATAGGAAAATCAACCCAGATTTCACCCTAGATGGAATCAGTCAAAACTAGACATACTCAGGGTCAAAACTAGAGGAAATAGGGGCATGCACAGAAAACGAGGCAATTCCTTAAAATACCTTATTTTAGAATTTTCCATAATTTTTCCCCATTTATCTGTATTTAATTATACCAGAATATTAAAATATTCATTAAAATAATATTAAATTATAAAATTTCCCAAAAATCATATTTTATTATTTTGAAGACGTTACAAATACGTGGAAGACAACCTTACTCTCTACGACCTTCTTGTATATACAAGGTTCATCTACCATTTTGATGAAGTCAAATTCTTTGACTGTCACATCAAAACAGATGTTCTATCTCCGCGATAGTTGTATTGATCCTGATGGACTTAAGCATAGATTTGAAAGGCTCAACTTTTACTAAGAATTATCTCAAGATCCATTTGCTCCCAATGGGTTTTACCCCTTCAGGTGCAACATGCAAAGTCATACTTTGTTGGTATACATGGATTCCATCTTTGATCGCATAGCATCCAGCCATTTCATAAAGTCTCCACTTATGATGGCCTGCCTGAACCTAGTTGGGCCATCATCTACCATGATGTAATCCTCGCTCCCACTGTCACCAAGAAGACCGTAGTATCTCTCGAGTGGATGAGAAACCCTACCAGATTTGCGGAGAGGCCGAGGTTCGTTGGAGACTGTTGAATCCTTTGGTTCCACCAAATCATCAGCTGTTAGTTTTTCTAGCTGGAACTCCTTCCAGTTCTACCTCATGTCCACAAATTTCATCAAAAGAAATTCATTTTCTAAAAAGGTGCCATGCTGAAAAACAAAACACCTTTTGCTCCTCAGTGTGGTAGAAGATATACCCTCGTAAATGTTTGGGATATCCTAACAAACTTGTACAGAACTGACCTTGCCACGAGCTTGTCCGGATTTTGCTTTTCAACATAGGCCGGACAACCCCATATCTTAACTCGTTTATTACATGGTCTCTTTCCAAACAATATCTCATATGGAGTGGTAGACACTGATTTGGATGGAACCCCATTCAATAGGTATGTAGCTTCTCAAGTGCATAACACCAAAAGGAAACAGGTAACTAAGCAGTACTCGTCATAGAGCGCACCATATCTCATAGAGTGCGATACCTCTGCCACGATACACCGTTGTGCTGTGGTGTATACGAAGGAGTAAGATGAGAGAGAATCTCATTCCCCTTTTAGAATCTCCAGGAACTCCATGCGCAAGTATTCGCTTCCTCGATCACATTGAAGGACTTTAATACTTTTACCCATCTGGTTCTTTAACTTCATGCTTATATTCTTTGAATTTCTCAAAAGTTTCAGACTTTTGTTTCAACAGGAACATATGTCCGAACCTTGAGAGATCGTCGATGAATGTAATGAAGTACAAATAACCAAACTTGGCATTTGTAGACATAGGACCGTATACATCATCATGTATTTGTCCCAAGAGATCATTAACTTTTTCTCTGTTTCCAGTAAACGGAGTATTGGTCACTTTACCTTTGAGACAAGACTAGAAAGTATCATAAGATGAAAATTCGAACAGATTCTTATATTCATCTTTATGTAACATAGCTAGTCATGTTGCATTGATATGACCTAGTCTACAATGCCACAAGAAGGATTCATTCATTTCTGAACTACTCTTCTTGTGTGTATTTTACATACTTTGAACCGTGGTTTGATTTAGAACGTATATGCTATTATATAACGTGCATGATCCAATCAACTCTTGATTCAGAAAATGTTCACAACGTTATCCTCCAATACAGAATTATATCCTTCTTTAACTCATTAAAGAAAACGATGTAATGTTGTATATCAGGTTCGGTATTTAATAACATTCGTTCAGAATGAATGTATTAATATAAGGTGATATCTGCCAACTGACTTGGCTGCAACAATTGCACCATTCTCTAACTCTTAGAGATATATCACCTATTCTCAGTTCTCTACTTTTCTGTAGCCCATGTAATGCTTACATATGTGGGATCCTGATCAGGTATCTCATACCTAGGACGTAAATGATACTGAGAAACAGTTCTCGGTAATGAACACATCGAAGAAGATTCGTCAACATGCACTTTCTTCGATTGGGTGGCATGAGAATCCGGATATTCCCTTATTTCCTGCTCGGACTTATAACAATTATAAGATTGAGTGGAACCAACGTTCCCTATCTCAGTATAATAAGCATGTTCAGTCAATGCATCCATATTATTATCTTGATTAAGGCATGACATGGTCGCTACCAGGAGAGAGAGAGAGAGAGAAGGAAACACTCTGCGTGCGCTCTTGCAGGATTAGATTGGTTATTATTTTATCTAATCAGGATGGCTCCCACTGTTTTAGTCAAATCTTCCTTCAAACCCTAAAATGTAAGACTATCCGGGATTAATTACACCGTACAAGTTCGCCAATCTTTCGGCCAGGCTAGTGTCGGTACTTTGAGGGAGGTTCCCCATGCTTTCGCACGGACCTAATTAAAATAAACATCGTTTTCCCACGGGCGTAACCCCGTTAACACCTTTCCAGACACCTACTTGATCGGCTAATTGTAATGTGTAAAACTCTCCCAGAAGTAACTCTTACTCGCAGTGGGTATCGGGATCCAACTATCTCATAGATGGTATGCAATCTCATTGCAAATTTAAACACTTGAAATTCCTGATAATACTCTGCCCCTAGCGTCCTATGACCTTGACGAAAGCCAAATAAACATAGTCCACTAGTCAACTTCAGCCCGTACATTTCATGATTGAATTAAACCCACCCGCACGACCCTTGACGAAAGCCAACAAAGTCGTTCGATTACCAAAATCCAATCGCATCATATACTTAAGCAGATAAGCACTAATCAGCTACCGCACACTATGCCTTGACGAAAGCCAAGAAACGTAGCATGAATACTAAGTAGTACTTATCTGAAATGACGGAAGGCTACGACAGGTTTTTAAGAAAACCTTTTTGCGTAATGAATTTGATATCGTTGTATAATCGAGTGATTTTGAAAAAGGAGTATTTTTTAGGTTTTTACTTGTTTCGCTAAAGAGGTCACTTCCAGTGAAGGGATCTCGGCTCTTTCCTCATCGAATGAGGTGCAGGATATTTCACAAATACCACTATGGAAAGCAAAAACTATAAAAGCAATCAAAAGACAATCCGAGTTTGTAGCATCTGCTAGTTTCGCTAAAGAGGTCACTCCCGGTGAAGGGATCTCGACTCTTTCCTTATCGAATAAGGTGCTGGATATTCTACAAGGAATACCGCTATGCAAATCAAGAATTAGAGCTACCGGTTTTTAAAACAAGTTTCTACAACATTTTTAGGTTTCTTTTATTTCATTAATCTCATTAATGAAGTCCCATCATTATATGCTTCCTAAGCATCATATATGAAACGAAAGCAGCAATATTATATAATATAGGCATTCGTCTCAGAATATCAAGTGATCACATCACAGAATATCAGCAGCAGAAGAATCATATATGAAATATTGGATATACTAGGATTCCGTGTTTTAGATTAAGCCAGTATAAAACACAGATTCTAAGGTCGCGATGAATAGCCAAACCCACATCCCTACACCCCAACGAGAGCGGCTAGTAATCCTACCAATTCTAGAGTTAGGAGACCCAGTCTCGACTCCTCGAAATGGTCTCCCACTGGACCCTAGAACCCGGTTACTTGTGCTCCCCGCCTTGGGTATATCCTAATGCGGAAAAGTAAATAATATACATCAATGGTGACATCATCCTCAACCCGGAAGTGCCCCAATAAAAGAATATTACATATAAGATTTTACATGAATGAAAATGAAAAACTCTCAGCTCACATAAAACCCCAGCTATTCAAAACACGACGATCCAATATAACATATCACAGCAACACATAACATCACATATCATCAACGTAAGTAAATATGCGTATCCCAATTATCGTTGACTTATAGCAACGTAACCGGCGATACACCACATATTACACTTACGGTCGCAGAAAAGAAAGTGAAAAACTACAACAATTGGAATCCGCCAGCACCTTAGACATCATAAATCCAACGTATCACATACTTTGGATTTCATGCCCAACCAAATGAATTCCTTAGACATAACATGCCTAACAATTATAAACCCCGCATTTTAGTCTTGATATTGAAAACACTTTTCAATAACCTGTCGGGTAATTCAACAAGATTCCCGATAACCTGATCGAATGCTCGTCGGAAACTTTAGTAGACAGCCGCACCCCCGATGCCGTCAACGAAGTGCACTAAGGCGGAACACCATGGCCGCGAGCACTCAAACGGATGCTTTTGGCGATGGGGTTCTCCTACAGTCAATTAGTCGGGGTTATAGGGCGTGTCTATCTATTAAGGTTACCTGGCGAGTATCCGCGTACACTACGTAATTGCGATGGACTTTTGATCCACATCAAAATTCCGTGGAAACCGATAAAATTCAAACTAGTTATCACATAACTATTTTTGTGGATTCCAAATAATGTATCACAATCATAGATAATTAAACGATGTTAAACTTTCCGATCGAATAAACAAACACCTAAAATTTCCCAACAAGCTCAACACTTGAGCGGAGTCTAAAAAAGCACTCGGAACATACGACAACACCTATGAACCAGTAGTAGAAGGGCCAACCAATGCCTCACCTGTGGCACTGCTGAACTACCACAAACCCTAGGGTTTAGTGGTGGTTCCGACGGTCACAGAATCGAGTTAGGATTTTGTTCTTCTAGAGGGTCCGCAGAATCACCTGCATTATTTTCTGAATATTTTAAACTAGGACAAATTCAACACTTGGAAAATTTCTAGCAAGAGAAAAGGTGGGTTATTGATATCCGTTCGAACTTTTTATCACCATATAATATACTCGAAACAAACATTAGAATTACGAATACGAAGCAGTCCGAGTTGCCTATGCAGAAAATTAACATCACATGCAATTTTAGCAAAAACTAGCAACACCTAAAACCCCAAAACCCAGACACTGGAACACCCTGAAAATTTGAAGCCAAAAACCCACAACACAACCGGTGTGCTCGGATTTTCTTAGGTTGTGGCCGGACAGAATCAGTCAAAATTGCTTCAATTTTTCGTGGTGTTCATGTTATATCACATATAACATTCTGCAGTTGTTTAAAAAAAAATTTAGTGCACTTTTCAAATTTGTCAGAAACTAGGTTAAAGGGTTTCAAGTTTCGGATTCGTTTCGGTTTCGTAATCTAACAAACATCGTGTAATTCTCTAGCTAGGCTCTGATACCACTGTAAGGTTACCTAGCGCGGCAGTAAGGTTTCAGGTGGCATCATCCATGCCAAATTAAAATTTTGCCATGCTAAGGAACCCTAAGCAAAGGATGTTTAACTAGAGAATCATACGAAACATACAATGTAAACACTTTACAACTAAGTGAATGTGGAATACAACCTTTGTAGACCGGTTCTTCACTTCAAATGCTCCATTTAGAAGTCCCTTCATTGCGAGTAATAATATCCTGAACTCTTGAGAGACTCCACAAGGTGAAAGATACAAACTTGCTCGAAGTCTTCGAAGCCGAAGATGATCTACATCGAGGAGACTCAAGATCATGCTACCTCTTCACTAAATTAGGGTCTAATGAAGTATACACCCTAAACTAAATGGCTAATGGTAGAGGATGATGAAGTAGGAAATGAGCTCACTTTAGATTTAATTTTCTCATAATATTTCATCACTTTGTCAAAAGCTAGAGAGCTTCAAGAGGAAGAAGAAGATGAAGTGATGAACTAAAAAGATGAGGTTAGAAATGAAACCATGGTGAGTATATGACATACACTAACCCTTGTAGAGACTAAACCATGGTGTAGGGTAATGGTTAGGTTAATAAAAATCTTAAGCAAAACAAAAAGGGTGGACTTAGTCAATGGTTCTACTAACTTCCATCCAAGCTCAACCATGACTAATTTCCAAGTTATTTGAATTACTTAAAACAAATAAAAACCTAACATTAACCTATCATGGTGTAAGTCTCATACATACATGTTGCATGTGTAACCTAGCATGACACAATAATATATACCACATATATATTTTGTGTGCAATGAAAATAATTAACATATATCACATATATGTTAAGTGTATTATAAGTGAGAAAAAGAAATGCTTAAATGAGCTAATATTAGTTAATGAAATTTAATATATCAAATATATAAATATACATTAAATTATTAAATCAACACTTGATTTAATAATCCGGCTATTGTTAGATATATGTATGCCCTAGAGGCCATTATATGTATAGTGGATGCTTGGACATGTATATATGAATATAGATGACTTTTTTGCTCAACATGATAGTATGATATCTGGTTTACTTTATCTTGACATGTTGATTTGATCATACTTTTATTCATTTTCACATTGTTATAAAGCCCTCAGGATATTTGCTTGACTACTGTGACTATGATCCGGATCATACTAGTAGGGTACGTGTAGTTTATAAGAATATCCTTGAACTGTTCCTAGTCGTGGGTGTATCGAGACGGGGCATCGATATTCCAGAGTAGACTAGCGTATACCATTCTTGTCCCATATGATGGGCGATGGATGATCCCATATCCATCTGGTGAGGTGACACCAAAGATTCTATACGGGTGCTCAGTGAAGACTGGGTACACCGAAAGGCCTCACAGAGAACTCCTATGTGGTATTATATCTCTCGTTGGAAAGCAGTTCTCAGGTGACACTGGTAGAGGTTAGTCTGTAGACCTAAGATCGTGATAGAGTCTTGTGTGTCCTCCCACTGTACTTTGATCTCCACCCTACCACGGCTTTATTATGTCGTGCAAACTGGTGGACTTTGGGTACAGTCCCGTGGCGCATGGAGGCAATGAGCGATAGGAGGGGTTTCGTCTCTCCCAGTATTGGGAGTTGATGTTGTGCTATGCTCGATTGGCAATAACAGGAAGTCCCTGGCCAGGGCTGCTGAGATTTACTGATAAGCGTTATCTGTAGTTTCTCAATCTGTTATGAGCCATACACCGGCATTACTTCTTAAGTTATTGGGGTCGACGATTCCATCCTTAAACTCGATATGCAACATATCTGACGAAGAGACCGGACTGTACGGTAAGTGTTGCCAGTTGGCTCGTCGGGGATTTTGACAGCTTCGCTGGTTTTCTTCTGATCGTTCAATACCCGGGTGGCCGTTACGTTTAGCTGACCGCTTGCAGCTTGTGGGTGTTTAATATGATCATCACCTACTTCCTGCGTATTGACGAGTCTTAGAGTCCCACACAGGAGTTTCCTGGCTCTGGCGAAAAGATGTGGTGTGCATATGAGATATGCGCGGGGACCCGATTAAATACGGTTATGTGATACCGTATATTAATCGGGCATTTTCTATTGGTCGGGTCGTATGTGATATGACCGGTTTGCTAAATCAAGTGTTGATTTAACAAATGACTTTTAGATTAATACTTTAATTAAACCCTTTTCTATTTTGTATGCATGCATGTATGCACATGATGATGTGCATGAACACATACATACATACATTGTATCATGGTTGTTGATACACATTTGGTGGCAATACAATACTCACATGGTAGTAATTTTATATATATATATATATATATATATATATATATATATATATATATCATTTTGAGTTAATGTAAGGATAATTCACTCATGGTTAATGTTTATCATCTTTGACCATACTTGACCTAATTTTTAACCTTGAGTTAATTTTCCTTTGGCTTTATTAACTCAATGATAAATATCTAAATAATTGAGGTGAGAATGATATAATATTGATTATTCATTCTCATCTTATTATTCATCACAAATACTTTGAGCTCAAGCTAAGCTATCATCTTCTTCTTCCTCTCTTGAAATTTTCTTTGAGTGAGGTTGATAAAAAGATAGGGTTTTGATTATAGAATACAAACCACATCATCATACGACACACATCTAGCCCATTTGTGTAGGCGTTTGCTCAACTTCATTCACAAATCAAGTAAAGCAAAGAGCTTTCGGCAAAGGGACTTCGGGTGGATCATCGTAGACTAGGAAGGCTTCCATCGATCTGTTCCAAACTCTCATAGTGCCAAAGAGTCACCAAGAGAGAGGTCTACAAAGGTTGTAATCTCTACCCTTAGGTATAGTTTTTCATTTGCATGTGATGCTTAGTTGCATGAAACCCAAAATTTCTAGTTATGATTCTTGTCATGTTCACTTAGCACTTTTAAAAATTTGATTGTGGCATATGTGATGCTTCCAAACCCTAGATGAGGTGCTAGATAAACCCAACAATGGTATCAGAGCCAAGCTAGAGCTTTAGGCGACACGTAGGAGAAGTTAAAAGTCCGATCGAACTCCGAAACAACACTTTGGACCCCTCTCTGGAAATTTTCTAAAACGTAGATTTTTTTCCACATTAAAAATACTCAAAAAATCGAGCTGGTAATTATATGGATTACTGTGAAATACGAGTCACTGTAGCCTTTAAGTCGCCGCGGAACCGTAGCCATACCATGCTTTTGGCGGCGGTTCTGCGGCAGTACTTGGGTGTCAGGGATAGTTATTTCTAGGGTTCATCCGTATGTATTACTACATACTTCTGGGAATTTTTAATTTTACTCAGGTGTTGAGTTTTCTGGAGATCTTTTGTATTCGTTCATTCGATCGGAAAGTTTAACATCGTTTAGTTTTTCAGGTAATTTAGAACGTTTTAAAATGTTCGATTGAATATCAATAACTCACTTTTTCCCGTATTGGAAAACTTTCCAGTGTTGGATTTTTCACGAGTTCGAAACTTTCGGAAAATCATGCAAGCGTATCTGTGGACCCTCTAGAAGAACGTAACCTTAACTCGATTATGTGACCGTCAAAACTGCCACTGAACCCTAGGGTTTGTGGTAGTTTAGCGTTGTCACATGTGAGGCGTTGGTTTGACCCTTCTACGGCTTGTTCAAAGGGGCTGTGACATGTTCTGGAAATTTTTAAACTCGGCTCAAGTGTTGTGCTGTTTGGGAAATCTTGGGTGTTTACTTATTCGATCGAAAAGTTTAACATTGTCTATTTATCTGGAATGTGATACAATATGTGGAATTCATAAAGTTAGGCATGAAATGCGAAGTATGTGATATTTCGAATTTACGATGTCTAAAGTGATTGTGGATTCCAAATGTTGTAGTTTTTCACTTTATTTTCTGCGACCGTAAGTGTAGTATGTGGTGTATCGCCAATTTCGTTTCTATACATCAACGACAATCGGGATACGCATACTTTCTTACGTTGATGATATGGGATATTATGTGTTGTTGAGATATGATTTGCGAGATTGTCGCGAATGAATAGCCAGGGGTTTAATTTGAGATGAGAGTTTTATTTTCATTCATGTATAAATCAATTGTATGTAATATTATTTTATTTAGGGCACTTCCGGGTTGAGGAAGATGTTTCCATCATTGTATATTATTTACTTTTCCGCATTAGGATAGACCCAAGGTGGGGAGCACAAGTGATCGGGTTCTAGGGTTCAGTGGGAGGCCATCTCGAGGAGTCGAGACCGGGTCTCCTAAACTCTAGAATTGGCAGGATCACTTGCCGCTCTCGTAGGGGTCTAGGGGTGTGGGTTTGGCTATTCATCGCGACCGTGGAATCCGTATTTTCTATTATTGGCTAAATACAAAATACGGACATCCTAGATATCCTTTTATTTTCATATATGCTTCTGCTGTTGATATTCTGTAATGCGATTACTTAGTATCTGAGACGAATGGATTATTATTATATATATGATATATAATAAACGTTGCTTATGTTTTACACCCGCGCTAATCCCGCCCCGCTATGCCGTTAGTTAAGTAACCTAACGGTGCATAACGGGACACTGTGGCGAATGCGGATGGCATAAGTGTACATTCTATTTTCGTTTCTTTTCTGTGATGGCTTAGGAACTTAAATGATGGGACTATATAAATAAGATTAATGTAAAGAAAAAGAAACATAAAGATGTTGTAGAATCAGATTTGAAACCCACTTGGTCTTTTTATGAAAAATGCAAGTTTCAAAAGATGCGGAGCTTAAGCCACTCCTTTTCTAAACTATTTTGATTCTACAACAAGATCAAGTTCAAAACGTTAAAGGTTTTCATAAAAACCATCCGCAACCCTCCGTCATTTTAGAAAGCAGAGTACTTAGTATTCGTGCTGCCTATTCTGATCATAGTCAAGGCGTAGTGTACGGTAGCTAAGTGATGTCTTCCTACAAAGCATATGATGCGATCAATTAGGATATTCATGTGATTATGTTGATCATAGTCAAGGGTCATATGGGTGGGTCTAGTTAATCTCGAAATGACGGGTAGAACTTGACTAATACTTATGATATGTTGACCATAGCCAAGGTCATAAGTAACTAGGGGTAAAAACCATATCGGGAATTTCAAGTGTTGAAATTTGCAATGAGATTACATACGATCTATATCATAGTTGGATCCCGATCCCACTGTGAGTAAGTGTTACTTCCAGAAGAGTTTTGCACTTTACAATTAGCTAATCAAGTAGGTGTCTAGAAAGGTGTTAATGGGGTTTGACCTCTGGGAAAACAAGGTTTATTTTAATTAGGTCCATGCGAAAGCACGGCCAACCTCCCTCAAAGTACCGACACTGGCCTGACTGACCGGTTAGCGAAACTGTAGAATGTAATTGTAAGTGCACGGCGGCGCCCCGGCCGTCAATCCGACGGCCAAATGCGGAAGCGGTGAATAACTTTAATTTTCTTGAACTGGCAAACCGCCGCGCACTAATACCCGGATCGAACCACTAACTAGTCCTAGCTATCAACAAGAAAGGGAATAGAGATATACCGACGACCCAAGTCCTCCGGTCTTCTCGTCATGGTCCCGATCTCCTGCGGAAAAGTCCCGTCTCCTCCTCGTCGCCGGAAGTGCACCACATCGCCTACTTTGTTTACGGGCTCCCACCTCAATGCCGAGGCAACTCGGACACGAAGCCGGCTACTCGACGTGCCCAAGATTTGCTGTAGAATGGAGTGTAGAGATCCATGTATCATTTTAGGGTTAAGGAGGTGCCATTTGGTGGAGGAAAGAAGGGATTTTGGAGATCAACTAGAGAGCTCTTTTTCTTAGCACAATATGAAAAATGCCATACCAAATGAATCAACCTCTCCCACCAAAATGGCCGGCCCCCCCATTTTACCATATGTGATTGGAGAGAGAAAGAACCAAGACAAGGGGGGTGGTTGGAAAGCAAAAAAATGATGAGGGAAAAACAAATGATCACCACAAATCCAACACACAAAGGCAACCATCATCTCATGCATGATGGCTTCAAAAAGTCAAGCCATCATGAGAAGAAGAAGAAGTCAAGTGATGGTGCTCATCATGAAAACCATCATGATACCAATAAATGCAAATACCCCCTCCACAAAAGCCTATTTGCAACAATGCAAATAAACCCTCCTCCACCAATCTTCGGCCAATGAACGGAACAATGGAAATTGGCCGAAACGGAAAGCAAACTGGCAACTCCAGAAAACTGGTCCCGTAATAAATTACAGGAAAAACCCCGATACTGTGCATACACACCCGCATCTGTATTTCGACCGAAATACAAATGCAATGAGACAAAATCTACACTGTACTATACTAGGATCCGGCTTAAACCAAAGCCGGCTAGTAATATCTGTTCGATCCTGATCCGTGCAATACCGCACGTATCTGATCGAACCCTGCCATATAACCATACGGCCTATAGTACAAACTGTCCGATCCTGATCCGTGCAATACCGCACGTATCTGATCGGACCTTGCCATATCTCCATACGGCCTCTACAACCTTTCGCCCGAAAGCTGAGTAACTGAATGTGGGGGACTCTAAAGACTCGTCAACACCTCGGTTGTGGATTTAACCACTAGCACGTCAGAGGTATAAGCCAATACGTAACGGGCTACCAAGTATTGACTAAAAGGGACGTCTGTGAATGAACTCAGCCTGACAACCCTACTGAGCCTGTCAGTGACAATATCCGTACAGTCCGGTCCGTTCGTCTATGAGAATCGCATGGCGGGCCTAGGGGGTTGGTAAAAGTCAGACCCCCAAAAGCGGTACAAGTCGTGTCGAAGTGTAGCCCAGAACACCCTGAGATACTACTGGAATACCTACCAGTAAATCTCCTTGCCTTGGCCAAGGACTTTGTGTAATGGCTCTCCTAGACACAGCACGACCTCACCCCCAATACCGGGAGAGACGAACCCCTGAAGATACGCTCACTGCCTCCATGTGGCTCGGGACTGTACCCAACTAAAACCTGTTTGCACGACTCCTTTGAGCCGTGGTAGGGTAGTAATCAAAGTACAGTGGGAACTCACACGAGACAAATGACGATCCCCAGGTCGATGAACTAACCTGCACACATGTCACTAGGGAACTGCCATCTGACGTCTGGTATATGACCAACTAGCATGTTCCCGGCGAGTCCTGTCCGGTGTACTCATAACCCAATGAGCACCTGTATACATCTTAGGTGATCCAACTGACACCAGTGGCTTATGAGACCGGCCACCGCCCCTCGTCGGGGTCTCGACTGTATACACTAGTCTACAAAGGAGAATCGATGCCCTGTCTCGAAACTCTCACGACTAGGGACCTTTTAAGGATATGCTTATAGACCCCCAGCTCCCACTTATATGATCGCCCTCATACTGCTGGTGGTCAAGCAAGAATCCTAGGGGCTCTATCAACGTGTAATAGCGACGTGTCAGGTCACTTAAAACAGTACACGATGATAAAGGTAAACCAGATAGCATACTATCATCTCGAGTAAGAATGTCCTACCGGGATAGGTCCTCCCTCAATCATTATAATCACGTACCTGTGACCTAATAATTGACTCTGAGGGCACTATCTCCAACAATCTCCCACTTGCACTCAAGGCTAATTATTGCGATGTCGCATACTCACAGCCCGTGTGATACCGAATATCCAACTCCTCTACTAGTCAGTCTCACAAAGCTCGTTTGCGGAACTATTGCGTTCGAGGAATAGCCTCAGTGAGTGGATCCGCTTAGTTGTTTCTTTCTATGTCTCTCTATATCTCAAGTTCGCGGAGAAAGCAATCTCCCGAAAAGAGCAATACCTGTCTCAGAATATGTCTGGATGTCTGATGGGACCTAGCTCATAAATGAACTCCAAATCCAAACTTCTTAGACTGTATCGTCAACTGAACTTAATCAGTATCCTGCGCGCCATGCCTCCCTCAGTATTGCCTTGGACCACCTGTCCAAAATTCTGCCCCTCATCAGAAGGAAAACTATAACTCTGACAACCTCCTTGTCGTCCATGTCACCTTGGAAGCCTGGAATGATAACTGTCTCCTGAATGAGGCTGTCGTTATCATCTCCCTAGAACATCCACTTATGTTCTAAAACTGCTTCCGACTGTTTCTCCAGGATTGGATTAATGTCAACTTATTGCATCTAGTGCAAGAACAACATCTGGTGTGGTACTTGACATCTCACGATTGACTTAATTGCCTGAGCAAGTGATCTGCCAATCATGCCCGTCCCTCTCCCCTTTAGTCTGTAAGACACCTTTGGAGAGGGTGACTCCATTACCTGCAGGTACACTACCGTGCCAGGAGTCGTCCATCCTAAATACTCTTAGAATGCTGTCAAGTACCCTGATTGGGAAACCACCCAAATCTAGATCTAAGACCATAGATCTAGTAACCAGTATGTCTGATATAAAATCCATTTCCTTTGTGGAGAAACAACTGTGTGACGACTAAAGTATAACCGATCGTAGTGTGGGAGTTTCTTTTCCTACTCTGTGTATATCATCCAAATACCAGGATATCACACCCTACTACCTTCTCAACAGATCCATCCCCTATTCTGATGAAGTTAAACCCATGACTGTCACGTCAGAAATAGATGATCTATCTCCGCTACATCTGCTCTAGTCTATAAATAGACATAAGCAACCTGTCCACCAATGCTTCCGCTGCTCCCACTAACTACGACAACCCTCTGGCAGAGTCATATAGACGTATACTTCTAAAACTGGTTTAGAACGACGCTATACTCATCCTCCCGCCGGGTCTCGTAACCTGGAACAACAGCAATGGCAATTGTGGGTAAACAAGAACTTCCCTGTCACCGTCCTTGAGGCTACCGTAGTGCCTCTCGGGTGCCTGAAGTTACCCACCTAATCTGCGGAGTGGCCAATGGAATGTCAATCCAGATTGAATCTTTAGGTTCCTTATCAAATCTTCAGTAATCGTTTGTGGTTCTGGAATCACTTCCAGTTCTACCATACTCCCACTACTGTTTTCTGAAAAAATCCATTTTTAATAAAACTGTGGCGAGTCTAGAACAATATCGCTATTGTTCATCCAGATGGTAGAAAGTCAACCCTCGTCATAGCCTGGGTCAACCCACAAACAGCCATTACAGAAACGTGCCTTGAGTTGTCCAGTGTCTGGTTTTAATCATAAACCGGACAACTCCCCGTACCTTAACATCGTTAAGATATGAACTGTTCTATATCCAATATAGAAACAGAGGCACTGATTTAATTGAACCAGATCCAAATCATGCAACTGTCTCCAGTGCATGTCAACTAAATGGAAGGAGGCGGATCAGCGTTACTCAACTTAGGAATGCTTCCAATTATGAGTAACCTGAAAGAGAAGCAAGATCTCTTAATCATTACTATCAACTGAATACCAAATACAAGTATCTACATCTTCGATCACTTTGAAGAATCTCGATACTTGCTACACCTGGTTCTCTACTCCATTCAAATACCTATAACTTCTCAAAATTCGGACCCTGTGTTTCCTACGAAACACCTGTCTAAAAACTAGAGAAGTCATAAGTAAACCGAATATAGTACGAGGACCAACCCCTCTGTCCTGATGGACCCTGCACAACATACAATACTCTGCATAAGTCCCTTGAGTCTGATAACTCATTCACTGTGTGTTGTAGGTTGAAATCTATACTTATGGTTAAGAAGAATTACACCGCTGTTTAATGCTCCTTACCTAACCATCCACTGATATAGGTAAATGTCATAGACATAATTTCAAAAAGGTATATCTCACTCTATGAAAATAGACGTACAGATATATCAATTTGAAATTGGTGCATAATATCGGATATTCAAAACCAAATATTTGCCGACCGGCAAACAGCCCAGGTGATTTCCTCAAATATCACCGATTACAACGAATCCTGATATAATGAGGATGATCACCCAATTCCCAATAACCTACTCCCACTCATCATCTGTAAAACCATACAGATGTGAGAATCATACCTGGTAAATACATACCCTGGAGCAAGTGTCTAATCGGGAAATCAGTTTTCTTTTAACATTACACAGTGAAACTGAAACATTGAAATGTTCCGATGGGGTATTCTGGTATTCCTAGTAATGCCTCTTCCAGATTCACGACTGTAACCGTATAATTCTTTGCCACCTCTCCAAATCCCTTCATATGTCTTTAGTCTTTACCTTCTGCACACCCCTTTAGGCCAAATGGTTTTCTTCCTTCCCTACCGTTCGGCACCAGCCTATGGTTTGGAAGAAGACTATCCAATAAGCATAATGGGTGTAATGTCCCAATCCTAGGAACACTCGCAATGCGAGAGAAGGTGAAGATAAAAGACACCTGAATAAATCTTATTCCTATTTCTCCTGAACCAGAATCCATCCCCGAACTGGAACAAGTTCCTTTCGAGTTCGTATATAACCATACGATGGAGTATCCAAATAAACTGTGGATCTTCGTAGTGACACGGAGTGTCCTGGAGAAATACAAAGGTGATGTGGGAGTGGTAACGAAATATTTGGTTTGGTCGTGAATATCTGTTGCAATTTACTTTGCCCTCTTACTAATCCCTTGCTTTGTCTGAACTTAATACCTTCTGCACACCATCGTTATGCTAATTGGTTTTCTTCATTCCCTACCGGTCGGCACCAGCCTAAGGTTTGGAAGAAGACAATCCAATTTGCGTAATAGGTGTACTACCCCTAAACCAAGGAGTACTCGTAACCTGAGAGAGGGTAAAAGGAAAAGACAACTGAATAATCCTATCCGTTTTCTCCAGAACCTGAAACCATCCTCGAATAAATTCCTTCGAGTTCGTATCTAACCATACGATGGTTTTGTCCAATGGAAGTGGACGTTCGTAGTAATACGGGGTGTCCTGGAGAAAAGGGTAAAAGTAGGAGTGGCAATGAGGTCTGCAACTCTGACAATCCAAAAACCGGTGTTTAAGAAGGTTCGGTCAACTTGGTCACTGAGTCAAAGTCTTAGGGTCGGGTCAATGGTCGCTGCCAAAGAGAGAGAGAAAAGAAACACTCAGCGTGCACTCTAACCTAGATCAGAATGGTCACCAATTTATCTAATCTGGAAACCTCCCACTGTACCTCAAATTCTCCTCCAAACCTGAAAGAAGAATTAGTCGGGGTTACCCGAGGAGTAAACTAACTCATCAGTGGGAATCGGGATCCAACTATCATTGCATGATAACGTGACGGAATCCGCTCACGCTATCACACTCCAGAAGGTATGCGCATATCTGGCAAGTTTCAGTTTTTTTTTTTTTTGAAACTCCCGATGTGATTTCTTCCCCATGCTCTTATGACCTTGACTTTGGCCAACAAATCATAAGTCACATGTCAAGTTCTACCCGTCATTCTCCAGGTTGATTCGAATCCACCCGCACAAGCCCTTGACTTTGGCCAACAAGGCTATACGACTGTTCCAAACCAACGCATCTATCTATGCTGCATATGAATAACCAACAGCTACCAAACACTGTGCCTTGAATTTGGCCAACAAACACAGCTTGAATACTATTGACTACCCATATGAAACGACGGAGGGCTACGAATGGTTTCTGGCGAAAACCTTTAACGTAAAGAACTTGATATCGTTGAAGGAACTGATAGCTTTTAAAAATATAGTGACGAAAACCTTCGCTAAAGAGGTCACTCCCGGTGAAGGGATCTCGGCTCCTTCCCCGTAGAATGGGGTGCAGGATATTCCAAATGAATACCGCGATGCAAAGCAAAAGTAATCGGCTATAGTGAAGTTAATGCCCTGACGCAAACTTTTTGTCCAACGGGTCACTCCCGGTGAAGGGATCTCGGCCCTTGCCTCGTCGACTGAGGAGCAGGATATTCTAAATGAATACCACGATGAAAAACAAAAGTAAACGTCCTTGCAATAACAGCTTTTTGAAAAGTGTTCCAACAACATCAGATTAGGTTTGTTTTTAACTTGCATTGATCCGAATCAACGCAGTCCCATCAATTGATCACACCACAAAGAACGAAAATATACTGATGTACGTATATGCCATCCGCATTCGCCGCTGGGTCCCGTCATTACCCGTTAGGTTAGCTAACTAACGACAGAGCGGGGACTGGACTAGCGCGGATGTAAAACATATACAACATCTACTAATATATATACCAATATATTATATTCGCTCAAGGCGTGAATAAAATGCAACATCACAGAAATGTACAGCATCACAGAAACAATACAGATATCTGGGATCCCCGGGTTTTACAGAGCCGCTGAAACCCGACGTTCCCCTGGTCGTGTGGATAGCCTGTGCAATGAAATCCTAGACCCCTACGGGCGCGGCAAGTTACCCGCCAAAACCTGAAGCGAGGCAGCCCCCTTCAGCGACGTGAATGGACCACCCGGCACTTCACGGAATCCGGTAACTTGGGCACCCCTCCTGGGTCAACCTGTAACCCCTACGAGTGCGGCGAATAGCCCGCCAATCCTAGAGTGAAGCCCCCTCCGTCTCAATGCCATGAGATGCGGGCTTGTTGCCCTCCAGAACCCGGCTATCCGTGCACCCCTCCGCGGGGCAATCCTAGTACAGAAAATAAAATATACATACAACGGGTACATCGACCGCAACCAGGTCGTGCCCCAAAATAATAATACAAACAGGCAGTGACGGCAGTCCACATGTCGGACGCTCGCCCCGCAATATCAAATGTACATAATACAACAGAACTGTACTAGCATTGCATCCAGGCTATCCCCCACGACCGATCCGCAACATCACAGCATAAACATAGAACATCAACGTGAAAGTCACGTTCGCAAATCCGTCTAACCGGGCTATAGCAGTTAGACCGGATTTACCGATCAAGTGACATTCACGGTCGCAGATATAATGTAAATACTGTGAAAAATGTGTTTAAAATATCCGATCGATCAAAAATTAACAAGTGGGCCCCCAATCAAAACTGTAGCACTCACAGAAAACCTGGGCCCAATTTTAATATTCCAAAACCCATATTTTAAGCCCAGAAGGCCTCTGTAAAAAATTGGTGAAGTGATCTCCACAGTGTGCGGCGGAAGGGCGGCGGGAAGGGGGTTTTCGCGGCGGTTCCGCGCTCCCACTGTGGAGTTACTTCGTCGAATTTTTACAGAGCTCTTAGATTTTCCAGTACATCAATATTTTACAATCTGAAAAATTTTTCGACACCAAAAATTTCCAACAGAAAACTGATGCTAACAAAAATGTAGTTTTGGAACATTCGATCGATCGAAACAGAAAAACACGCTACACCAAGCTAGACTAAGTTAATGGCGAGGCTCTGATACCACTGTAAGTGCACGGCGGCGCCCCGGCCGTCAATCCGACGGCCAAATGCGGAAAACCATCATGATACCAATAAATGCAAATACCCCCTCCACAAAAGCCTATTTGCAACAATGCAAATAAACCCTCCTCCACCAATCTTCGGCCAATGAACGGAACAATGGAAATTGGCCGAAACGGAAAGCAAACTGGCAACTCCAGAAAACTGGTCCCGTAATAAATTACAGGAAAAACCCCGATACTGTGCATACACACCCGCATCTGTATTTCGACCGAAATACAAATGCAATGAGACAAAATCTACACTGTACTATACTAGGATCCGGCTTAAACCAAAGCCGGCTAGTAATATCTGTTCGATCCTGATCCGTGCAATACCGCACGTATCTGATCGAACCCTGCCATATAACCATACGGCCTATAGTACAAACTGTCCGATCCTGATCCGTGCAATACCGCACGTATCTGATCGGACCTTGCCATATCTCCATACGGCCTCTACAACCTTTCGCCCGAAAGCTGAGTAACTGAATGTGGGGGACTCTAAAGACTCGTCAACACCTCGGTTGTGGATTTAACCACTAGCACGTCAGAGGTATAAGCCAATACGTAACGGGCTACCAAGTATTGACTAAAAGGGACGTCTGTGAGTGAACTCAGCCTGACAACCCTACTGAGCCTGTCAGTGACAATATCCGTACAGTCCGGTCCGTTCGTCTATGAGAATCGCATGGCGGGCCTAGGGGGTTGGTAAAAGTCAGACCCCCAAAAGCGGTACAAGTCGTGTCGGAGTGTAGCCAAGAACACCCTGAGATACTACTGGAATACCTACCAGTAAATCTCCTTGCCTTGGCCAAGGACTTTGTGTAATGGATCTCCTAGACACAGCACGACCTCACCCCCAATACCGGGAGAGACGAACCCCTGAAGATACGCTCACTGCCTCCATGTGGCTCGGGACTGTACCCAACTAAAACCTGTTTGCACGACTCCTTTGAGCCGTGGTAGGGTAGTAATCAAAGTACAGTGGGAACTCACACGAGACAAATGACGATCCCCAGGTCGATGAACTAACCTGCACACATGTCACCAGGGAACTGCCATCTGACGTCTGGTATATGACCAACTAGCATGTTCCCGGCGAGTCCTGTCCGGTGTACTCATAACCCAATGAGCACCTGTATACATCTTAGGTGATCCAACTGACACCAGTGGCTTGTGAGACCGGCCACCGCCCCTCGTCGGGGTCTCGACTGTATACACTAGTCTACAAAGGAGAATCGATGCCCTGTCTCGAAACTCTCACGACTAGGGACCTTTTAAGGATATGCTTATAGACCCCCAGCTCCCACTTATATGATCGCCCTCATACTGCTGGTGGTCAAGCAAGAATCCTAGGGGCTCTATCAACGTGTAATAGCGACGTGTCAGGTCACGTAAAACAGTACACGATGATAAAGGTAAACCAGATAGCATACTATCATCTCGAGTAAGACTGTCCTACCGGGATAGGTCCTCCCTCAATCATTACAATCACGTACCTGTGACCTAATAATTGACTCTGAGGGCACTATCTCCAACAGTAATTAATCCTGGCTAGTTTTCTTTTCAGGTTTTGAAAGAAAATTTGATAAAAGCAGAGGGTGACATCGATTAGATAAGATAATAACCAATCTAATTCTTTGCAAGAGCATTTCACTGAGTGTATTCTTTTCTCTCTCCTAATGGCAGTTACCCATGACGGGACATAAGCTTCTACTAGAGAAAAACAAACTGACAGGACCGAACTATAAAGAATGGTTAAGGAACTTGAATATTGCACTCACATATGATAAGGTATCGTATATCCTCACAACCAAAGCCCTACCCGTCCCAGGACCTGAATCATCCGTTTCGGATAGGGAGATCCGAAAAATGCGATATTGACTGCAACACGGCCAAGTGCCTCGTGCTTGCTTCTATGGACAATATCCATCAGAAACAACACGAGAAGATGGATGTGCAATCCATCTTTCTTCATACAAGGGAGTTGTATGAAGAGCAATCTCGTACTTTAAGATACGAGACATCTCAAAAGTTATTTCAGATGCGAGTGGCCCCTGGTGCGTTAGTAGGAGACCATGTCCTGAAGATGATTGGTCCTATAGAAGAACTTGAGGAACTGGGATGGACTATGGATAATGAGCAATATACAGATGTTGTTCTACAGTCTCTCTTCCCCGCCTTTGCTCCATTCATAGTGAATTTCAATATGAACGATTTGGAGAAATCATTGCCTGAACTTCTCAATATATTGAGGAGTGCACATAGTACGTTGAAAACAACGAGGACTCCCACTCTGCTTGCTGGGCCATCTTCCTCTTCAGTCCTAAAAGCCAAGGCCAAGGGAAAGAAGAAGAAGAAGTCCATCAAACCGAAAGGTGGAGTAAAAAAGGCGAAGGGGAAAGAAATATCTGGGGCCGCGAGAAGTGGGAAAGGGGAATGTTTTTACTGTCACAAGTTGGGACATTAGAAACGCAACTGTGCTGTGTATCTTGCAGATCTCAAGAAGAAGAAGCATGATGATGCTTCCGCTTCAGGTGTGTTTGTAACTGAGAACTGTTTTTCAATTAACTCTGCATCTTGGGTATTAGATACCGGTTCTGGTTCTCACATCTGCAATTGTATGCAGGGATTGGGAAACAGTAGAGTTTTGAAGACGGGTGATCATACTCTGCGGGTTGGAAATGGTTCCAATGTACACGCTGTATCCGTAGGAAAGTATCATCTTGGGTTGCCTCCGGGTTGTATTTTTGTTTTGAACCTGTGTTATTTTGTACCTAGTTTGCTATGTAATATAATATCCGTTTCTTTGTCGGACAATGAAGGATATCATTTTTTGTTGCAAAATAATATTATGAACATTAACTTGAATCAAGAGTTGATTGGGTATGGTACACTAAATAACGGTATTTACGTCCTGAACCAACACACAGTTTTCAGTATACAACATACTAATAAAAGAAAGTTTTCAGATATAAATGAGGCTTTTCTTTGGCATTGTAGACTTGGTCATATTAATGAAACAAGACTAAACAAGCTACATAAAGATGGATATTTGAATCCTTTTGAATATAAATCTTATGCGACTTGCCAGTCTTGTATGAAATGTAAAATGACCAAAACTCCATTAACTGGACACGGAGAAAGAGCTGTGGAACTCTTAAGCCTCATACATAGTGATGTATACGGAGCAATGTCTACACATGCTAGAGGCGGTTTTTCATACTTCATTACTTTTACTGATGATTTCTCAAGATTCGGACACGTGTTTTTGATAAAGCACAAATCTGAAGCTTTTGAGAAATTCAAGGAGTATAAACTTGAAGTAGAAAAACAAACAGGCTTGAGCATCAAGAAACTTCAATCAGATCGAGGTGGAGAATATTTAAGTACAGAGTTTTTAGACTTCTTAAAAGAGAATAGGATTCTCTCTCAGCTCACTCCTCCTCACACACCATAGCACAACGGTGTGTCAGAACGGAGGAATCGTACCCTATTAGATATGGTACGATCCATGATGTGTGATGCTGAGTTACCGCTTTCTTTTTGGGGGTATGGATTAGAGACAACAATGTATCTGTTAAACAGAGTTCTAACCAAGCCCGTGTCTACCACTCCATATGAGATATGGAGTGGAAAGAGACCATTTCTTAAAAGAGTTAGGATTTAGGGTTGTCCGGCTTTTGTTAAAAAGCAGAATCCAGACAAACTCGAGACACAATCAGTCATGTGTAAATTTGTGGGATATCCAAAACATTCATATAGATATCTATTCTACCACAAGGAGGAACAAAAGGTGTTTGTTGCTCAGCATGCCACATTTTTGGAAAATGAAATCTTTACAGACAGTACTGATGGCAACGTGGTAGAACTAGAAGAGGTTCTAGAGACACAAATTACTCAGGACGAATTGGCTGAAACTGATGTTGCAGTAGAACTTCATGAACCTCAGCCGCTCCGGAGATCTAGTAGAACTTCTCGCCCACCAGAGAGATACTACGGGTTTCTCATTGATGGTGATAGAGAAGAATGCATCATAGATGATGATGACCCTGCTAGTTTTCAACAAGCTATCACGAGTAGTGACTCAGTGAAGTGGCTGGAAGCCATGAGATCTGAAATGGAGTCCATGTACACCAACAAAGTATGGACTTTGGACGTTGCGCCTCCTGGGATAAAATCCGTTGGGTGCAAATGGATCTTTAAGAGAAAGATTAGTGTAGATGGACAGGTAGATACCTTTAAAGCAAGGCTTGTAGCGAAAGGTTTTCGTCAAAGACCAGGATTGGACTATGATGAAACTTTCTCTCCAGTAGCAATGCTTAAATCCATTAGGATCTTACTTGCTATTGCTGCTTACTATGATTATGAAATCTGGCAGATGGACGTTAAAACTGCATTTCTAAATGGTGATTTAGAAGAATGCGTTTTTATGGATCAGCCAGAGGGCTTCATTGACAGTGGGAGCAGCGGGAAAGCATGTAGATTGCTTAAATCCATTTATGGATTAAAGCAGGCCTCACGAAGCTGGAACATCTGCTTTGATGATACAATCAAAAAGTTTGATTTTATCAAAAATGTAGATGAACCATGCATTTATAAGAAGATTGTAGGGAGTACTGTCACTTTCCTCGTATTGTACGTGGATGACATTCTTTTGATAGGAAATGATATTCCTATGCTACAATCGGTCAAACTATTCTTATCACAAAGGTTCTCCATGAAGGACCCGGGTGATGCCTCATGCATTTTGGGCATTAGGATCTATAGAGATAGATCCAAGATGTTATTGGGACTATCCCAATCAAAGTACATAGACACCATCCTAAAAAGGTTTAGTATAGAAGATTCCAAGCGTGGTGCCTTGCCCGCTTGTCATGGAATCACTCTCTCCAAGGACTTATGTCCGAAGACAAATGAAGAAAGAGCTCGCATGAGCGTTGTACCCTACGCTTCAGCCGTAGGATCTATAATGTATGCGATGTTATGTACACGCCCTGATGTAGCTTATGCACTAGCTATAGTAAGCAGGTATCAATCCAACCCAGGGGAGAAACATTGGATAGCAGTGAAGAACATTCTTAAGTACTTACGAAGAACTAAAGAATTGTTCTTGGTGTATGGTAATGGGGATCTCCAGATGGAGGCCTTTACCGATTCCAGCTTCCAAAGTGATAAGGATGACAGCAAATCTATCTCAGGGTTTGTATTTACCCTCAATGGAGGGGCGGTTAGTTGGAAGAGTTCCAAACAGGACACCGTTGCAGACTCCACGATGGAAGCTCAGTATATTGCTGCAAATGATGCTGCCAAGGAAGCCGTCTGGATGAGGAAGTTCATCGCGGAACTAGGAGTAGTTCCAACCATTGTTGATCCAATACCATTATTTTGTGATAATAATGGAGCTATGGCGTTAGCCAAAGAACCAAGGTCCCATCAGAAGTCCAGACACATCCTGAGGCGATATCATTTGATCCGGGAGATAGTAGATCGCCAGGAGATCGAGATTCGGACAGAAGATACAAAGAATAACACAATGGACCCACTCACCGAGGCCCTTCCACAGCCGCAGCATGAGCGACTTTTTGAGATGTTGGGTATGAGATACACCAATAACTGGCCTTAGTGCAAGTGGGAGATTGTTAGATATATGTATTCCCTAGAGGCCATTATATGTATAGTGGATGCTTGGACATGTATATATGAATATAGATGACTTTCTTGCTCAACATGATAGTATGCTATCTGGTTTACTTTATCTTGACATGTTGATTTGATCATGCTTTTATTCATTTGCACATGTTGATAAAGCCCTCAGGATATTTGCTTGACTACTGTGACTATGATGCGGATCAAACTAGTGGGACATATGTAGTTTATAAGCATATCCTTGAACTGTTCCTAGTCGTGGGTGTATCAAGACGGGGCATCGATATTCCAAAGTAGACTAGCGTATACCATTCTTGTCCCATATGATGGGCGATGGATGATCCCATATCCATCGGATGAGGTGACACCAAAGATTGTATACGGGTGCTCAGTTAAGACTGGGTACACTGAACGAACTCACAGAGAACTCCTATGTGGTATTATATCTATCATCCGATAGCAGTTCTTAGGTGACACTGGTACAGGTTAGTCTGTAGACCCGAGATCGTCATAGAGTCCTGTGTGTCTTCCCACTGTACTTTGATCTCCACCCTACTACGGCTCTACTGAGTCGTGCAAACAGGTGGACTTTGGGTACAGTCCCGAGGCGCATGGAGGCGATGAGCGATAGGAGGGATTTCTTCTCTCCCGGTATTGGGAGTTGATGTTGAGCTATGCTCGATTGGCTATAACAGGAAGTCCCTGGCCAGGGCTGCTGAGATTTACTGATAAGCGTTATCAATAGTTTCTCAATCAGTTATGAGCCATACACCGGCATTACTTATTAAGTTATTGGGGTCGACGATTCCATCCCTAAACTCGATATGTAACATATCTGAGGAAGAGACCGGACTATACGGTAAGTGTTTCCAGTTGGCTCGACGGGAGTTTTGACAGCTTCGCTGGTTTTCTTCTGATCGTTAAATACCGTGGTGGTCGTTACGTTTAGCTGATCGCTTGCGGCTTGTGGGTGTTTGATATGATCATCACCTACCTCCAGCGTATTGACGAGTCTTAGAGTCCCATACAGGAGTTTCCTGGCTCAGGAGAAAAGATGTGGTGTGCATATGAGATATGCGCGGGGACCCGATTAAATACGGTTATGTGATACCGTATATTAATCGGGCATTTTCTATTGGTCAGGTCGTATGTGATATGACCGGTTTGCTAAATCAAGTGTTGATTTAACAAATGACTTTTAGATTAATACTTTAATTAAACCCTTTTCTATTTTGTATGCATGCATGTATGCACATGATGATGTGCATGGATACATACATACATACATTGTATCATGGTTGTTGATACACATTTGGTGGCAATGCAAGACTCACATGGTAGTAATTATATATATATATATATATATATATATTTATCATTTTGAGTTAATGTAAGGATAATTCACTCATGGTTAATGTTTATCATTTTTGACCATACTTGACCTAATTTTTAACCTTGAGTTAATTTTCCTTTGGCTTTATTAACTCAATGATAAATATCTAAATAATCACATACCATGGTTGATGTGAGAATGATATAATATTGATTATTCATTCTCATCTTATTATTCATTTCAAATACTTTGAGCTCAAGCTAAGCTATCATCTTCTTCTTCCTCTTTTGAAATTTTCTTTGAGTGAGGTTGATAAAAAGATAGGGTTTTGATTATAGAATACAAATCACATCATCATACTACACACATCTAGCCCATTTGTGTTGGGTGTTCGCTCTGCATCATTCACAAATCAAGTAAAGCAAGGATCTTTAGGCAAAGGGACTACGGGTAGATAATCGTGGACTAGGAAGGCTTCCATCGATCCGTTCTGAACTCTCATAGTGCCAAGGAGTCACCAAGGGAGGTCTGCAAAAGTTCTAATCTCTATCCTTAGTGATAGTTTTTCATTTGCATGTGATGCTTAGTTGCATGAAACACTAAATTTCTAGTTATGATTCTTGTCAAGTTCACTCAGCACCTTTAAAAAGTTGATTGTGGCATATGTGATGCTTCCAAACCCTATATGAGGTGCTAGGTAATCCAAACAGCTATATCACATACAACCGACTAATATCATATGAATCAACTTATCGAATCAACACTTGATCCGATAACCTGGCTATATCATATATAACTGTCACGACCCGAAATGGCACGTGACTGACACTTGAATCATACGAAGTCTATAGGACCACATTTAATTCATGTAAGCCAAAAATCCCAGAAATCTAAACCGTTTTAAATGAAGATGAAGGAAAAGTTTAGTTTTAAAGCAAGTGGTTTAACAAAATAAGCCGTAGTATGCATTTTTAAAACATAAAGTCTTTTCCAAAAATTTCAGCAGAGTTTCCTTTATAAATACTGGCCCCAAACGGGTACAAACATGCATAATATAAGGCATCCCCAAGAGGGAGGTAGCTCTTCGCCAATTGGCGGTCACAACCACGCAAGCAATATAATATACAACGCCAAAGGGCGAGGATCAAAACTCAGAAGAAAACCAAAGGAAAACCGTAATAATACAAGCGCGACTCTAAGGTCGAAAGAATATACACTGGTCTTCTAAGTCTAACAAATATACAAGTCTGGTTGATGGAGTTACTAGATACAGCAAAAATAAATAAAGTACAACGATGGTCAGGATACGAGTGAACCCACCTACCAAAGCAATCACCTGGAAAGAAGAAGTGTGCCAACAAGCCGCAACGAAACCTGTACGGCAAAACGTGCAAGAAACTGTGGCACAACGGGGGTGAGTTGCCAACTCGTGAGTAGAAAATATCACCGAGTAGAAATCGCATGTATGACTTTATCCTAGGTCATACCATAATATCTATATAATATATAACCCGGAGCATCTGAAAATGGCAAGGTTAAACATCTAACAGAAGTGTAATACCAAGTGCTCGTGTCAGTGCCTCAGGTAGCAGCATAATACATATATGATATATGAATGCATGAAAACAGAATGCAACTGAATGAGAAAACTGTTTTCATATCTCAGTGAGATTTCTGAATAAAACCGAAGTATCATCAATGAAATCAACAGAGAATCAGTGTCAAGCATCGACACAAGATATATATCTCGCTATCTCAATATCTCGGGCTCCGGCAATCCGGACTGGCCCGTATCATCAAATCTCTATACCTCAGGCTCGGGCAATCCGGACTGGCCTATATCATCAAATCTCAAGACTACGTCGGTATCTTTCGGATATCCGCCGCGTTACAATCATCGGTCGGTAATGCTCCCCTGCCAGGTTTAACGCCATCATCTGCGACCATCTTGCCCCGGGGTACCGCACCGGGTCCACCATGCACCCGCAGACAGTTCCTCCTACTCCTCGAATCGGGTGTATTATATCGCTCAAGAGCCGAGAAAACTCATTGTAACATTTCAGAAAAATAAAATATTATTTTTGGGAATTTTTATAATTAAATACTAAATATAATGAATATTTTAATATTATGGTATAATTAAATACCGATAAATAGGGAAAATTTTGAATTTTTTTTAGAAATTACAGAAATGAGGGTGATTTGTGTGATTCATACAAAATATGAAATTTTATGATTTATTATACACTAATTTTGTGCTAATCGTGATTAAATATCGCTAATCGGGCACTAAACGTGTTTTGTGCACATGACATACAAAAGTCTTTTTTTACACTTCTTATATTTCATACCATGGAATTTCTTCATGATTCAAGCATGGTTGTTTGAATTTAAAAAGAAGAGAAAAGAAAACAAAAGAAAATAAAAAGAAAATGGAAAACATTAGAATAATGGGTATGGGGATGAGAGAGAGAGGGTGAGGGGTCAACCAAGTCATGGCTCATCTCTTAACACTTCATCATCTTCACCTTTTCTTCTTCTTCTCTCAACATAGCAGCACCTCCTCCCCCTTCCACTTCAAAACCCCAAATCATCATCAAATTTACACCAAAAGTCCATCCCCACTTCACAAAAATTGTGCACAAGCCTTCAAGCTACACTTTGGACAAAGAAAAATCATATTTTGGTGCTGTAGGGGATTCATGAGTGTCAAATGAGGTAATCCCTTCACAATTAGTGTAGTATTTCATTTGCTTATGCATCTATTCAAGTTTAAAATTGTTTTGGCGAAGTTTAGTGGACTTTGGAAATCCCTAGAGAGGGTTAGGGTTAATTTGAGTTGTGTTAGTGTAATAAAGCCCTAGTAGTGACCTTGAACCCCCTTAGATGTTAGAAACCCAGAACCAAACACAATAACAAACCTGAAACGAAAAAAAGAAACTTCAAATGTCGGGTTTTGTGAGAACTTAGGGTATGCAAGGGAATCAGGGATGACATGGAGTATTTTCAAGGCTAGCAAACAACTTCAGAGACTCATTTAGACCAATGTGAGACCACCCTGACCATACGAGACCCCAACTCCATGGAAAAACCGAACAGGCCAGAATTCGTGGGGGTGTGGCTGGCCATGGGGTGAGGGATAGGGTCCATGTTGCTTCAGTAGGTCACATACACCTTATATATCACCCTAGTGTTGTTTGTGAACCTTTTTTTCCCTTAAACAAAATCTGAGGCTAAATACTTGATTTACTGTTTTGATTCGGGATATGGTTTTGCGTATTTTTAATTCTGGATTTTCGTGTTTGTGTTTTATCTCGATCACATGACGTTGTACGTCGAAGTCGAGTGTTATTTGGTTAAGTTGCGAGGGCAAACCATAGGTTTTGACCTATGTGAGTTCCACGTGTCGTTTTGTTTTCGATTTGGATTTTAATGCGATACGATACGCTATGATGTGTAGGTACCCGCGCGAAGACTTCGAGATGACAAGCAAGCGCGTGGCGACGTCGGCATCGACAAACGAAGATCAAGTGAGTAAATATATATCTATGGGGGAAGTCGGGTGGATGGCGTATAGCACCCCCGCAGTTTCGTTGTGTGGTATACGAATTCGTATACACACATATTTATATATGTTATTAGATGATCATTGCTATCGTGATAGGGTTCTATGTTCATGGATTAGTTTAGTGTTAGTTGCGAAACCCTAGAGTAGTTGTTACACCGACACCCGCACACACACACATGCATACATGTATTTTATTACCTGTGCGTATATAGGGATATGTATATATATATATACATATGGGTATGGGACTTTATATATATATATATAACGGATGTTGAGGATAGTACTTGGGATTGGAGATGAGTAGATGAGATTGGGCATGAGGCCGTGAGATCGGTGATGTGACATGGTTCGTATTTGAGATACGGCATGATGTTTTAGCGGGTCCTTTTTGACGTGATGTTTTCATACACACGCATGCATATACATAGATGGTATCAGTATTGTACTAGACGTAGATCAGTACCCCGGATCATGATTTTTGATAAAGAGGATACCAGATGAATAATGTGATAGATGTGATATTTGACCCATACCCAGATTTAGGATGCCGTAAGACGGATTTACCGTACGAGCTATATTGATGATTGATCCGCACTCTTGACTTGAGGATGTCATATTATAGATATTGTATCATAAGGGATACTATTGATGCGGGATCACCAACTGTTATATATATATATATATATATATATGTATGTATCGACTCAGATGTTAGGCGGTTTCCTTACCTTTCGATCAGCCTGTAGTTACTTGTAAATGATAGATAAGACTTGAGTCATACCTATTTCAAAACTACCGAATCGTGAGTATTTTAAAGACAGGACAAGGGATTCTACGGACATTTCAAAGGACGTACATTTTCTACAAAACACCGTAGTCCCTATTTTTTAAACAACACGATTCGTGTTATTTCAAATGGCAAAACTATATGACTCATATTTATATAAATGCCGATTAGTTATCTTTGTGTTTATTATTCAGCTCCCGCATAATATTGCTGTTCGCATCGCATCGGATGCTTATATATGTGTTTTCATATGCCATTATTGAGATCATACTGTCAGGACACCAGCACCATTACCAATGATGCGTATGTTCCATATACACTTACATGTCGGCTCACACACATCATCATCGGTAATTGCCATGTCACGTACACTTTAGAGAATATTACTCATTGACATAGCTTGTTAACTAATTGTTCGACATGGTATTAACGTATTTATATGCTAGTTTAGACATTGCAGTTATTACTTGCTACTTCATGCATATTATTATTCACTATTATCCAGTATTATGGAGTTTTATGCCGACATTCATTGTTTACTTGCTATTGATGATTGGATTTCGGATTTTCATGAGATTTCCTGGATTTAGGGAAAACCGCAAGAATATATATAAACTTCTCTCTCTCTCTTTTTAAAATGAAAAGTGCGGTTTTCTCGTGATGTATGAGTCGTCCACCATGATGTTTTCTTGGTTATGTGATGGATTTCAAGACCCGATTCGAGGAGTTGTATGAACCGTCTGCGGGTACATGGTGGACCCGGTATGGTACCCCGGGGCGAGAGTGATTTCATGGAGGATGATGAGCCCGGCACGGGCGGACTGCCTACCGGTGATGGTTTGGCGCGTCGGATATCCGGAGGATACCGTTCATGGTCGTGTGATTTATGGTACGGGCCGATCCGGACTGACGGAGGCCGAGATATTGAGACATTGAGATTTGAGCTTTTAGACACTAAGATTTGAGATTTGATGACAGACCAGTCCGGGTAGCCAGAGCCTGAGGTATTGAGATATTGGGATTTATATTTTGTGTCGATGCTTGACACGGATTTCTCTGTTGATTTCATTGATGATACTCGATTCATACGTACAAAAATCTCATTGAATAAAGAAAACAGCTGTCTCACTCATTTCATTACATTACATTCATACCTCATGCATATGATATATTTCTACCTGAGGCACTGACACGAGCACATGGGAATACACTTATGTATAGATGTTTACCCTTGCCACCTTTTCTTGCTTCAGACTTATCATTTGAGGTTATATATGTATGTTTGATCGTATTGACCTAGGATTGTGTCATACATGCGATTTCTGCTAAGTGATGTTTTCTACTCACGAGTTGGCAACTCACCCCCGTTGTGCCACGGTTTCTTACAGGTTTTGCCGTACAGGTTTCGTTACGGCTTTGCTGGCACACTTCTTCCTTTCCGGGTGATTGCTTTGGTAGGTGGGTTCACTTGCATCGTGACCACCATTGTACTTTATTACATTCAGTTGTATCTAGTAAACTCCATCAACCATACTTGTATAGTTATTTCTGACTTAGCAGACCAGTGATGTTTATTCTTTCGACCTTAGAGTCGCGCGTTGTATTATTATGGGTTTCATGTTGATTTGAGTTTCCTTTTGAGTTTTGATCCTCGCCCTTCAGCGTTGTATATTGTATGCTTGCGTGGTTGTGGCCATCGATTGACGAAGAGCTAGCTCCCGCTTAGGGATGCCTTTTATCATTGATGTATATATTTATCATGTTGTACCCCGTTCGGGGCCAGTATTTACAAAGGCAACTCTGCCGAAATTTTCAGGAAAGACTTGTGGTTTTACAAAAGCATTATCGGCTGATTTTATTAAAACATTTCTTTAAAATGGGTTTAGATTTCTGGGCTTTTGGCTTAATTGAATTAGATGTGGTCCTATAGACTTCGTTTGATTCAAGTGCCAGTCACGTGCTATTTCGGGTCATGAAAAAGTTGGTATCAGAGCGCTAGGTTAACCTTGGTTCGAATCTAGGTTTGACTATGCGGAGCCTAGGGCGTTTGTATATATACGGAATGTAGTCCTGACCTTACGGAACTTAGACTTAGTCGAGGGGATATTAAACCCGAACTTTCGTCGCATAGGTTGACCTTGGTTGATGGAGTAGGTGACTTAAGGAGAGTGACATACCGTGTGTATGTTCCGCGGAATACTTACGATATGCTACTACGCTTAAGGAGCCTTAGGATGTACATTTTCTTGCACGGCATTATATTCATTCATGATCTATCCTCATCGATATCGGTTGTTGGTTTTGCTGCCACGATTACACGGGCAGAGAGAGCTACGGCTAGAGTTGTGGTCAGCATGAGCTCGTCATGGACGAGGACTGACCAGGGCGTGATTCCAGGGATATACGATTGCATAGAGAGGCGTCGTTTTATTGTGTTTTCGCGCCATGAGCATTTGATGGATCTCTTTTATGAGATTACTTGGACATGCAGATCAGCACCAGAGGATTGAGCCACTGATAGATGCCAGCCAGAATGTGATGACCATTGATGTATCGCTTGTTTATGATGATTGAGGCACTGTTCTGCGTGCAGACGAATGAGCCAGTAGTTGCTGCGAACGACGAGATATCGCCCCAGATATTGGAGCTATTGCAGTATGAGTTATACTCAGAGATTTTATAGATGGTCGCTAGTCACACAAGGATGAATGACTAAGCATGTGATTCGTTCGCATACCCCGATGCGAGGTCATCAGATTGATTGATTCCAGCTTGAGGAGACTTCACATAGATACGTTAGGAGTCGATAGAGACGATCATATGTCAGAAACCCATTTTACAAGTTTAAAGTATTTGAAGAAAATATGCAAGTAACTTTACAGACCCTTTAGAAGAATGAAACCCTAACTCGACATAATGACCATGTGAAAGCCTTTAAACCTTCGGGTTTACGGCAGTTCCACGGTGCCATTAATGAGGCTTGGGTTTGCCCTTCTACGGTTGGTCCATAGGTGATGTGGCATGTACTCGATATTATTAAACTATACTCAAGATGTTGATCTCTTGGGGGATTATTAGGTTTTGACGAATCGATCGAATGGTTCGACATCTTTCGGATACCCTGTGATGGGATGCATTGCTTGGGAGACTCCAGATACGAGTATAGTCGTTGGAGCACAGTCCATGCAGCCACGAAGAGACGAGTTCGAAGCAGTCGAAATTTGAGAAAAGTGGAGTAAGAGGTTTGTATGAGATCTTGATGAGACGACGTTCCACTCCGTCGACATCAGAGATGTGATACGCATGAAGAGGCGTTGTATATGGATATATCTTCCAGAAAGAGTCGCGATGAGTATGCAGCCGTTCCGGGACCAGAAACAGATATAGTAAAGGGTGATAACCTCCGGGCAGTTCGACAGAAACGAGATTTGGGAGAGACCTCGACAGTACCTTTGTGGAATATTTTACAAGAAGACTTGGACCCAGGAGTGGTCATTTTACGCACACCCAGCAGGCCAGAGTTCAGCATCATCGACGAGACATGTTATGAGTGACCATGACAGTTGGCCAGAGATTCTTAGAGGATGTGCTTGAGCGGCACAATTCCGCCATACTTGATTTCGGTATTTTAGGCGATTTATTCGCATGATTGAGTTTTGATGACCGAGTTTCATGATATTTGTTTTCGTGCACCAAGGTTGCACCTACTGTGTATTTATATTTTGTGCGTAGTTATTGCACTTGAGATATGCTTTATACACCGTTGTGTTGATTTATGATTTGTGCACAGTTATTGCATTTGATATCGTTTTTTTGCATTGGCTGCACAAGCTTATGATTTCACGGATTTCATACAGTTCGGTTGATTTTGTGCATATGGTACGCACCCGATTTGATTTTTGCACTCGGTATAGTTCGCATACGCTTGCAGTGCGGTGATACGTATTTTGTGTACTACAGTTGCACAGGACTTCGATTTGATGTTATTGGAGGTATTGATTTTGACTTCATGCCTAAGGAATGCATATGATTTGACTTATGCTTACGGCATAGTTTTCATGCACTTTTAGTGTTTTGATTAGATTTTGTGCACGCTGATGCACATGGTTATGAGATTTGATACCACGGTATACCTGATTTGGATTTGAGATGCGTCGTATACCGTCAATTTTGATTGTGATGTTCGACATTTATTTTGTGCACCTTGTGCACCTGATTGGATTCTTGCGCATATTTGACGTGCTTGACAATGGATTTCGTGATTTCGTGCATGTTGGATGCACATGATTAAGATTTTATTCATGAATGATGGATGCACCTGATTTGGATTTTCGCGCATGTTGGGCGCATGAGATGAGATGCGATTTTGGTGCACACCAGATGCACTAAATCGGAATTCTTCATGCATATCAGATGCACATGATATTGCTGTCAGGCACACCCGTTGCCCTTGACAAATGTTTCGTGCACACTCGTTGCACTTAGATTTTTTTCTGTGCACATGTATGGCACATTCATGACTTTTGATTTCCGTGCGCACCAGACGCATGCGGCATTCTTATGCGCATTTTAGGATTGATTTTTGGAGCAGTACGTTTTTATGATATTACTATTTGTTTCGTACTGAGCAGGACTAGTCAGAGGACAGTACCTAGGGATATTGAAATCCGTAGGGGCAGATTTATGTTGGCCCTACGGATTAATCCGTAGGGCTATAAGGTTGCCCCTACGGGCCAAGACGTTCAAGAATAAAAATATTAATTCTTAATTTTGTGTTTGCCCCTACGGAGCCGCAAACCAAGGACCTACGGACAAATCCATAGAGGCAACTAAATAGCGATTTAATAAAGGCACAGATCGATCGCCTACGCCCGTTATCTCTTTCTTCCTCTCTCGATCGCGCGCGAAACAAAATCCCCAAATCGCCACCGCCGTTCTCGTCATCGCAACCGCCGTTCTCGTCGTCGCCGCCGCCGTTCTCGTCGTCGCCACCACCGTTCTCGTCGCCGCCGCCGCCGTTCAGGTTAGTAAATCTTCAACTAAATTAAAGAAATTTTTGATTATTTAGGGCTAGGGTTCATGGCTGGGTCTGGGGTTGCGGTTGGAGTTGGAGTTCGGCAGGGGTTGCAGTCGGGGTTGGGGTTGGGGTTGGGGTTGGGGTTAGGGTTGGGGTTAGGGTTAGGGTGGGGCTGGGGCTGGGGTTAGGGTTTGGCTTAGGGTTGGGGTTGGGGTTTAGCTAGGGCTGGGGTTAGGGTTAGGTTAGGGCGGGGCTAGGCTGGGGCTGGGGCTTGGGTTAGGTTGGGGTTGGGTATCGATGTATATACATGTATCATATCATGAATGATTCATTTTCATTAAATGTGGTAAAATTAAGTGTATAAAATCATGCCATATAAATAGATTGTGTTCGTGAATGGCGATCTAGTTAGGCGAACCAAAGTGTTGCATTGATTAAAGTTTACCGTAGAGGAAATTACGGCTAGCTCTATGCATTTAACCTGAATGTATCCAGTAATTACTAGCATGTATAGAAAAGTTGGTTTAATTTATGAAAAAATGGTGAGACAACATGCATGTATGCATATAGGTAACATTTGCCACTATGCCATATCCAGACCGCAATCTATTTTTGCCTATTGGCTAATTTGAAAATATCGGCCCGCGTATATGACATAATCATAGTTGTTAAATCTTGATACGGTTTGTGTTTCGTTTTTTTTTTATCATATCATGTATCGTATCTGTTTCATATCGAAAGAAACAAAATTTTCTGTTACAATAACGAAATAATTATGTGTAGAACCAATTACAATTTTAAAAATGATCAAATTAACAACATAAAGCAACGTACAAGTTAAAGCAAATTTCGGAATTGCAGCACTCAAATACATACATATAAATCATACAAACCCATGCATTTGATAATCAAATAGGGTTTTTTTCTGCCCCCCTACTTCAATATTTTGATGCATGTTTAAGTCATGTGAATTCATATGTTGCGTATAACGCTTTATGATATCAGTATCCTACATTTGTAGTTTTAATTGTTGATTGTTATAGATGAATGCCATCGCAATAATAGTTTTTGGTTGATGAATGCTATTGCAATGTAGGATGATCAGTTCTACCAATCTTGATCTCAATGGTTTAAAATCATGTTACACATACAACACGAAAGCACAACAAACGCATAATTAGAGAGCGATTCGAGATGTTCAGGTTAAAACCAATATATGATACTCGATGATAATATGAAACCTTCATATTCCCATCGATACTCATATATGAAACTAAAAGCGCCACTTAGTCCCCGTCTATCGATTAACATACGTGCGATGCTCGTCGTGACCTAGAACTATACGAAGGTTGTTAAATATCGGACAGTATACCTCGATACTAACAACCGTCGTATAGTCTACGTGACGAGAAAATTCAATCGTATGGTAACCCATAGATTTGTCCCGTGTGGACAAGTTAAGAATGTATAAAGCAAACGCCTTCATTCACTTGTGTTTTTATCCGTTTCGAGATATTTCGTCGGTACCTTTCCACTGGTTCTCGGTGTACAAAGATAGATTAGATGTTCATTTCAATGTTGTTTCACAGCTTTGAAATGATTATCTATTCTATTACAGTGTACTCGGAGAACAGCGGGGAGGTGCTGCCGAAATTTACTCGAAACGGTTGAAAGCACAAGTGATGGGTGTTCCCTCTATACATTCTTAATGGGATAGAAGCCTACCCCCGACAGCCGGAACACACACATACAACAAGAATACACAACAAACACATAATTAGAGAGCGATTCGAGATGTTCGGGTTAAAACCAATATATGATAATATGAAACCTTCATATTCCCATCGATACTCATATATGAAACTAAAAGCGCCACTTAGTCCCCGTCTATCGGTTAACATACGTGCGATACTCGTCGTGACCCAGAACTATACGAAGGTTGTTAAATATCGGACAGTATAGCTCGATACTAACAACCGTCGTATAATCTACGCGATGAGAAAATTCAATCGTATGGTAACCCATAGATTTGTCCCGTGTGGACAAGTTAAGAATGTATAAAGAAAACGCCTTCATTCACTTGTGTTTTCATCCGTTTCGAGATATTTCGTCGGTACCTTTCCGCTAGTTCTCCGTGTACAAAGATAAATTAGATGTTCATTTCAACGTTGTTTCACATCTTTGAAATGATTATCTATTCTGTTACAGTGTACTCGGAGAACAGCGGGGAGGTGCTGCCGAAATTTACTCGAAACGGTCGAAAGCACAAGTGATGGGTGTTCGCTCTATATATTCTTAATGGGATAGAAGCCTACCCCCGACAGCCGGAACACACACATACAACAAGAATACACAACAAACGCATAATTAGAGAGCGATTCGAGATGTTCGGGTTAAAACCAATATATGATAATATGAAACCTTCATATTCTCATCGATACTCATATATGAAACTAAAAGCGCCACTTAGTCACCGTCTATCGGTTAACATACGTGCGATGCTCGTCGTGACCTAGAACTATATGAAGGTTGTTAAATATCGGACAGTATAGTTCGATACTAACAACCGTCGTATAGTCTACACGATGAGAAAATTCAATCGTATGGTAACCCATAGATTTTTCCCGTGTGGACAAGTTAAGAATGTATAAAGCAAACGCCTTCATTCACTTGTGTTTTCATCCGTTTCGAGATATTTCATCGGTACCTTTCCGCTGGTTCTCCATGTACAAAGATAGATTAGATGTTCATTTCAACGTTGTTTCACAGCTTTGAAATGATTATCTATTCTATTACAGTGTACTCGGAGAACAGCGGAGAGGTGCTGCCGAAATTTACTCGAAACGGTTGAAAGCACAAGTGATGGGTGTTCGCTCTATACATTCTTAATGGGATAGATGCCTACCCCCGATAGCCGGAACACACACATACAACAAGAATACACAACAAACGCATAATTAGAGAGCGATTCGAGATGTTCGGGTTAAAACCAATATATGATAATATGAAACCTTCATATTCCCATCGATACTCATATATGAAACTAAAAGCGCCACTTAGTCCCCGTCTATCGGTTAACATACGTGCGATAATTTATTCTTTTCAACGACAAACGCACACACAAAGCATATACACGGATTTTCTCCTTTGTCAGTAACTATTCCGTTCTATATTTCTCAATATAGTCAGCATAACCTACAATTTATATGTTATACAGTCTAACATGGCCCATGAGTACGTCAGAGTTAAGGACTGGATGTACGTGGATTGGAAACAACGTATGCAACCTAAGTTTGTTGCAGGAGTTGCTGCTTTCCTTGAATTTGCACGCGCACATAATAAGATCATAATAGAGAAGATTCTCTGTCCATGCGATAGATGTGGCAATAAGTACTGGTAGAAGGTAGAATTGGCAGAGCTTCATATTGTAAAACATGGGTTTACTAGACTTTATACAACTTGGAAATATCACGGGGAAGGAGAAGAATGCAGTACTGCGGCAGAAGAAGAAGGAGAACACGATAATGCGGCAGGAGAAGAAGAAGAATTTGGTAATGCGGCAGGAGACGGAAATTTATTTCCATCAGAAGAAATGGAGGATATTGTAGAGGCTGCCCTAGGTGAATCTATTCATACCGAAGATGACATTTCTTCCGGTCAAGGACCGCGTGCGGATAAATATGAAAATTTCATGAATGATGCTAGGAAACCAATTTATGAGAATGCGAAGTATTCCACCCTCTCATGGTTCGTCCAACTTTTCCAGATTAAGTGCCTAAATGGATGGAGCAACAAGTCATTCACAATGCTTCTTTCATTCTTGAACGATTCTATGCCTCCGGGAAATAATGTGCCCGACAGCTGGTACGAAGCCCAGAAGATGATGTCTGATTTGTGTCTAAAGTGCGAGAAGATTCAAGCATGTCCTAAAAATTGCGTGTTGTACCGGAAGAGAATTCAGATTTGAAAGAGTGTCCAACATACGGAGAGGCCAGGTATAAGCCGAAAGATTCTGATAAGAAGCCTGATATACCTGTGAAGATAGCACGATACTTTCCCATAACACAGAGGCTACAGAGGCTACTCAGGTGCAAGAAAATAGCCGAGGCAATGATTTGGCATCACCGTGCTCCTCCAAGCGAAGATGGAAAAATGAGCCATCCAAGAGATTCACCGGCATGGAAGGATTTAGATAGAAGGCACGCAATATTCAGTAGCGATCCTCGCAATGTCCGGCTCGGACTGGCTACTGATGGCTTCTGCCCATTCAACTATATGGCTGGAAGTCACAGCACATGCCCTGTTGTAATGATAATTTATAATCTGTCGCCTTGGTTGGCTATGGACCAATCATACTTTATGATGCCTCTTCTTATCGACGGACCAAACTCACCGGGGAACAATATCGACGTTTATCTCCGACCTCTGATCGAGGAGTTGAAATCTTTGTTCATTGATGGTGTAGAGACATATAATTCAAACACAAATACAACCTTCATACTGCGTGCGGCTTTAATGTGGACAATTAATGACTTTCCTGCGTATGGAATGCTATCAGGTTGGTCCGTACATGGTCACAAAGCATGTCCTCATTGCCATGAACACACAACATCAAAATTCTTGAATTTTAGCAGGAAGGTTTGTTATTGCTGCCATCGACGTTTCCTGCCTCCAGACCACCCCTATAGGTTAGACATGGTTCACTTTGATGGTCATCAAGAGCTTCTTGGACCTTCATCCCCATTTTCCGGAGAGGACGTGACTGCTAAATGGGATGGTTACAATAACGTGACCTTCGGGATGGATCCGACGAAACAGGTCAAACCACAATATTGGAACAAGTTAAGCATTTTCTTCGAGCTTCCGTACTGGTCTACAAATTCAGTGCGTCATTGTCTGGACGTCAAGCATATAGAGAAGGGAGTATCAGAGCATATACTTAACTTGCTTCTTTGTAAAGACGGGAAATCGAAAGACAACATGAATGCTCGGATGGATCTACAAGAGTGGGGAATAAGAAGTGAATTGCACCCTAGACCGGTAGCGGGTAAACCGGGCAAGTTTGTACTTCCCAATGCCGCTTATCATATGTCACAACCGGAGAAGAAAAGATTCCTGCAGGTGTTGCATGATTTGAAAGTCCCCACAGGTTTCTCAGGATCATTCAGCAAGAAAATAAAAATTGTGAAGGGCAATATCGATGGGCTGAAAAGTCATGATCACCATGTTATCGTGGAGCACCTTCTTCCATTAGCCCTCAGGACTTCTCTCCCCGACCCGGTTGGTCTAGTAATCAATGACCTATGTTGTTTTTTCAGGGAGTTGTGTGCTAAAACACTGGAGGTTGCGACGCTGGATAAACTAGAAATTCTATTGCGTTGATACTTTGCAAGTTTGAGCGTATTTTCCACCGTCATTCTTCGATATCATAATACACTTGACGGTTCATCTTGCAACTGAGGCGAAGTTAGCCGGACTGGTACAATATCGACGGATGTATCCCGTCGAGAGGTACGTGTAATTTTTCGTTTCGCGCAATTTATAAATTTATTATTGTCCTGTATGCCCGTATTTATTTATTCAACATATTCTCATTAGGTTCCTCTACACACTTAAGAAGTATATACGCAATAAAAATCGACCAGAGGGTTCTATCATGCAAGGTTATCTTCTTGATGAAGCAACCACATTTTGTTCCCGCTATCTTGACGAGAACATTGAGACAAGGCTTAACCGACCACGAAGAATTCAAGACGGGCCATATGGTAAAGCCGAGTATAAGAGGGTAGACACTATGTTTATCAACAAGATATACCGGTTTATCTTGCTTAATTGCGCATGTCTTGAAAAAATTAGAGAGTAAGTTCTTTTGGATTAATTGTTATATCTGTGTTTGTGTGTGTATGAAATGATATAATATTAATGTCACAATTATTTGTCGAAAACAGAATTCATTTTAACGAGGTACGTGAAGGGCATTCTGATTGGAACGAAGAACGTTTGGAAAAATACCATCAGGATAATTTTTGTGATTGGGTCACAGATCATGTAAGTTATTCGAATAACATTTTATTGCTATCAGTTTTAATCTAAACTTGTATCGTTATGTATTTGTCGTAAAATTTGTTTTGTTAGATCCACGATCCGAACTTGTCTGCATCATTTGAGAGTGATTCAAGATATTTAGCTCAATTTCCTAGTATGGAGGTTGCATATTACAAAGGATTTGGTGTCCTTGGATACAAATTCGAAGTTAAGGACATAGAAACATCTAGAACCACTCAGAATAGTGGGATTGCGACGGTAGGATCGGACGGTGTGATTTACTATGGGTACTTAAATTGTATACTCGGCATCCACTATCCCGGACGATCAGAACCCTTTTATATATTCCAGTGTACTTGGTACGATCCGCGAACCGATACGGACAGGTGGAGAAGCAATCTTGGGACTTGGAAAGATGAATATGGATTGACCAGTGTGAACACACTTCGATTTTACGGTCAGGACGATCCGTTTATCTTTCCGAACCAAGCGTTCCAAGTATACTACTCACAGTGTTTGAAGCATCCGGGATGGAGTGTTGTATGCCGATGGAAACCCAGAGATGTCTACGATGTCCTAGAATTAGAGGACAGCGATGAGGACGAAGAAGAAAGAAGGCTTAAAGTGCTCCGACCGTCTGTTTCGAAGGACGGGTTATCTTCGACCGATCATGAAGTTACGTGGGTTAGAAATGACATCGACGATGAAATCCAAGTAGATATGTATAATGCGCTTACGAAACGAAAAAGTTTATCAGTAATGTTATATTATTACTTCACATTTTACGCTCTATACATATATAGTCAATACTTTTAATGATTGTCTAATGCGTCCACGAACCGTTTATCTAGATTTGATGACGATATCGGGAGCAGCGAGGGGCGGCAGGAGCTCCAGCCGCGGCAGAGGCAGAGGCAGAGCGGTTCTGCCGCCTGGAGAGCTCCATAGGGAGCTTCAGAGGGCCGGTCTTGCACCTAGATCGGAGACCTCTTCGGATGCCTCCTTCCGTGTGGATTTTGCCACACCTCCAGGTATAATGCACGCATATCCATTTTGAATGTAATATTACAGATATTCATGCCTGTTTATGTCAAAATTACTTATATTGTCAATGTTTGATTGTTTAGTTGTTGGTGATGCGTCCACATCTGGGACAGAGGCCACACCCGCTCCTCTAGGTATGTTTATATATCATATAGTGCATGTATATTGATTTAGAATGCTATATCATAAGTACACACATTCCTTTTGCTCTTACTTAGCAATTTTTATTATTGTCTAGCTGTAGTTGGGGACACCACCGCACCTGCGGGTATGTTTATATATCCTATAGTGCATGCATATTGATTTAGAACGTTATATTATTGATCTACACATTCTTTTTGCAATTACTTATATAATCTATTTTTAATTGTCTAATTATAGGTGGTGCGTCCACATCTTCCGTAGGGGCCACTCCTGCCGCTTCCATACCCTCCGCATCGTCTGCAGGTTAGTATGAATAAATTTAAAATATTTATTCATTTTACATATGCTCTATAGAATAAATATGAACTTCATGGAAATTTAGCGTCGATGTTTATTTTCTAGTTGGAGGGGATGCGTCCGCATCCGGGACCCTGGAGGAACTATCGTCCCGCTCGTGCTGCTGCCCGGGACCAGGCTCGTGCGATAGTCACCGGAGGTATATATCACACTTGAATTTTCGTTTAACCTTGATTTCTTAATACAACTTTGTCTTAATATTGATTGTGTTGATATTTCGTGCAGACGCAGGGCCTCCCCATCCCTAGAGAGGGACTCGAGGCCCGAATCAGTCCCATAGGCTGAGGCCTGACAGAGCTAGGGGGAGGCAGCATTCCCCTTTTTTTACCCTTGACTATCGCTATACCGGTCCTCATCCCGAGAGGTTCGACCGGTATATGGGGGACGAGAGCCGGCTCGTGAAGAACTATCAACTTCACGTTGAGTGGGGCGAGCCGCACCAGCGCTCATTCGCCCTCTTCTTTGATCAGGCTCGGGTACGTTTTAATATATATTTTCAGTTGATATATCCGCTTATCATATTTATTATTAACACTTGCAATCTAATAACAATGTTTTTTTTTTGTATTTTCAGTTGGATTGCGATTTTCAGCCTGTAGCCGACCCTGATCATCCGGAGAGGGTGCTCGACCTTCATGCTCTGTACAATGGCCTGATGAAGAACATGCAGGCCATGGTCCGATACAACAGGAATGAGCTGAAGGCCGACTGCTACTCCCTGTGGATGGCGACCCCCGAGGCAGAGAGAGCGGCCCTCCTATCTACTCCGGCGTTTGCGAGAGTCGACGTAGAGACATGGCCTCTATTGTGCGAATATTTCGACTCTCAGCGCAAACAGGTATGTATTTTAAATGTAATTCATTATTTAGGATATAATTTGTTTTTTGTGTTCCTTAATTAGAAAACTAAATATTAATGCGTTGTGCAGAAACAGTCCGCTCAGAATACAGAGAACAGGAAGTCGGCGAAGAGGGGTTGCCTTACTTACACAGGTGGCTCGACGAACATTACTCATGCCATGGAGTTATCGGTAAATTACAATAGACCGACTTTTGTGATATTCTGCAATATTAAGAGTTATTTTCTAATATTTCTAATATTGCAGACATCTCGGACCGTGGCGTCAGGTGGTACACCGAGCGTGCTGTCCGCATATCTTGCCGTCCACGGCACCTCGACAGATCCCACCACGGGCGAGCTTCGATATCCCGACGTCGCTACCCAGGAGTATTGCGTAAGTGTTAATATTTTTTCTACCCAAATTTGAAATTTTAGTTTTGGAAGGTTCAAGTTTAAATTTTATACTTATAATTTACTGCTTAATGTGGGTGTAGAAGCGGGTAGTTGAGCAGGCCCAGGCCTCGGGGATCGATTTTACCGGACAGAGCGATCCGAGGCTGCTGACCCTAGTTCTGGACGCCGAACACGGAGGGCACCACGGAGGTTGGGAGAGAGGCCGGGGACTGGGCCCTAGCAGGGCCCATATGAGGTTGGACTCCACCCCGACGGTTACTTCCTCTGTCTCCAGTGACCGACGTGTCCATCAGGAACTGGAGAGCTTGAGGGCCACCGTTCAGGAGTTGAAGGAGATGCTGGTATGTATACTACTTTATAGTAAAATATCATGTCATATTATATAGATATCAACAAATCCATAATTAGTACGTAGCTTGAGCTTATTTGGTTTTAGATTTAAGTTTGATTAATCATACATACATATGTAATTAAAATAAACAACGGTTTTCCAGACGCGACAGGGTACATCGACCGAGCCTCCACATGCATCTCCTTCGGCTGTGGCTCCGCAAGCTACTACATCGGCTGCGGTTCCGCAGACAGCTCCTATAGCACCATCGCCCGCTCAGACTCCCGCAGCTGCGGCTCCGCAAGCGACTACCTCGACGGCGGCTGTGCAGACCACATCACCAGCTCCACAGGCCGCTCAAGCTACACTTTGGATAAAGAAAAATCATATTTTGGTGCTGTAGGGGATTCATGAGTGTCAAATGAGGTAATCCCTTCACAATTAGTGTAGTATTTCATTTGCTTATGCATCTATTCAAGTTTAAAATCGTTTTGGCGAAGTTTAGTGGACTTTGGAAATCCCTAGAGAGGGTTAGGGTTAATTTGAGTTGTGTTAGTGTAATAAAGCCCTAGTAGTGACCTTGAACCCCCTTAGATGTTAGAAACCCAGAACCAAACACAATAACAAACCTGAAACGAAAAAAAGAAACTTCAAATGTCGGGTTTTGTGAGAACTTAGGGTGTGCAAGGGAATCAGGGAGGACATGGAGTATTTTCAAGGCTAGCAAACAACTTCAGAGACTCATTTGGACCAATGTGAGACCACCCTGACCATACGAGACCCCAACTCCATGGCAAAACCGAGCAGGCCGGAATTCGTGGTGGTGTGGCCGGCCATGGGGTGAGGGATAGGGTCCATGTTGCTTCAGTAGGTCACATACACCTTATATATCATCCCAGTGTTGTTTATGAACCTTGTTTTTCCCTTAAACAAAATCTGGGGCTAAATACTTGATTTACTGTTTTGATTCGGGATATGGTTTTGCGTATTTTGAATTCTGGATTTTCGTGTTTGTGTTTTATCTCGATCACATGACGTTGTACGTCGAAGTCGAGTGTTATTTGGTTAAGTTGCGAGGGCAAACCATAGGTTTTGACCTATATGAGTTCCACGTGTCGTTTTGGTTTCGATTTGGATTTTAATGTGATACGATACGCTATGATGTGTAGGTACCCTCGCGAAGACTTCGAGACGACAAGCAAGCACGTGGCGACGGCGGCATTGGCAAACGAAGATCAAGTGAGTAAATATATATCAATGGAGGAAGTCGGGTGGATGGCGTATAGCACCCCCGCAGTTTCGTTGTGTGGTATACGAATTCGTATACACACATATTTATATATGTTATTAGATGATCATTGCTATCGTGATAGGGTTATATGTTCATGGATTAGTTTAGTGTTAGTTGCGAAACCCTAGAATAGTTGTTACACCGACACCCGCACACACACACATGCATACATGTATTTTATTACCTGTGCGTATATGGGGATATGTATATATATACATATGGGTTGTTAGTTATATGTATGCCCTAGAGGCCATTGCTGTACATTGGATGTACATTGTAGTGGATGCTGGGACATATATAGGGAGGACTTTCTTGCTCGACATGATAGTATGCTATCTGGTTGACCTTTACCTTAACGTGTATACTGATTGTCTCTCTGTTACATGTTGGTAAAGCCCTTAGGATGTGTACTTGACTACCTGGACTGTGATGCGGATCATACTAGTGGGGACATGGTAGTCCATAAGTACATCCTTCAAAGTCCCTAGTCGTGGGTGTATCGAGACGGGGCATCGATATACCAGAGTAGACTAGCGTGTACCTTCTCGACCCATACAGATGGGCGATGGATGATCCTATATCCATTGGTGTTTGACATCAGAGGAGATATGCGGGTGCTCAGTAGAGACTGGGTACACTGGACGGACTCGCCGAGAACTCCCAGATGGTATTATACCTCACGTCAGATGGCAGTTCTCTGGTGACACTGGTACAGAGTAGTCTGTTGACCCGAGATCGTCATAGAGTCTTGTGTGGTTCCCACTGTGCTTTGATTTCCATCTTACCACGTCCAAGAGGGCATGCAAAACGGTGGTTTTTGGGTACAGTCCCGAGTCACATGGAGGCAATGAGCGATAGGAGGGGATTCGTCTCTCCCGGTATAGGGAGTTGATGTTGCGCTGTGTTCGATTGGCTATAACAGGAAATCCCTGGCCAGGGTTGCTGAGATTTTCTGGTAAGTGTTACCAGTAGTTTCTCGAATTGTTATAGACCTCATATCGACACGACTTATTGAGCTATTGGGGTCTGACGTTTACCACCCCTAGGCGAGATATGCGACATATCAGACGATCAGACCGGACTGTACGGTAGTGTTACTGGTTGGATTCACTGGAGTGTGAGCAGGCTTGCTCGTCGATCTTCAGATCGCTCAATACCCGGGTGGCCGTTACGTTTAGCAGACCGCTTGCGGCTTGTGGGTGATTGATATGATCATCACCTGCTGCCGGCGTATTGACGAGTCTTTAGAGTCCTACACAGAGGTTTCCTGGCTCAAGCGAAACGAAATAGGAGCGCATAAGAGATATGTGCGGGACCGAGAATAATACGTGTATGTGATACCGTATTCTATTCTCGCGATGAATGTATCGAATGGTTGTATGCGATATAACCTAGTTATCGAATCAAGGATTGATTCGATAAGCCGATACATTTGATACTAGTCGGTTATATGTGATATGACCGGATCATTAAATCAAGTGTTGATTTAATGATTTAATGTATAATTATATATTTGATATATTACTTTGCATTGACTCGTATCGGTTCACTTTAAATGGATATTCTCACTCGAGTGTGCACATTGTATATGTGATATACTTTTGTGCACTTGATTGTATCATGTTTGATGATGCAAGATTACTAGGTTTTGTGTAAAGAGTTAAACCTTGGTTAAGTAAATGGTTAGGGTTTTATTTATTATTCATTTATTCTTTTATCTTTTAATTTGGATTAAAAGAAAAAGGGAAAAGAAAATAAAAAGGTTGCTTTCTTACATGAAGCTTCATGAAGCTTCATGCAACTTTGACTCATGTAACCTTTTTGTCTTCTTCTTCAAACCCTAACCATTCATCTAACTTGAGTTAACTCTCTACATCAAACCATGGTTCATGTTATGATAAGGATAATTCTTTTTCAATTATTCTAATTAACTTATCATAACTCTTTCTTCTTCTTCTTCATCTTCTTCATTGAAGAAAGCTTCACTTCATCAATGGTGGATTGATGAAAAGTGTGAGAAATCCAATTCTAAAGTGAACCCACTTCCTATTTCTTCATTCTCTACCTCTTGCCAAGTAGTAGAGTGTGTTTCCTTCACAAGTTTTCTTGACTTGGTGAAGTTGGAGCTTGATCTAGCGATGCTTCGACGTAGATCATCTTCGGCATGGACATCGACGACCTAGCTCGCCTATTCTCCGATGAAGCCGACGCTAGAGCCCGGAATTTGTTTTAGACAGCGAGAGGACTTCATTGCGGAGCTATGGAGGTGGAGCACCGGATCTACAAAGGTTGTATTTCCGTATTCTTGTAGTTAAGTGTTAACTAGTTTGTTGTTTCGCCTAAATTTCTAGCCAACGATCCGTAGTCGGGTCTCTCGGCACCTAGATTTTTTTGAAATTGGCATGGTTGATGCCTTGTGAGACCTCATTAGGGTGCCTAGGAACCCTACAGTTGTATCAGAGCCTAGCTAGAGCCTTAGGCGAAGTCCCGACGGAATTTGAAGTCCGATCGACCCGAAACCCAAACCCTTAACATGCTCTCTGGACATTTCTGTAAAATGTGGATTTTTTGGAATTAAAAATATGCAGAGAAATGTGCAGGAAATTCTAAGAAAAACTGGAGTAAACGACAACCTAATTCAACAGTACGGCCGCGGAACCGCGGCGTTGACCCTTCTACGGCTGGACCGTTGGTACTGAGGCACGAACTGAATGTTGTTAGACTTATTTCATGTGTTGACCTGTTTCGGGAAAACTTGGGTGTTCGATTGTTCGATCGGAAAGTTTAACATTTTCTAATTATCTGGAATGGAATACAATAATCGGAATTCACAAGAAGTTATGAGATAACTGAATGAATGTTATAAACATAGCACTTTAGTCGCACTTGATCGGTTGCCACGGAATTTTGATGTGATCAAAAGTCCGTCGCAATCACGTAGCGTACGCGGATACTCGCCGGGTAAACTTAATAGACAGCCTCACTCCATAGCCCCGACCAAGTGACTGTAGGAGAACCCCGTCGCCGAAAGCATCCGTTCGGGTGCTCGCGGCAGCGGTGTTCCGCCTTGGTGCACTTCGTCGACGGTATCAGGGGTGCAGCCGCCTACTAAAGTTTGCGACGAGCATTCGATCAGTTTTTCGGGAATCTTGTTGAATTGCCCGACTTGATATTGAAAAGTGTTTTCGATAATGAGACTAAAATGCGGGGTTTATAATTGTTAGGCATGCGATGTCTAAGAAATTCATTTGGTCAGACATGTGATGTCTGAGGTGGTTGCGGATTCCAACTGTTGTAGTTTTACACTTTCTTTTCTGTGACCGTAAGTGTAATATGTGATATCGCCGGTTTCGTTGCTATATGTCAACGACAATTGGGATGCGCATATTTACTTACGTTGATGACATGTGATGTTATGTGTTGCTGGATATGTTATATTGGATCGTCGTGATTGAATAGCCGGGGGTTTTTATGTGAGATGAGTGTTTTTCATTTTCATTCATGTAAAAACTTGTATGTAATATTCTTTTATTGGGGCACTTCCAGGTTGCGGAAGATGTCACCCTTTGTATATTATTTACTTTTCCGCACTAGGATAGACCCAAGGAGGAGGGCACAAGTAACCGGGTTCTGGAGTCCAGTGGGAGACCAACTCGAGGAGTCGAGTCCGGGTCTCCTAACTCCAGAATTGGTAGGGTTTCTTGCCGCTCTCGTAGGGGTCTAGGGGTGTGGGTTTGGCTATTCATCACGACCGTGGAATCCGTGTTTTATACTGGCTCGTATTGAAAACACGGACGTCCTAGTATATCCAATATTTCATATGTTTCTTCTGCTGCGATATCTGTGATGTGATCGTGTGATGTTCTGTGATAGATACAGTATATAGTATATATGATATATTATATAGACGTTACTTATGTTTTACACCCGCGCTAGCCCTGCCCCGCTCTGCCGTTAGTCACCTAACCTAACGGTGCACGAGGGGACATCAAGGCGAATGCGGATGGCATAAGTGTACGTCGTATTTATCTGTGATGTTTAGGTATTTAAATGATGGGACTTCATTAATGTGATTAATGAAAGAAAAGAAACCTAAGATGTTGTAGAATCGAATTTCAAAATAAAACAGGTAGCTACAGTTCTTGCTTTGCACAGCGGTATATATGATATATCCTGCACCTTATTCGATAAGGAAAGGACCGAGATCCCTTCACCGGGAGTGACTCCTTTAGCAATAACTGGCAGATGCTACACACTCGGTTTGTCTTTTGATTGCTTTTAAGAGTTTTTGCTTTGCACAGTGATATATATGATATATCCCGCACCTCATTCGACGAGGAAAGGACCGACGATCCCTTCACCGGGAGTGACTCCTTTAGCAAAACTAGAAAAGCCTCAAAAACACTCCATTTCAAAATTCATTCGATCCTACAACGATATCAAGTTCATTACGCAATAGGTTTTCAGAAAAACCTGTCGTAGCCCTCCGTATTTTCAGATATGTACTAGTTAGTATTCGTGCTGCGGTAGTTTGGCATTCGTCAAGGCGTAGTGTACGGTAGCTAACTATTATTTATCTGCTTGAGCATATGATGCGATTGGATTAGGGTATTCGTACGGCGTTGTTTGGCATTCGTCAAGGGTCGTGCGGGTGGGTTTAATTCGATCAAGAAATGTACGGGTTCAACTTGACTAGTGGACTATGGGTTGTTTGGCATTCGTCAAGGTCATAGAACACTAGGGGCAAAATATTATCGGGAATTTCAAGTGTTGAAATTTGCAATGAGATTGCATACCTTCTATGAGATAGTCGGATCCCGATACCCGCTGCGAGTAATTGTTACTCCTGGGAGAGTTTTACATATTACAATTAGCCGATCAAGTAGGTGTCTAGAAAGGTGTTAACGAGGTTACGCCTCTGGGAAAACGAGGTTTACTGTAATTAGGTTCGTGCGAAAGCACGGGGGACCTCCCTCAAAGTACCGACACTGGCCTGGCTGAAAGATTGGCAAACGTGTAGTGTGTAATTAATCCCGGCTAGTCTTTCCTTTTAGGGTTTGAAGGAAGATTTGATAAAAAGCAGTGGGAGCCATCCTGATTAGATAAAATAATAACCAATCTATTCTTACAAGAGCGCACGCTGAGTGTTTTCTTCTCTCTCTCTCCAGGTAGCGACCATATCACGCCTTAATCAAGATAATAATACGGATTATTGACCGAACCCGCTTGTTATACTGAGCTGGGGAACGTTGGTCCCGCTCCAACTTGTAATTGTTATAAGACAGAGCAGAAAATTGGGGAATACCAGATTTCCCGTGCCGCCCAAACGAAGAGAGTGCATGCCGATGCATCATCTTCGGGTGTGTTCATTATACAGAACTGTTTCTCAGTATCCTCCGCATCCTGGTATATGATACCGGATCAGGATCCCAGATATGTAATCTGTTACATAGGGCTACAAAAGGGTAGAAAAACTGAGAACGGGTGATAAGTTTCATGAGACAGAAAACGGGGTAAGAGTTGCAGCCAAGTCTGTTGGTCACTGTCACCCTGTATTACCAATACATTGATTCTGAACGAATGTTATTAGATACCGAACCTGATATACAAAATCATATCAGTCTCTTTGTTAGTAAAGAAATGATAAAATTTTGTATTGTTGGATAATGTTTTGAACATTTCCTATATCAAAAGTTGATCGGTTCAGGCACGTTATCTAAAAGCATTGACGTTCTAAATCAAACCACAGTTCTAAGTATACGGATCACACACAAGATGAAGAGTTCACAATTGAACGATTCCTTCTTGAGGTATTGTAGACTAGGTCAGATCAATGTGACCCGACTAGCTAGAGTTACATAAAGATGCATATTTAAATTAGTTTGAATTTACATCTTGTGAAACTCGCCAGTCATGTCACAAAGATATGATGACCATAGCTCTGTTTACTCGAAACAGAGAAAGAGTTAGTAAACTCTTGGGATGATACATGTTGATGTATGTAGGTCCCCTGTCTACACATGCCAAGACTGGTTCTTTATACTTCATTACGTTCTCTGATGATCTTTTTAGATTCAGACATATGTTCTTGTTGAAACAAAAGTCCGAACCTTTTGAGATATTCACGGAATATAAGTTAGAAGTAGAGAACCAATATACGGGTATAAGTATTATGTCCTTTGATGTGATCAAGGAGGAGAATACTTGAGCACGGAAATCCTGGACTATTCTAAAGGAGAATGAGATTCTCTCTCGGCATTACTCCTCCGAATACACCATAGCACGATGGTATATCGGGGCGGAGCAATCACACCCTATATGATATGGTGTGCTCTATGATGAGTATTACTGAGTTACCTATTTCCTTTTAGGGGTTATGCACTTGAGAAGCTGCATACCTATTGAATAGGTTCGAATCAAATCAGTTGCCTACCACTCCATATGAGATATGGAAAGGGAAGAGCCCATGTCTTAAGCTAGTTAAGATTTGGGGTTGTTCGGCCTATGTCTAAAAGCAAAATCCGGACAAGCTCGAGGCAAGGTCTGTTATGTAGAACTGGAAGTGTTCCAGCTATACAAACTACAGCAGATAATTTGGTACAACCAGAGGATTCAGTAGAAACCAACGAACCTCAGCCTCTCCGCCGATCTAGTAGGGTTCCTCACCCACCTGAGAGATACTTCGGTTTCTCTATGACAGTGGGAGCAAGGATTGCATCATGAGATGATGACCCAACTAGTTTCGAGCTGGCCATCAAGAGTGAGACTCTGTAAGAATGGCTGGATGTTTATCGATCTGAGATGGAATCCTTATACACCAACAAAGTATGGACTTTGGTTGCTATATCTGAAGGGTTAAATCCCCATCAGGAGCAGGTATATCTTGAGAAGATTACTTGGTGTACATGGAAAAGTGAGACTTTCAAAGCTAGACTTGTTAAAAGTTTGCATCATTGACCAGGTATGGATAATGATGAAACCTTTTCAAGTAGCTATGCTTAAGTCCATCCAGATCCTACTTGTCACGGCTACATACCATGACTGCGATATCTGGTGGTTGGGTGTCTTGACTGCTTTTCTAAATGATGATTTAGAAGAGAGCGTCTATAAGTACACAGCCAGAGGGCTTCGTAGACAGTGGGAGCAGCGGAAACGTGTGTAAGATGCTTTATAGGATTAAAGCAGGCATCGCGGAGTTGGAACATCTGTTTTGATGGATTAGTCAAAGAGTTTTACATCATCAAAATGGTAGATGAACCTTGTATAAACAAAAAGGTAGTAGGGAGTATGGTGGTGATCCTCGTAGAGTACGTGGATGACATACTCTTGATAGGGAAAGAGTTTCCTATACTACGCTCGGTCAATCTCCATTTATCACAATGATTCTCCATATAGGATTATAATGATACCTACTAACTCCTGGATTTTGGATCTATGAGATAGATCTAAATGGATGTTAGGATTCTCACTTGTCGAAGTGAGATGGTATCACATGATCCTGGGGAGAATCACTGGAAGGGTTCCAGGGTGATAAGGACGACTGAATGTCAGTCACAGGCATTGTCTTTACCCTCAGTAAAGGGACGGTATGCTGGAAGAGTTCCAAGCTAGATACCATGACATACTAGACGACAAAGGCACGATACATCGCTACTTAAGATGCGGCCAAAGAGACTGTTTGGGTGTATACTGGTTCATGAGATGAACTATGTTCCTCCCATTGTGTGACAATGGAGTTGTGGCTTATGCCAAGGAACGCAGGTCCCATCAGTGATCCAGACATATTCTAAGGCAGTATCACTTGATCATGGAGATGGTTGATCTCCAGAGTGATCGAGGTAAGGATAGCAGACTCAGAGGATAACACGGCGGATCCACTCACGAAGGCCTGTTCCCAAAGAGAGACTATAATGGGATGGTTGAGTATGAGATACTACAACCACTGCTACAGATGGCCCTAGTGCAAGTGGGAGATTGTTAGTTATATGTATGCCCTAGAGGCCATTGCTGTACATTGGATGTACATTGTAGTGGATGCTGGGACATATATAGGGAGGACTTTCTTGCTCGACATGATAGTATGCTATCTGGTTGACCTTTACCTTAACGTGTATACTGATTGTCTCTCTGTTACATGTTGGTAAAGCCCTTAGGATGTGTACTTGACTACCTGGACTGTGATGCGGATCATACTAGTGGGGACATGGTAGTCCATAAGTACATCCTTCAAAGTCCCTAGTCGTGGGTGTATCGAGACGGGGCATCGATATACCAGAGTAGACTAGCGTGTACCTTCTCGACCCATACAGATGGGCGATGGATGATCCCATATCCATTGGTGTTTGACATCAGAGGAGATATGCGGGTGCTCAGTAGAGACTGGGTACACTGGACGGACTCGCCGAGAACTCCCAGATGGTATTATACCTCACGTCAGATGGAAGTTCTCTGGTGACACTGGTACAGAGTAGTCTGTTGACCCGAGATCGTCATAGAGTCTTGTGTGGTTCCCACTGTGCTTTGATTTCCATCTTACCACGTCCAAGAGGGCGTGCAAAACGGTGGTTTTTGGGTACAGTCCCGAGTCACATGGAGGCAATGAGCGATAGGAGGGGATTCGTCTCTCCCGGTATAGGGAGTTGATGTTGCGCTGTGTTCGATTGGCTATAACAGGAAATCCCTGGCCAGGGTTGCTGAGATTTACTGGTAAGTGTTACCAGTAGTTTCTCGAATTGTTATAGGCCTCATATCGACACGACTTATTGAGCTATTGGGGTCTGACGTTTACCACCCCTAGGCGAGATATGCGACATATCAGACGATCAGACCGGACTGTACGGTAGTGTTACTGGTTGGATTCACTGGAGTGTGAGCAGGCTTGCTCGTCGATCTTCAGATCGCTCAATACCCGGGTGGCCGTTACGTTTAGCAGACCGCTTGCGGCTTGTGGGTGATTGATATGATCATCACCTGCTGCCGGCGTATTGACGAGTCTTTAGAGTCCTACACAGAGGTTTCCTGGCTCAAGCGAAACGAAATAGGAGCGCATAAGAGATATGTGCGGGACCGAGAATAATACGTGTATGTGATACCGTATTCTATTCTCGCGATGAATGTATCGAATGGTTGTATGCGATATAACCTAGTTATCGAATCAAGGATTGATTCGATAAGCCGATACATTTGATACTAGTCGGTTATATGTGATATGACCGGATCGTTAAATCAAGTGTTGATTTAATGATTTAATGTATAATTATATATTTGATATATTACTTTGCATTGACTCGTATCGGTTCACTTTAAATTGATATTCTCACTCGAGTGTGCACATTGTATATGTGATATACTTTTGTGCACTTGATTGTATCATGTTTGATGATGCAAGATTACTAGGTTTTGTGTAAAGAGTTAAACCTTGGTTAAGTAAATGGTTAGGGTTTTATTTATTATTCATTTATTCTTTTATCTTTTAATTTGGATTAAAAGAAAAAGGGAAAAGAAAATAAAAAGGTTGCTTTCTTACATGAAGCTTCATGAAGCTTCATGCACCTTTGACTCATGTAACCTTTTTGTCTTCTTCTTCAAACCCTAACCATTCATCTAACTTGAGTTAACTCTCTACATCAAACCATGGTTCATGTTATGATAAGGATAATTCTTTTTCAATTATTCTAATTAACTTATCATAACTCTTTCTTCTTCTTCTTCATCTTCTTCATTGAAGAAAGCTTCACTTCATCAATGGTGGATTGATGAAAAGTGTGAGAAATCCAATTCTAAAGTGAACCCACTTCCTATTTCTTCATCCTCTACCTCTTGCCAAGTAGTAGAGTGTGTTTCCTTCACAAGTTTTCTTGACTTGGTGAAGTTGGAGCTTGATCTAGCGATGCTTCGACGTAGATCATCTTTGGCATGGACATCGACGACCTAGCTCGCCTATTCTCCGATGAAGCCGACGCTAGAGCCCGGAATTTGTTTTGGACAGCGAGAGGACTTCATTGCGGAGCTATGGAGGTGGAGCACCGGATCTACAAAGGTTGTATTTCCGTATTCTTGTAGTTAAGTGTTAACTAGTTTGTTGTTTCGCCTAAATTTCTAGCCAACGATCCGTAGTCGGGTCTCTCGGCACCTAGATTTTTTTGAAATTGGCATGGTTGATGCCTTGTGAGACCTCATTAGGGTGCCTAGGAACCCTACATAGGTATGGGACTATATATATATATATATATATATATAACGGATGTTGAGGATAGTACTTAGGATTGGAGATGAGTCGATGAGATTGGGCTTGAGGCCGTGAGATCGGTGATGTGACATGGTTCGTATTTGAGATACGACATGATGTTTTAGCGGGTCCTTTTTGACGTGATGTTTTCATACACACGCATGCATATACATAGATGGTATCGGTATTGTATTAGACGTAGATCAGTACCGCGGATCATGATTTTTGATAAAGAGGGTACCAGATGAATAATGTGATAGATGTGACATTTGACCCATACCCAGATTTGGGATGTCGTACGACGGATTTACCGTACGAGCTATATTGATGATAAATCCGCACTCTTGACTTGAGGATGTCATATTATAGATATTGTATCGCATGGGATACTATTGAGGCGGGATCACCGACTGTTATATTTATATATATATATATGTATGTATGTATGTATGTATCGACTCAGATGTTAGGCGGTTTCCTTACCTTTCGATCAACCTGTAGTTACTTGTAAATGATAGATAAGACTTGAGTCATACCTATTTCAAAACTACTGAATCGTGAGTATTTTAAAGACAGGACAAAGGATTCTACGGACATTTCAAAGGACGTACATTTTCTACGAAACACAGTAGTCCCTATTTTCTAAACAATACGATTCGTGTTATTTCAAATGGCAAAACTATATGACTCACATTTATAAAAATGCCGATTAGTTATCTTTGTGTTTATTATTCAGCTCCCGCATAATATTGATGTTCGCATCGCATGCTTATATATGTGTTTTCATATGTCATTATTGAGATCATACTGTCAGGACACCAGCACCATTACCAATGATGCGTATGTTCCATATACACTTACTTGTCGGCTCACACACATCATCATCGGTAATTGCCATGTCACGTACACTTTAGAGAATATTACTCATTGACATAGCTTGTTAACTGATAGTTCGACATGGTATTAACGTACACGTCTTTATATGCTAGTTTAGACATTGCAGTTATTACTTACTACTTCATGTATATTATTATTTACTATTATCCAGTATTATGGAGTTTTATGCCGACATTCACTGTTTACTTGCTATTGATGATTGGATTTCGGATTTTCATGAGATTTCCTCGATTTGGGGAAAACCGCAAGAATATATATAAACTTCTCTCTCTCTCTTTTTAAAATGAAAAGTGCGGTTTACTCGTGATGTATAAGTCGTCCCCCATGATGTTTTCTTGGTTATGTGATGGATTTCAAGACCCAATTCGAGGAGTTGTATGAACCGTCTGCGGGTACATGGTGGACCCGGTATGGTACCCCGGGGCGAGAGTGATTTCATGGAGGATGATGAGCCCGGCAGGGGCAGACTGCCTACCGGTGATGGTTTTGCGCGTCAGATATCCGGAGGATACCGTTTGGGGTCGTGTGATTTATGGTACGGGCCGATCCGGACTGACGGAGCCCGAGATATTGAGACATTGAGATTTGAGCTCTTAGACACTAAGATTTGAGATTTGATGACAGGCCAGTCCGGGTAGCCCGAGACTGAGGTATTGAGATATTGGGATTTATGTTTTGTGTCGATGCTTGACACGGATTTCTCTGTTGATTTCATTGATGATACTCGATTCATACGTACAAAAATCTCATTGAATAAAGAAAACAGCTGTCTCACTTCATTACATTACATTCATACCTCATGCATATGATATATTGCTACCTGAGGCACTGACACGAGCACATGGGAATACACTTATGTATAAATGTTTACCCTTGTCACCTTTTCTTGCTTCAGACTTATCATTTGAGGTTATATATGTATATTTGATCGTATTGACCTAAAATTGTGCCATACATACGATTTCTGCTCGGTGATGTTTTCTACTCACGAGTTGGCAACTCACCCCCGTTGTGCCACGGTTTCTTACAGGTTTTGCCGTACAGGTTTCGTTACGGCTTTGCTGGCACACTGCTTTCTTTCCGAGTGATTGCTTTGGTAGGTGGGATCACTTGGATCGTGACCACCATTGTACTTTATTACATTTAGTTGTATCTAGTAAACTCCATCAACCATAGTTGTATAGTTATTTCTGACTTAGCAGACCAGTGATGTTTATTCTTTCGACCTTAGAGTCGCGCGTTGTATTATTATGGGTTTCATGTTGATTTGAGTTTCCTTTTGAGTTTTGATCCTCGCCCTTCAGCGTTGTATATTGTATGCTTGCGTGGTTGTGGCCATCAATTGACGAAGAGCTAGCTCCTTCTTGGGGATGCCTTTTATCATTGATGTATATATTTATCATGTTGTACCCCGTTCGGGGCCAGTATTTACAAAGGCAACTCTGCCGAAATTTTCAGGAAAGACTTGTGGTTTTACAAAAGCATTATCGGCTGATTTTATTAAAACATTTCTTTAAAATGGTTTTAGATTTATGGGCTTTTGGCTTACTTGAATTAGATGTGGTCCTATAGACTTCATATGATTCAAGTGCCAGTCACGTGCTATTTCGGGTCGTGACAAAGTTGGTATCAAAGCACTAGGTTAACCTTGGTTCGAGTCTAGGTTTGACTATGCGGAGCCTAGGGCGTTTGTATATATACGGAATCTAGGCCTGACCTTATGGAACTTAGACTTAGTCGAGGGGATATTAAACCCGAACTTTCGTCGCATAGGTTGACCTTGGTTGATGGAGTAGGTGACTTAAGGAGAGTGACATACCGTGTGTATGTTCCGCGGCATTCTTATGATATGCTACTCCGCCTAAGGAACCTTAGGATGTACATTTTCTTGCACAACATTATATTCATTCATGATCTATCCTCATCGATATCGGTTGTTGGTTTTGCTGCCACGATTACACGGGCAGAGAGAGCTACGGCTAGAGTTGTAGTCAGCATGAGCTCATTACGGACGAGGACTGACCAGGGCGTGATTCCAGGGACTTACGATTGCATAGAGAGGCGTCGTTTTATTGTGTTTTCGCTCCATGAGCGTTTGATGGATCGCTTTTATGAGATTACTTGGACGTGCAGATCAGCACCAGAGGATTGAGCCACTGATAGATACCAGCCAGAATGTGATGACCATTGATGTATCGCTTGTTTATGATGATTGAGGCACTGTTCAGCGTGCAGACAAATGAGCCAGTAGTTGCTGCGAACGACGAGATATCGCCCCAGATATTGGAGCTATTGCAGTACGAGTTATACTCAGAGATATAATAGATGGTCGCTAGTCACACGAGGATGAATGACTAAGCATGTGATTCGTTCGCTTACCCCGATGCGAGGTCATCAGATTGATTGATTCCAGCTTGAGGAGACTTCACATAGATACGTTAGGAGTCGATAGAGACGATCATATGTCAGAAACCCATTTTACAAGTTTAAAGTATTTGAAGAAAACATGCAACTAACTCTACAGACCCTCTAGATGAATGAAACCCTAACTCGACATAATGACCATGTGAAAGCCTTTGAACCTTCGGGTTTGCGGCAGTTCCACAGTGCCATTAATGATGCTTGGGTTTGCCCTTCTACGGTTGGTCCATAGGTGATGTGGCATGTACTTGATATTATTAAACTGTACTCAAGATGTTGATCTCTTGGCGGATTATTAGGTTTTGACGAATCGATCGAATGGTTCGACATCTTTCGGATACCATGTAATGGATGCATTGCTTGGGAGACTCCAGATACGAGTATAGCCGTTGGAGCACAGTCCATGCAGCCACGAAGAGACGAGTTCGAAGCAGTCGAAAGTTGAGAAAAGTGGAGTAAGAGGTTCGTATGAGATCTTGATGAGACGACGTTCCACTCCGCCGACATCAGAGATGTGATACGCATGAAGAGGCGTTGTATATGGATATATCTTCTAGAAAGAGTCGTGATGAGTATGCAGCCGTTCCGGGACAAGAAACAGATATAGTAAAGGGTGAAAACCTCCGGGCAGTTCGGCAAAAACGAGATTTGGGAGAGACCTCGACAGTACCTTTCTGGAATATTTTACGAGAAGACTTGGACCCAGGAGTGGTCATTTTACGCACACCCGGCAGGCCAGAGTTCAGCATCATCGACGAGACATGTTATGAGTGACCATGACAATTGGCCAGAGATTCTTATAGGATGTGCTTGAGAGGGACTATTCCGCCATACTTGATTTCGGTATTTTGGGCGATTTATTCGCATGATTGAGTTTTGATGACCGAGTTTCATGATATTTGTTTTCGTGCACCATAGTTGCACCTACTGTGTATTTATATTTTGTGCGTAGTTATTGCACTTGAGATATGCTTTATACACCGTTTTGTTGATTTATGATTTGTGCATAGTTATTGCACTTAATATCGTTTTTGTGCATTGGCTGCACATGCTTATGATTTCATGGATTTCATACAGTTCGGTTGATTTTGTGCATATGGTACTCACCCGATTTGATTTTTGCACTCAGTATAGTTCACATATGCTTGCAGTGCGGTGATACGTATTTTGTGTACTACAGTTGCACAGGACTTCGATTTGATGTTATTGGAGGTATTGATTTTGACTTCATGCTTAGGGCATGCATATGATTTGACTTATGGTTACGGCATAGTTTTCATGCACTTTTAGTGTTTTGATTAGATTTTGTGCATGCTGATGCACATGGTTATGAGATTTGATACCACGGTATACCTGATTTGGATTTGAGATGCGTCGTATACCGTCGATTTTGATTGTGATGCTCGATATTTGTTTTGTGCACCTTGTGCACCTGATTGGATTCTTGCGCATATTTGACGCGCTTGACATTGGATTTCGTGATTTCGTGCATGTTGGATGCACATGATTTAGATTTTATTCGTGCATGATGGATGCACCTGATTTGGATTTTCGCGCATGTTGGGCGCATGAGATGAGATGCGATTTTGGTGCACACCAGATGCACTAAATCGGAATTCTTCATGCATATCAGATGCACATGATATTGCTGTCAGGCACACTCGTTGCCCTTGACAGATGTTTCGTGCATACCCGTTGCACTTAGATTTTGTTCTGTGCACATGTATGGCACATTCATGACTTTTGATTTCCGTGCGCACCAGACGCATGCGGCATTCTTATGCGCATTTTAGGATTGATTTTTGGAGCAGTACGTTTTTATGATATTACTATTTGTTTAGTACTGAGCAGGACTAGTCAGAGAACAGTACCTAGATATATTTTGCATGCATTGATAGTTATCGAAGGGATTCCAAAAAGAGGAGCTATAGTCTCAGTATTTTCCTACGTCGGGGATGACATGAAACGTTGAAAACAAGGAAACCCTTCTTAATTGTTTTCAAAACGGCAGGATGTGCATATTAAAACAAAGGATATATATATATATAGTTATTTTCATATGATAGACATCCGCCACTGTGCCACGATATGCGCATCGCACAGCAACATGAAAGATTTGGCAAGAATTTCTTCAGATGTTTACATGTATAGTTTTGATGTATATCATGTTGGTTTTCGTATTGGATTTAGACATTGATGTCTTCCCCATGACTCCGATGATTGCGGGATGCTTGACGGAGTTTTGCTTTTGATTGATTTTGAGTTATCTGCTCATTGCTCATGTGCATGCATTGCGCTACAATGCCTTTTATGTATTGATGATTTCAGAGTCCCGACGACGTGGACTTTTTACTGAAATGTTTTAGTATTTGAGGGGTTTAAATTTAAATTCGGGGACCGAGTTGCTTTAAGGTGGGAAGATTGTAACATTTCAGAAAAATAAAATATTATTTTTGGGAATTTTTATAATTAAATATTAAATATAAGAATATTTTAATATTGTGGTATAATTAAATACCGATAAATGGGGAAAAATTTGAATTTTTTTTTGAAATTTCTGAAATGAGGGTGTTTTATGTGATTCATGCAAATAATGAAATTTAATGATTTATTATACACTAATTTTGTGCTAATCGCGATTAAGTATCGCTAATCGGGCGCTAAACGTATTTTGTGCACATGACATGCAAAAGTCTTTTTTTTACACATGTTACATTTCTTATCATGGCATTTCTTCATGATTCATGCATGGTTGTTTGAATTTAAAGAGAAGAGAAAAGAAAACAAAAGAAAAGAAAAAGAAAATGGAAAACATTAGAATAATGGTTATGGGCAAGAGAGAGAGAGAGAGGGTGAGGGGTCAACCAAGTCATGGCTCATCTCTTAACACTTCATCTTTTCTTCTTCTTCTCTCACCATGGCAGCACCTCCTCCCCCCTCCACTTCAAAACCCCAAATCATCATCAAATTTACACCAAAAGTCCATCCCCACTTCACAAAAATTGTGCACAAGCTCTCAAGCTACACTTTGGACAAAGAAAAATCATATTTTGGTGATGTAGGGGATTCATGAGTGTCAAATGAGATAATCCCTTCACAATTAGTGTAGTACTTCATTTACTTATCCATCTATTTAAGTTTAAAATCGTTTTGGCGAAGTTTAGTGGACTTTGGAAATCCCTAGAGAGGGTTAGGGTTAATTTGAGTTGTGTTAGTGTAATATAGCCCTAGTAGTGACCTTGAACCCCCTTAGATGTTAGAAACCCAGAACCAAACACAATACCAAACCTTAAATGAAAAACAGAAACTTCAAATGTCGGGTTTTGTGAGAACTTAGGGTGTGCAGGGGAATCTGGGATGACCTGGAGTATTTTCAAGACTAGAAAACAACTTCAGAGACTCATTTGGACCAATGTGAGACCACCCTGACCATACGAGGCCCCAACTCCTTGGAAAAACCGAGCAGGCCGGAATTCTGGGGTGTGTGGCCGGCCATGTGGTGAGGGATAGGGTTCAGGTTGCTTCAGTAGGTCACGTACACCCTATATATCACCCTAGTGTTGTTTGTGAACCTTGTTTTGCCCTTAAACAAAATCTGGGACTAAATACTTGATTTACTTTTTTGATTCGGGATATGGTTTTGCATATTTTGAATTCTGGATTTTCATGTTTGTGTTTTATCTCGATCACATAACGTAGTACGTCGAAGTCGAGTGTTATTTGCTTAAGTTGCGAGGGCAAACCATAGGTTTTGACCTATGTGAGTTCCACGTGTCGTTTTGGTTTCGATTTGGATTTTAATGCGATACGATACGCAATGATGTGTAGGTACCCTCGCGAAGACTTCGAGACGACAAGCAAGCGCGTGGCGACGCCGGCATCGGCAAATGAAGATCAAGTGAGTAGATATATATATCTACGGGGGAAGTCGGGTGGATGGCGTATAGCACCCCGCAGTTTCGTTGTGTGGTATACAAATTCGTATACACATGTATTTATGTATGTTATTAGATGATCATTGCTATCATGATAAGGTTATATGTTCATGTATTAGTTACGAAACCCTAGAGTAGTTGTTACACCCGCGCACACACATGCATACATGTATTTTATTACCTGTGCGTATATGGGGATATTTATATATATATACACACACATGGGTATGGGACTATACACACACACACACACACACACACACACACACACGGATGTTGAGGATAGTACTTGGGATTAGAGATGAGTCGATGAGATTGGGTTTGAGGCCGTGAGATCGGTGATGTGACATGGTTCGTATTTGAGACACGACATGATATTTTAGCGGGTCCTTTTTGACGTGATGTTTTCATACACACGCACAAATATACATAGATGGTATCAGTATTGTACTAGACGTTGATCAGTAACCCGGATCATGATTTTTGATAAAGAGGTTACCAGATGAATAATGTGATAGATGTGACATTTGACCCGTACCCAGATTTGGGATGCTGTACGACAGATTTATCGTACGAGCTATATTGATGATAGATCCGCACTCTTGACTTGAGGATGTCATATTATAGATATTGTATCGTATGGGATACTATTGTGGCGGGATCACCGACTGTTATATTTATATATATATGTATCGACTCAGATGTTAGGCGGTTTCCTTACGTTTCGATCAGCCTGTAGTTACTTGTAAATGATAGATTAGACTCGAGTCATGCCTATTTCAAAACTAACGAATCGTGAGTATTTTAAAGACAGGCCAAGAGATTCTACGGACATTTCAAAGGACGTACATTTTCTACAAAATACCGTAATCCCTATTTTCTTAACAACATGATTCGTGTCATTTCAAATGGTAAAACTGTATGACTCATATTTATATAAATGCCGATTAGTTATCTTTGTGTTTATTATTCAGCTCCCGCATAATATTGCTGTTCGCATCGCATCGCATGCTTATATATGTGTTTTCATATGCCATTATTGAGATCATGCTGTCAGGATACCAGCACCATTACCAAAGATGCATATGTTCCACATACACTTACTTGCTGGCTCACACACATCATCATCGGTAATTGCCATGTCACGTACACTTTAGAGAATATTACTCATTGACATAACTTGTTAACTGATAGTTCGACATGGTATTAGCGTACTCGTCTTTATACGCTAGTTTAGACATTGCAGTTAATACTTGCTACTTCATGCATATTATTATTCACTATTATGCAGTATTATGGAGTTTTATGCCGACATTCACTGTTTACTTGCTATTGATGATTGGATTTCGAATTTTCATGAGCTTTCCTGGATTTGGGGAAAACCGCAAGAATATATATAAACTTCTCTCTCTCTCTCTCTTTAAAATGAAAAGTGTGGTTTTCTCGTAATGTATGAGTCGTCCACTATGTTGTTTTCTCGGTTATGAGATGGATTTCAAGACCCGATTCGAGGAGTCATATGAACCGTCTGCGGGTACATGGTGGACCCGGTAAGGTACCCCGGGCAATAGTGATTTCATGGAGGATGATGAGCCCGGCAGGGGCAGACTGCCTACCGGTGATGGTTTAGCGCGTCGGATATCCTGAGGATACCGTTCATGGTCGGGTGATTTCTGGTACGGGCCGATCCGGACTAACGGAGCTCGAGTGATTGAGACATTGAGATTTGAGCTTTTAGACACTGAGATTTGAGATTTGATGACAGGCCAGTCCGGGTAGCCAGAGCCTGAGGTATTGAGATATTGGGATTTATGTTTTGTGTCGATACTTGACACGGATCTCTCTGTTGATTCATTGATGATACTCGATTCATACGTACATAAATCTCATTGAATAAAGAAAACAGTTGTCTCACTCATTTCATTACATTACATTCATACCTCATGCATATGATATATTGCTACCTGAGGCAATGACACGAGCACATGGGATTACACTTATGTATAAATGTTTACCATTGCCACCTTTTCTTGCTTCAGACTTATCATTTGAGGTTATATATATGTATGTTTGATCGTATTGACCTAGGATTGTGTCATACATGCGATTTTTGCTCGGTGATGTTTTCTACACACGAGTTGGCAACTTACCCCCGTTGTGCCACAGTTTCTTACAGGTTTTGCCGTACAGGTTTTTTTACGGCTTTGCTGGCACACTTCTTCCTTTCCGGGTGATTGCTTTGGTAGGTGGGTTCACTTGCATCGTGACCACCATTGTACTTTATTACATTCAGTTGTATCTAGTAAACTCCATCAACCATACTTGTATAGTTATTTCAGACTTAGCAGACCAGTGATGTTTTTTCTTTCGACCTTAGAGGCGCGCGTTGTATTATTATGGGTTTCATGTTGATTTGAGTTTCCTTTTGAGTTTTGATCCTTACCTTTCAGCGTTGTATATTGTATGCTTGCGTGGTTATGGCCGTCGATTGACGAAGAGCTAGCTCCCGCTTGGGGATGACTTTTATCATTGATGTATATATTTATCATGTTGTACCCCGTTCGGGGCCAGTATTTACAAAGGCAACTCTGCCGAAATTTTCAGGAAAGACATGTGGTTTTACAAAAGCATTATCGGCTGATTTTATTAAAACATTTCGTCAAAATGTTTTTAGATTTCTGGGCTTTTGGCTTACTTGAATTAGATGTGGTCCTATAGACTTCATATGATTCAAGTGCCGGTCACGTGCTATTTCGGGTCGTGACACTCATGGTGGACACCTCTCAAATCATATCAAGAGAAAATCACAACTTTTATCTTTTGAAATGAAAATGAGTTTATAAAATCCTTGCGGTTTCTCCAAATCCAGAAATCTCATGGAAAATACGAAATCCCGATATCGAGAGTAAATAAACAATAATTTACCGGTATAAAGCCCCATAATATCGCATGACAAATGAATACATATGCATGCATGAAGTATCTCAGTAGTAACTGCAATATCTAAACTAGCACAATAGTGACATTTCAGAACTATCAGCTAACAAGAAATATCAGTAAAGTAATATTCACTAAAGTGTACGTGACATGGCAATTACCGATGATGATTTGTGTGAGCCGGCAAGCAAGTGTTCGTGGACATACGAATCATCGGTAATAGTGCTGGTGTCCTGACAACATGGGTTTATAATAACTAAAGAAAATACAGGTATAAGCATGCAATGCGATATGAACAACATGAATAAACGGGGAATGAATAGTAATCACAATAATGAAGAATATACATTATCTATATGAGTCATACAGTTTTGGCATTTGAAATAACACGAATCGTGGTGTTTAGAAAACAGGGCTACGGTGTTTTTAAGAAAATGTACGTCCTTTGTAATATCCGTACTATCCCTTGGCCTGTCTTTAAAATACTTACGATTCGTTAGTTTGGGAAATAAGTATGACTCGAGCCCAGTCTAACATCTATTAAGTAAACTACAGGATAAAGCTAAGAGGCTAATCAAAGGGTAAGGAAAACCACCTAAGTCTGAGTCGATATATCTAGTAGTCGGTGATCCCGCTTCAATAGCGTCACGTACGATAAACTATATAATACGACATCCTCAATCAAGTGTGCAGATCAATTATCATATTTATACTTTGTACGGTAAAATCCATCGTACGGCATCCCAAATCGGGGTATGGGTCAAATATCACATTTATCTCATTATTTATCTGGCATCATTATCATAATATCCTGAAGTTGGTTACTGGTCTAAGTCTAGTATATACCGATACCATCAACATATATCCGCGTGTGTATGAAAATACATCGCCCATCAATCCGCTAATATAATATGTCATATCTCATAACACGGCCCAAATCACATCACCGATCTCACGGCATCATGCCCAATCACATCGACTCATCTCCAAGTATCATATACTATCCTCATCATACGTGTATACGTATATGTATATATATATATAGCAACACATCCGCATACATATATATATACATATATCATATACACCAAAACATAACCCGTGTGTGCATGTGTGTGCGTGTATGCCTCATTCTAGGTTCGCGACTAAGAATAAACTAAAACACTATCCTTTGAAAACGCTAACACTAACCCAAAGTCACCTAAAGTATTACTTGCTAAGTATGTGCATCTCAAAACAACACGTATATATATACAAATATCATAATGCATCAAATGTTATGAACTTGCGGGGGTGCAATACGCCATCCACCCGACTTCCCCCGTAGATATATATCTACCCACCTTGATCCTTGCTTGCCGAAGTCGATGTCGCCATGCTCGTCCTTATCTTCCGAAGTCCACATGAGGGTACCTACATACCACATATATCGTATCGTAAACATAAATCACGCACGAAAACCAAAACAGCACACGAATAGCACATAGGTTAAAACATATGGTCTACTCACGCGAAAGAGCCAAATAACCCTCGACATCGACGTGTAAATATCAAGTGACCGAGCCAAAAACAAATACCCAAAATTCAAGTTACAAAATTCACAAAACTGAAATCAGAAACGATGTAAAACTGTTCCATATTTTACCCCAGGTGAAATTAGCCAATTTTGCATATATGGAGGGTCTAATTTACAGATAAGGGAGCCACAAGACAAGAACGAGATCCAGGGGACAAGTACTAGCCGCAAATTGCGTCCAGAAAGGAATAATTTGCTGCCAGGGTTTAGGGTTTGGGTCTCAGGCCTTCAGGGTAGCTTGTAGGTTGCCTGCATGACTCTCTGCAATCGCTAAATATTTTTCAGGTCTCCCGGGTCATAGCAGATCTCCGGTCATAAAACACACCAAAATTCCTACACAAATCCGATATCGGCAAATCTAAAGTTCACAAATGGAATTTGGTCTCCGGTCTTGTCTTGCATTCTAACACTAGAGGGGTTGTATGGCCTCTACTAAACTCAATTTACACTTCACAACTCATAAAATCCTCTAACCTCTTCGTGGAATTTTCAACCATCACTAAACAACACTTAAACACTTCTAAACTAAATTATATGCTAAGGTAATTGAAATACTACCCTAATGATGAAAGAATTACCTCATTTAGCAACTCAAGAAAATTCTTGAGTTGCTCCAAGTCTTCAAAATCCAAACTTTCTTGGTTCCCCATGCTTTTAGTGAGCTTGTGCACATTTTTTGTGAAGGGAATGAAGTGTTTTGATGTGGGATTGAGGGTGTCGTGAGGATGTAGAGGAGGTGGAGAAGAGGGCAGCCATGGTGAGGGAGAAGAGAAGAAGAAATGTTGAAGATGATGAAATGAACACAAATGAGCCCAAGGTCAAAAACCCCTCACTCTCTCTCTTTCTCTCTCTCTCTCTCCCCCCTTAAGCCCATACCTCCTTGTTCCCTCCCATGCATCTTTTTAAATTCTATTCTCTTTTCTTTTCTTTTTTTTCCTTTTTCTTTTCTTTTCTTTTCTTTTCTTTATCTCATCAACTCATTTAAAACAAAGCCATGCATGAAAAGAAAAAGGCATGGTAGAAAAATGTAGCAAGTTTGTTGTATGTCATGATGCAAAGAAAAAATCAAGCTTAATGCATGATTAGAGAAATTTAATCGAGTTTAGCATTAATATAGAATATAATTAATTATAAGAAATCTGCTCTAATCTTATAATCTCTTTCAAAATCAATAATTATCATAAATTTCCAAATATTTCCCAATTTATCGGTATTTAATTATACCATAACCATTAAAACTAATCTCCACACATTAAAATATTCGTAATATTTATTATTCAATTATATAAATTCCCAAAAATAATTTTTTATTTTTCTGATATGTTACAGTCTTCCCCCTTAAATAAATTCGGTCCCTGAATTTGAATTTAAACCCCTCGAATACCAAAACATTTCAGTAAAATGAACAAGTCGTCGGGGCTTCGAAATCATACATACACAAAACATAACGTAGCGCAATACATGTGCATGGAAAGTGAGTATATAACTCAAAAATCAAAACTCCGTCAAGCATCCCGCAATCATCGGAGTTAAGGTGAAGATGCCAATGTCAAAATCCAATACGAAAATCAACATGATATACATCAAAACTATAACATGTACATAGTACGCATCATGGTAAACTCATCAAAACATCTGAAAGAAATGCATGCCAGATCCTTTTCAAATCGCTGTGCGATGCGCATATCTCGGCACAAGTAGCGGACGTTTGTTGTAAGAAAATGATTATATATATATATATATATATATATCCTTTGTTTAACATACATGTCCCGCCGTTTTGAAAATAATTTAGAAGGGTTTCCTTTGAAAAATGCTTCGTGTCATCTCGGACACATAGGTAAATACTGAGACTATAGCTCCCTTTTGGAAATCCCTTCGGTAACTATCGATGCATGCAAAAATATATTCAGGTACTGTCCTCTGACTAGTCCTGCCCGGTTACTATATCAAATAGTAAATATCATAAAAACGTACTGCACAAAAGAAATCGTACTCAAATGTGTATAAGAATGCCACGTGCGTCTGGTGCGCACGGAAATCAAAATCCATGAATGTGCCATACATGTGCACAGAAACCAAATCTAAGTGCAAGGGGTGTGCACGAAAACACCTGTCAAGTGCAACGAGTGTGCCTGATAACAATATCCGGTGCATCTGATATGCACGAAGAATCCCGATTTAGTGCATCTGGCGTGCACCAAAATCGCACCCAGCACGTCATGTATGCGCAAGAATCCAAATCAAGTGCACAAGGTGCACGAAAACAAATATCGAGAATCACAATCGAAATCAACAGTATATAACACATCTCAATCCAAATCAGGCATACCGTGGTATATAACCTCACAACCACGTGCATCAGCGTGCACAAAATCAAATAAAAATACTGAAGTGCATGAAAACTACACCGAAGGCATAAGTAAAATCACATGCATACCGTAGGCATGAAATCAAAATCAACCATCTCGAATGATATCAAATCAAAACCGAATGCAACTGTGGTGTATAAAATCTCAATCATGCAAATAAATCACCCAAAATACCGAAATCCAAAATGACGGACACGTGATACTCGAATCACCAAGTCGCAAATTGTAAACACTGTCGTCGATATGTCCTTCCTTCAAAATCGAGAAGGTGTCTGTTCATCCAAAGCTAGCAGAGCAAGATATCTACTTGCCTTCTTTTCATGGTCTGGCGCCTGGTGCCTTTAGGCTCTCGTCTCTCGATGCGAATTTGCCAGTTACATAACTTCTCGGCTCAACGGCCCAATATGGAAATGACGACGGAAATAGTTCCGCTCTGAAACATCCTCTAAAGATCTCTGGCAAACTATCATGGTCACTCGTAACATATATCGTCGACGATGCCGAACTCTGGATACTGGGTGTGCGTAATATGACCGATCCTGGGTCTAAGTATTCTCGTTTGGTATTTCCAGAAAGATCTTGTTGGGATCTCTCCAAAATCTCGTTTCTGCTGAACTGCCCTGAAGTTATCCCCCTTTACTAATCCCATTTCTTGTTCTGGAACGGCTGCATACTCATCACGGCTCCTTCTGGAAAATATATCCATATTCAATGCCTATGCATGCGTATCACATATCTGATGTCAACGGAGTGGAACGCCATCTCGTCAAAATCTCGTACGAACCTCATACTCAACTTTTCTCTAATGTCGACTGATTCGGACTTGTCTCTTCGTAGCTGTATGGACTGAGCTACAACGGCTATACTCATATCTAGAGTCTCCCAAGTAATGTATCCCATCACATGATATCCGGACGACGTCGAACCTTTCGATCGATTCATCAAAGTCCTATAATTCCCCGAGAGCTCAACACTTGAGTAAAGTTTAATAATATCCAGTACATGCCACAGTACTTGTGGACCAGCCATAAAAGGGCAAACCCAAGCCTCACTAATTGCACCACGGAACTGCCGCAAACCCTAAGGTTCAAAAGCGTTCCCATGGTCGTTATGTCGAGTTAGGGTTTCATTCTTCTAGAGGGTCCACAGAATTACTTCCATGTTTTTCTGAATACCTTAATCTTAGAAAAAATGGGTTTCTGTCATTCGTTCATTTCTATCGACTCAAAACGTACCTGCGTGAAGTCTTCTCAAAATGGAATCAATAAATCCGATGACCTCGCATCGGGGTATGCAAATGAACCACATGTCCTAGTCATTCATCCAAGGGTGACTAGAGATCTTTTATCATATCTCTAAGTATAAACTCGTGCTGCAATAGCTTCAATTATCTGGGCGATACCTTGTCAGTCGCAACAACATCTAGCTCGTGTGCCCACACGCTAAACATTGCTTCAATCATCAAGAATAAACGGTGCATTGACAGTCATCACATTCTGGTTGGCCTCCAGTAGTGGCCCAATCCTCTGGTGTTGATTTGCACGTTCGAGAAATTTTAGAAAAAGCAATCCATCAAATGCTCATGGCGCGAAAAACACAAATAAACGACACATCTATGGAATCGTATGTCACCGGAATTACGCCCTGGTCAGTCCTCGTCCAAGATGAGCTCATGCAGACCGCAACTCTAGCCGCAACTCTCTCTTCCTATGCAATCATGGTAACAAAACCACCAACCGATATTGATGAGGATAGATCATAGGAATGAATAAATACTGTGCAAAGAAATGTACATCCTAAGTCTCCTTAAGCGGAGTAGCGTATCGTAAGTATACCGCGGAACATACACACGGTACGTCACTCTACTTAAGTCACCTACTCCATCAACCAAGGTCAACCTATGCGACGAAAGTTCGGGCCTAATACCCTCTTGACCAACTCTAAGTTCCTTACGATCAAGCATCGGTTCTGAATATATACATACGCCCTAGACTCCGCATAGTCAAACATAGACTCGAACCAAGGTTAAACCTAGCGCTCTGATACCAACTTTGTCACGACCCGAAATGGCACGTGACTGACACTTGAATCATATGAAGTCTATAGGACCCCATCTAATTCAAGTAAGCCAAAAATCCCAGAAATCTAAACCATTTTAAACGAAGATGAAGGAAAAGTTTAGTTTTAAAGAAAGTGGTTTAACAAAATAAGCCGTAGTATGCATTTTTATAACATCAGGTCTTTTTCAAAAATTTTGGCAGAGTTTTCTTTGTATATACTGGCCCCAAACGGGCACAAACTTGCATAATATAAAGGCATCCCTAAGCGGGAGGTAGCTCTTCGCCAATTGGCGGTCACAACCACGTAAGCAATATAATATACAACGCCAAAGGGCGATGATCAAAACTCAGAAGAAAACCAAAGTAAAATAATAATAATACAAGCGCGACTCTAAGGTCGAAAGAATATACACTGGTCTTCTAAGTCTAACAAATATACAAGTCTGGTTGATGGAGTTACTAGATACAACAGAAATAAATAAAGTACAACGGTGGTCACGATACGAGTGAACCCACCTACCAAAGCAATCACCCGGAAAGAAGCAGTTTGCCAGCAAGCCGCAACGAAACCTGTACGGCAAAACCTGCATGAAACTGTGGCACAACGGGGGTGAGCTGCCAACTCGTGAGTAGAAAAAACATCACCGAGCAGAAATCGCATGTATGACTCTATCCTAGGTCATACCATAATATCTATATAATATATAACCTAGAGCATCTGAAAATGGCCAGGGTAAACATCTAACAGAAGTGTAATACCAAGTGCTCGTGTCAGTGCCTCAGGTAGCAACATAATACATATATGATGTATGAATGCATTAAAACAGAATGCAACAGAACAAGAAAACTGTTTTCATATCTCAGTGAGATTTTTGAATAAAACCGAAGTATCATCAATGAAATCAACAGAGAATCAGTGTCAAGCATCGAAACAAAATATATATCTCGCTATCTCAATATCTCGGGCTCCGGCAATCCGGACTGGCCCGTATCATCAAATCTCAATAGCTCAGGCTTCGGCAATCCGGACAGGCTTATATCATCAAATCTCAAGACTACGTCGGTATCCTCTGGATATCTGCCGCGTCATAATCACCGGTCGGTAGTGCTCCCCTGCCAGGCTCAACGCCATCATCTGTGACCATCTTGCCCCCGGGTACCGCACCGGGTCCACCATGCACCCGAAGACGGTTCCTCCTCCTCCTCGAATAGGGTGTATGATACCGCTCAAGAGCCGAGAAAACTAATGGTGGACACCTCTCAAATTATATCATGAGAAAACAACAACTTTTATCTTTTGAAATGAAAATGAGTTTATAAAATCCTTACGGTTTCTCCAAATCCAGAAATCTCATGAAAAATCCAAAATCCCGATATTGAGAGTAAATAGACAATAATTTACCGGCATAAAGCCCCATAATATCGCATGACAAATGAATACATATGCATGCATGAAGTATATCAGTAGTAAATGCAATATTTAAACTAGTACAGTAATGACATATTGGAACTATCAGCTAACAAGTGATATCAGTAAAGTAATATTCACTAAAGTGTACATGACATGGAAATTACCGATGATGATATGTGTGAGCCAGCAAGCAAGTGTTCGTGGACATATGCATCATCGGTAATAGTGCTGGTGTCCTGACAACATGGGTTTATAATAACTAAAGAAAACACAGGTATAAGCATGCAATGCGATATGAACAACATGAATAAACGGGAAATGAATAGTAATCACAATAATGAAGAATATATATTATGTATACGAGTCATACAGTTTTGGCATTTGAAATAACACAAATCGTGATGTTTAGAAAATAGGGCTACAGTGTTTTTAAGAAAAGGTACGTCCTTTGAAATATCTATAGTATCCGTTGGCCTGTCTTTAAAATACTCACGATTCATTAGTTTTGGAAATAAGTATGAGTCGAGCCCAGTCTAACATCTACTAAGTAAACTACATGACAAAGCTAAGATGCTAATCAAAGGGTAAGGAAAACCACTTATGTCCGAGTCGATATATCTAGTAGTCGGTGATCCCGCCTCAATAGCGTCACGTACGATAAACTATATAATACGCCATCCTCAATCAAGAGTGCGGATCAATTATCATATTTATACTTCGTACGGTAAAATCCATCGTACGGCATCCCAAATCGGTGTATGGGTCGAATATCACATTTATCTCATTATTTATCTGGTATCATTATCATAATATCCGGAACTAGGGTACTGGTCTAAGTCTAGTATATACCGATACCATCAACATATATTCTCCTGTGTATGAAAACACATCGCCCATCAATCCGCTAATATAATATGTCATATCTCATAACATGACCCAAATCACATCACCGATCTCACTGCATCATGCCCAATCACATTGACTCATCTCCAAGTATCATTTACTATCCTCATCATACGTGTATACGTATATGTATATGTATATATATATAGCAACACATCCACATACATATACATATACATATATCATATACACCAAAACATTGTAAGTCGATGTCACGCACCCCACGTGTCTGCGGGGAGGCGGAATAAGCAAAAAAATGATTTTTACGAGCATCGCAACATCGACTCAAACCAAGGATCGAACACAAACCGTAGCTAGCAAACTACATGAGGTTTAACTACTCGGATTCGAAGTTATATCTCACGTTACAAGTCCTTCGGGTGTTCATCACTGTCCTCCACACGTCGTCGGATCCAAGGATCGTAACGGATCGCGGCTACCTCGACGGACTCCTCGAGTCAAAGACGATCCACCCGAGAGTCTATAGTCCGAGCTACTACCTCAAAACCGAGGTAACTACGGCTTCTAGTTCGCTAAACTAGAAGTCCTAGATGGTGTAGAGTGTTTAGATGGATTACTTAGTCACTTAAACCCTAGGATTCTCAACTCATGAGAGCTATTAGGATTTGAGGAAGAAGATGATAACTTGAGGAGAGAGAAAGCTCTTATGATAATGAAATGAATAATACTCCTGCAAGAATAATACGAAGCATAATAATATTATCAAAATAAATATCTATCTAATATTCATCATGCTTCATTTAATTCTATGGGTGAATCACCTCATGAGTCATTATGCATTTAATATAAACATACATCTCATCCTCCACCTCATTTAGTTTAAATCCTAAAAAGAATTAAACACAAATGAGCCATCTTCTTCTAGAAACTTCCCGACAAATTACGAGACTGCCTCTCCCATCCGTATTTCCGAAAAACACAGATAATCTTAGACTGAATAAATCCATCTGTATAATACTATAATCTAGCTTAAACCAAAGCCCGCTAGTATTATCGGCCCGATCATAGTACGTGCACAAGTGTACGTAATTGATCGCGGCCCTGCCGTAAAACCATACGGCCTCTACACCTTTTTCCCGGTGCAGGGAAACTCTCTATGTGGGACTCTAAAGACTCGACACTACGCTGGCAGTGGGTTTAACCACAGGCCGCAAGCGGTACTAGCTGTACGTAACGGTCCCCAGGTAGATGTCGATAAGAAGGACGATGAGGAAACCCATCTGAACTCCTACTGAGCATGTATGTGATAATCTCCGTACAGTCCGGTCTGTTTATTTAGGACTATCGCATATCGGGCCTAGGGGGCGGTAAAACGTTAGACCCCTAATAGCGGTATAAGTCGTATCGGAGTGAAGCCCATTATACCTTGAGAAACTACTGGAACCCACCAGTAAATCTCGCTTGCCCTGGCCAGGGACTTTGCGTAATGGCTCTCCATACACAGCGCGATATCAACCCCCAATACCGGGAGAGATGAATCCTGTCTAACCGCCACTGCCTCCAAATGCTTCGGGACTGCACCCAACTACTACCTGTTTGCACGACTCCTTTGAGCCGTGGTAGGGTAGTAATCTAAGTACAGTGGGAACACACCCGAGGCAAAGTAGCAGTGTCAAGTCGACGGACTAAGCTGTACTCATGTCACCAGGGAACTGCAATCTGCCGATGGGTATAGTAGCAACCTGCAGTTCCCAGCGAGTCCTATCCTGTGTACCCGTAACCTAACGAGCACCTGCATACTATCTCCAGTACGACGTACTGATGGCTGTGGGACAGACCATCTCCCCAAGCTGGGATAAGAAACGTATACACCAGTCTACTTCGGAGTATCGATGCCCCATCTCGATAATCATACGACTAGGGACCTGTATAGAATGTTCTTATAGACTACCCAGCCCCCACTAGTGTGACTGCCATCACAACGCTGGTAATCAAGCAAAGATCCTAAAGGCTCTACTAATATGTATAAGCGATATGTTAAAAGAAACATATGCACATATTAAAGTACAAACAAACCAAGTAGCATACTACCATTTTTAGCAAGCATGTCAATACAACTGTGAATATCCCAAGCTTCCATTAAATAATATACAAACTAGTATGATACAGTAATGGCCTATAGGGCATAAACACTGACAATCTCCCACTTGCACTAGGTCCATGTGTGGCATATCGCAGACCTATCATCTCGAATAGCCTCTCGAACTGCGTCTGAGGAATGGCCTTTGTGAATGGATCAGTAGTGTTATTCTCCATATCTACTCTCTTCACCTCGATCTCCCGGCGATCTACGATCTCTCTGATCAAGTGATACCACCTTAAGATGTGTCTGGACTTCTGATGGGACCAGGGTTCCTTCGCTAATGCTATAGCGCCGTTGTTGTCGCAATACAGAGGTATTGGATCAACACTGGTAGGAACCACCTGAAGTTCTGTGAGGAACTTCTTCATCCAGACAGCTTCTTTTGCGGCATCGCAAGCAGCTATGTACTCCGCTTCCATCGTTGAGTCAGCAATGGTGTACTAGTTGGAACTCTTCCAACAGACCGCCCCTCCATTGAGGGTAAAGATATAACCCGACATGGACTTGGAGTCATCCTTGTCACTCTGAAAGCCGGAGTCAGCAAAGGCCTCGATCTGGAGGTCCTTTCCACCATACACCAAGAACATCTCCTTAGTTCTCCTCAGGTACTTGAGAATGTTCTTTACTGCTATCCAGTGCTTCTCCCATGGGTTTTCCTGATACCGGCTTACAACGCTCAATGTGTATGCTATATCTGGTCCGGTACATAACATCGCATACATTATAGAGCCTACCGCAGAAACGTAGGGTATAATCGACATGCGAGCCCTTTCCAAATCAGTCTTGGGAGAAATCTCTTTGGAGAGGGTGATTCCGTGACAAGCCAGTAAGTTACCGCGCTTAGAATCTTCCATACTGAATCTTTTCAATATTGTGTCTATGTACCTGGACTGTGATAGTCCCAACATCCTCTTTGATCTATCATGATAGATCTGGATCCCCAGAATGTAGGTGGCATCACCCAGGTCCTTCATAGAGAACTTCTGTGACAAGAATCCTTTGACTGACTGTAGCATAGGAATATCATTTCCTATTATGAGAATGTCATCCACGTACAAGACGAGTAATACTACAGCTCTCCCTACAATCTTACTGTATATGCATGGTTCATCTGGATTCTTGATAAAGTCGAATTCTTTAACAGTATCATCAAAACAGATGTTCCAACTCCACGATGCCTGCTTTAGTCCATAAATGGAGTTAAGCAACTTGCACACTTTACCGCTGCTCCCACTCTGATTGAATCCCTTTGGCTGATCCATATAAACATATTCTTCCAAATTACCTTTTAGAAAAGCCGTCTTTACGTCCATCTTCCAAATCTCATAATCGTGGAAGGCAGCAATGGCAAGAAGGACCCGAATGGATTTGAGCATAGCCACTGGAGAAAAGGTTTCGTCATAGTCCAAACCAGATCTTTGACGATAACCCTTTGCAACAAGTCTATCCTTATAGGTATCAACCTGTCAATCCACACCAATCTTCCTTCTGAAGATCCATTTGCATCCTACGGGTTTTACCCCATCTGGAGCAATGTCCAAAGTCCATACTTTGTTGGTGTACATGGACTCCATTTCGGTCCATATTGCATCCAGCCATTTTACCGAGTCGCCGCTCTGAATGGCTTGCTGGAATCTAGTTGGGTCATCATTATCAATGATGCAATCTTCTCGATCCCCGTCTATGAGAAAACCGTAGTATCTCTCGGGAGGATGAGACTGCCTACTACTTCTGTGGATAGGCACTGGGATGTCCCTTTCTTCTGAACCTTTTTGTTCTACCAAACTTTCAGTAACAGCTTGTGGCTCTGGAATTTCTTCTAGTTCTAGTGCTCTCCCACTCTTCTGATTTCTAAAAATTCAGCTTCCAAGAAGTGGGCATGACGAGAAACTAAAACCTTTTGTTCCTCTGCGTAATAGAAACAATACCCCTTGGAGTTCATTGGATATCCCACAAACTTAAACTGTACCGAGCGTGTCTCGAGCTTGTCCGCATGCTGCTTTTTAACAAAAGCTGGACATCCTCATGTTTTCAGGTACTGAAGATAGGGTTTCTTCCCACTCTACATGATATGGTGTGGTAGACACAGTTTTGGTTGGAACCTTGTTCAAACGATATGCGGCTGATTCTAGTGCATAACCCCAGAAAGATCGCGGTAACTCATCCTTACTCATCATGGAACGAACCATATCCAATAGGGTTCGATTCCGCCTTTCCGATACACCGTTGTGCCGTGGTGTGTATGGAGGAGTAAGCTGAGAGAGAATTCCATTCTCTTTTAAGCAACCCAGGAAGTCGGCACTTAAGTATTCACCACCTCGATCAGATCTCAGTGTCTTGATACTTTTGCCTGACTGTTTTTCCAATTCATTCTTGTATTCCCGGAATTTCTCAAAGGCCTCGGATTTATGCTTCATCAAGAAGATATGTCCATACCTAGAGAAATCATCCATAAAAGTAATGAAGTAGGAATAACCACCTCTTGCATGTGTAGACATTGGACCGCACACGTCACTGTGTACGAGTCCCAAGAGCTCGCTCGCTCTTTCTACGTGTCCAGTATAACGGAGTCTTTGTCAATCGTGTTTCATTAATGTGACCTAGTCTACAATGCCATAAGAAAGCCTGATTTATTTCCGGAGACTTTCTTTTAACTGTGTTCTGGACATTGAAAACCTGAGCTTGATTAAATATGTATATACCGTCATCTAATGTATCGGACCTAATCAAAACTTGATTTAGATGGATGTGAACCACATCGCTTACGAATGTAAAATCATATCCCTCTCTCGAAAGTGAGGACAATGATATGATATTACAAGTCAAACTAGGTACATACAAACAGTTACGTAGAATCAATATCTGCCCACTTGTCAAACCTAGGCGATATTCTCCCATGGATTCAGCGTCCACGCTCATTCCGTTCGCAACTCTGAGAGACAAATCGCCTACCCTGATAACTCTACGGTTTCTTAAAGCATGTAATGAATTACAGATATAAGATCCCGCTCCGGTATATAGTACCCAGGAAGTAGAGTTAATTGACAAACAGTTCTCAATTACAACCACACTCGAGGCCAAAGCCACAACATGCTTCGAATCCTGGCTACTGGCTTCCAAAGCCCTGCAATCCTTCTGCCAATACCCCTTCCCATAACAATAGGAACATCCCTCCTTCTCTACACCAAGTCCCAAAACTTTTGCTCTTCCCTTTCCTTCTACTTCACTGACACCGTATATCGGCTTTGTAGAGGTCTTCTTCTTTTCACCCTTTACTTTCACCCTGGATGCAGAAGAAGAAGGTCTCCCATTAAGTAGAGTGGGTGTCTCCCTGGTTTCTTTAAGGGTGTAAGTAGAGGGTAGGGACTGTGGAAATAAGTCAGCATATGACCTGTTTCCCAACGTGGTCTCCAGGTCCGTGAGCTCATCAATATAGCTAGTCATCGTAAGGACGTCGTCCCCTGCAGATGACCCGACAGCCAACCTCGCTTGAAGCAATTCGTTCGAGGTCTCATATCTTGCGATACGAGATTGCTCTCCATTTAAATCTTTTTTATAAAGGAAGATGGAAACAAAGTCCATCTTCTCGTGCTGCTTCTGGTATACACCATCAACTGAAGCTAACACGAGGCACTTGGCATTCGCACACTCCTTTTCCCTTGTCTGACGGATATCCATATCCGCGACGGTGGAAACTGGACCTGGGACGGCGGGGGATTGAGTAGTAGTAGGGTGGTCCAGCTTGTCATAGGTAATGGACATCTGGACAGACCTTTGCCAGTCATAAAAGTCAGATTCAGTCAACTTGTTATCTAGATGTAACCTAGTCATGGTCACATGGTCGCTGCAGTTAAGAGAGAGAGATGAAAACACTTTAGCATGATGCTTTTGCAAGTTTAGATTGGTTTTTGGTTTATCTAAACTGGATGGCTCCCATTGTTTCTCGAATCCTTCCTCAAACCATAAAAGAAGAATTAGTCAGGACTGATCTCACCGTACAATACTTGCTTAACCGTTCAGCCAGGCTAGTGTCAGTACTTTGAGGGAGGTTTTACGACGCTTTCGCGAAGTTCCTTAATTAAATAACCTCTTTTCTCTGGAGGCATAGCCCCGCTAACACCGTTCGAGACACCTACTTTGTTTATAGCAATGATCGTTAAGTGACGAATCTCCCGATAAGTAGCATATACTCACAGTAGGATCGGGATCCAAATATCATCGTGTGATAATGCTGAACGAATCCTACCAACATTATCAAACTCCAAATGGTATGCAACACTATCAAGTTTCAGTTTCTTTAGAAACTCCGATGTGGATTTTTGCCCCGTGCTCTTATGACCTTGAGTAAGGGCTAACAAATCATAAGTCACATGTCAAGTTCTACCCATCATTATCCAGGTTGATTTGAACCCACCCGTATATACTCTTAACTAAGGGCCAACAAAGTAATACGACTGTCCCAAACCAACGCATCTATCTATGCTATATGTGAAAACCCCAGCAGCTACTAATCACTATGTCTTGAATAAGGGCCAAACAAATATAGCTTGAATACTACTGACCATTCATATGAAACGACGGAGGGCTGCGACTTGTTTTGGCGAAACCGTGAACGTAATGAACTTGATATATCTGAAGTAACCTGATAGATTTTTAAAAGGAGTGGTTAAAGCTCCGCAATTAAAAATTCTGCTCTTTTAAAATAACCGAGTGGTTTCTTTTAAATTTGTTCCAACGATTTAAACTTTGGTTTATTTTCTTTGCATTAATATAATGCGTCCCATCATTTATCCTATCATTTCAGAAAAAACGAAAATACAACGTCCGCTTATGCCATCCGCATTCGCCACTTGGGCCCGTCATTCACTCGTTAGGTTACTTAACTAAGGATAGAGTGGGGGCTGGGCTAGCGCGGATGCAAAACATAAGCAACGCCTACTAGATATCATATATAGATATTGTACATTCTTCAGACGCAATAATAGGCATTCCAGATCACAGATGAACATATTGGATATACTAGGAATCCGCGTTTCGTTTGAGCCTGCAACAAAAGACGGATTACACGGTCGTGATGAATAGCTAAACCCTACCCTAGACCCCTACGGGTACGGAAAACTACCCGTCAAGTACCCGAAGTGAAGCAGTCTCCCTCAACGACGTGAGTAGGCCACTAAGCACTTCAAAGTACCGTGTACTTTGTGCACCCCACCTTGGGTCTATCTTAGGAGCAGAAAACAGTAAATGAAATAATACAACGGTGGCTACAACCTCAACCCGGATGTGCCCCGCGAAATAATATTACAACAAATTTACAATTTACATTTGAATGAATGAATGAAAAACCCTCATCTCACATCCCCGGCTATTCATCCAACACAATCCAACAAGTTCATATACACAAACCAACATTATCATTACAGAAATGTGCAACCCCCAACTAACCGACATACTAGCAATTAGAGGAGGTTTATGAACACATATAAACATCACCAAGCTTGTAAAGTAACAACGACATTAGAATGCCGCACACAATTAGCAAACAAATCCAATTTTTCAAGGCTTGAAAATTCAGTGAGCTAAATTTCAAAAGCTGAAAGTTTTGAGCCAATCTGGGAGTCGAAAAGAACTCGAAACCCGCCTGAATCTTCGCGGAGGCGAAGATACATGATAATACGTCATGTGGGGGGGCCTCGGGGGGGTGCCCACCCCTAGGGGCCACCATCAGGTGGCCCCCAAAGGAGGACAGACCTGAGAGACCGTATGCAGGTCTCTCAGGTCAACAGCCCTTAAGGCCACCAATTGGTGGCCTTGGGGGGTTATTCCCGGCCATTGGTCCCCCCTGAGGTGTCCCCGGGGTACGCACACTTCACCCCGCGTCTTCTCGGTTCAAACCGTGAGCCCGCGGGGTGTGCAAACAACTCAAAACCTCACTTTTCAAAACTATTTTTGTCAATAGTTTTCCGGCGACAAAAACGACGGAATTCTAACATCGTTACAAGCTATCTAAGGTTTGTGAAAGGCTCACATACCAATGTAAGTCGATGTCACGCACCCCACGTGTCCGCGGGGAGGCGGAATAAGCAAAAAATGATTTTTACGAGCTTCGCGACATCGACTCAAACCAAAGATCGAACACAAACCGTAGCTAGCAAACTACATGAGGTTTAACTTCTCGGATTCGAAATTATACCTCACGTTACAAGTCCTTCGGGTCTTCATCGCTGTCCTCCACACGTCATCGGCTCCAAGGATCGTAATGGGTCACGGCTACCTCGACGGCCTCCTCGAGTCAAAGACGATCCACCCGAGAGTCTATAGTCCAAGCTACTACCTCAAAACCGAGGTAACTACGGCTTCTAGTTTGCTAAACTAGAAGTCCTATATGGTATAGAGTATTTAGATGGATTACTTAGTGACTTAAACCCTAGGATTCTCAACTCATGAGAGCTATAAGGGTTTGAGGAAGAAGATGATAACTTGAGGAGAGAGAAAGCTTTTGTGATAATAAAATGAATAATACTCATGCAAGAATAATATGAAGCATAATAATATTATAAAAATAAATATCTATCTAATATTCATCATGCTTCATTTAATTCTAAGGGTGAATCACCTCATGAGTCATTAAGCATTTAATATAAACATACACCTCATCCTCCACCACATTTAGTTTAAATCCTAAAAAGAATTAAACACAAATGAGCCATCTTCTTCTAGAAGCTTCCCGACAAATTACGAGATTACCCCTCCCATTTGTATTTCCAAAAAACACGACTGAATAAATCCTTCTGTATAATACTAGAATCTGGCTTAAACCAAAGCCCGCTAGTATTATCTGTCCGATCATAGTACGTGCACAAGTGTACGTAAGTGATCGAAGCCCTGCCGTAAAACCATACGGCCTCTACACCTTTTGCCCGGTATAGGGAAACTCTCTGTGTGGGACTCTAAAGACTCGACACTACGCTGGCAGTGGGTTTAACCACAGGCCGCAAGCGGTACTAGCTGTACGTAACGGTCCCCAGGTAGATGTCGATAAGAAGGACGATGAGGAAACCCATCCGAACTCCTACTGAGCCTGTATGTGACAATCTCCGTACAGTCCGGTCTGTTCGTCTAGTACTATCGCATATCGGGCCTAGGGGGCGGTAAATGTTAGACCCCTAATAGCGGTATAAGTCGTGTCGGAGTGAAGCCCATTACACCTTGAGAAACTACTAGAACCTACCAGTAAATCTCGCTTGCCCTGGCCATGGACTTTGTGTAATGGCTCTCCATACACAGCGCGATATCAACCCCTAATACCGAGAGAGACGAATCCTGTCTAACCGCCACTGCCTCCAAGTGCTTCGGGACTGCACCCAACTACTACCTGTTTGCACGACTCCTTTGAGCCGTGGTAGGGTAGTAATCTAAGTACAGCGGGAACACATCCGAGGCGAAGTAGCAGTGTCAAGTCGACGGACTAAGCTGTACGCATGTCACCAGGGAACTGCAATCTGACGATGGGTATAGTACCAACCTGCAGTTCCCAGTGAGTCCTGTCCGGTGTACCCGTAACCTAACGAGCACCTGCATACCATCTCCAGTATGACGTACTGATGGCTGTGGAACAGACCATCTCCCCATGCTGGGATGAGAAGCGTATACACCAGTCTACTCCGGAGTATCGATGCCCCGTCTCGATAATCCTACGACCAGGGACCTGTATAGGATGTGCTTGTAGACTACCCAACCCCCACTAGTGTGACTGCCATCACAACGCTGGTAATCAAGCAAAGATCCTAAGGGCTCTACTAATATGTATAAGCGATATGTTAAAAGAAACATATGCACATATTAAAGTACAAACAAACCAAGTAGCATACTACCATTTTTAGTAAGACTGTCAATACAACTGTGAATATCCCAAGCTTCCTTTAAGTAATATACAAACTAGTATGATACAGTAATGGACTCTAGGACATAAACACTAACAAACATAACCCGTGTGTGCATGTGTGTGTGTGTTTGCCTCATTCTAGGGTTCGCGACTAAGAAATAACTAAAATACTATCCTCCGAAAATGTTAACACTAACCCAAAGTCACCTAAAGTATTACTTTCTAAGTATGCGTATCTCAAAACAACACGTATATATATATATATATACAAATATCATAACGCATCAAATGCTGTGAACTTGCGGGGGTGCTATATTCCATCCACCCGACTTCCCCCGTAGATATATATCTACTCACCTTGATCCTTGCTAGCCGAAGTCGATGTCTCCATGCTCTTCCTTATCGTCCGAAGTCCACATGAGGGTACCTATATACCACATATATCTTATCATAAACAGAAATCACGCACAAAAACTAAAACAGCACACGAATCGCACATATGTTAAAACCTATGGTCTACTCACGCGAAATAGACAAATAACCATCGACATCAACGTACAAACGTCAAGTGACCGAGAAAAACACAAATACCCAAAATTCAAGTTACAGAATTCGCAAAACCGAAATCAGAAACGATGTAAAACAGTTTCCAAATTTTAACCCAGGTGAAATTAGCCAATTTTGCATATGTGGAGGGTCCAATTTACAGATAAGGGAGCCGCAAGACAAGAACGAGGTCCAGGGGCCAAGTACTGGCCGCAAATTGCGGCCAGAAAGGAATAATTTATGGCCAAGGTTTGGGGTTTAGGTCTCGGGTCTTCAGGGTAGCTTCTAAGTTGCCTGCATGACTCTTTGTAATCGCTAAATATTTTTCAGGTCCCCCAGGTCATAGCAGATCTCTAAAACACACTAAAATTCCTACACAAATCTGATATCGGCAAATCTAAAGTTCGCAAATGGAATTTGGTCTCTGGTCTTGTCCTGCACTCTAACACTAGAGGGGTTGTATGGCCTCTACTAACCTCAATTTACACTTTACAATTCATAAAATCCACTAACCTCTTCTTGGAATTTTCAACCATCACTAAACTACACTTAAACACTTCTAAACTAAATTAGATGCTAAGGTAATTGAAATACTACCCTAACGATGAAAGAATTACCTCATTTGGTAACTCATGAAAATTCTTGTGTTGCCCCAAGTCTTGAAAATCCAAACTTTCTTGGTTCCCCATGCTTGTAGTGAGCTTGTGCACAATTTTTGTGAAGGGAATGAACTGTTTTGATGTGGGATTGAGGGTGTCGTGAAGATGTAGAGGAGGTGGAGAAGAGGGCAGCCATGGTGAGGGAGAAGCAAAGAAGAAATGTTGAAGTTGATGAATGAACACAAATGAGCCTAAGGTCAAAGACCCCTCACCCCCCCTCTCTCTCTCTTAGGCCCATACCTCCTTGTTCCATCACATGGCTCATTTTAAATTCTATTCCCTTTTCTTTTCTTCTTTCCTTTTTCTTTTCTTTTCTTTTCTTTATCTCATCATCTCATTTAAAACAAAGTCATGCATGAAAAGAAAAGGCCAATGTAGAAAAATGTAACAAGTTTGTTGCATGTCATGATGGAAAGAAAAAATCAAGCTTAATGCAAGATTAGTGAAATTTAATCGAGTTTAGCAATAATATAGAATATAATTAATTATAAGAATTCTATGAATGCTCCATTCTTATAATCTCTTTCAAAATCAATAATTATCATAAATTTCCAAATATTTCCCAATTTATCGGTATTTAATTACACCATAACCATTAAACCTAATCTCCACACATTAAAATATTTGTAATATTTATTATTCAATTATATAAATTCCCAAAAATAATATTTTATTTTTCTGAAATGTTACAATAACTGACCGATATCACATATCGCGAGAATAGAATGCGGTATCACATACGCGCACTAATCTCGGTCCCGCACATATTACATATGTGCTCCTACTTCGTTTCGCATGAACTAGGAAACCTCTGTGTAAGATTCTAAAGACTCATCAATACGCCAGCAGAAGGTGATGATCATATCAAAGACCCACAAGCTGCAAGTGGTCTGCTAAACGTAACGGCCACCTGGGAATTGAGCGATCAGAAAATCAACAAGCAAGCCTGCTCATACTCCTGTGAATCCAATCAGTAACACTACCGTACAGTCCGGTCTCTTCGTCTGATATGTTGAATATCATAGCCTGGGGTGGTATAATATCATATCCCAATAGCCTGATAAGTCATGCCGAAGCAAGGTCCATAACGGTTCGAGAAACTACTGATAACACTTACCGGTAGATCTCAGCAACCCTGGCCAGGGATTTCCTGTTATGGCAAATCGAGCATAGCGCAACATCAACTCCCAATACCGGGAGAGACGAATCCCCTCCTATCGCTTATTGCCACCATGTTACTCGGGATTGTACCCAAAAACCACCTTTTTTCACGATCTCTTGACCATGGTATGGTGGAAATCAAAGCACAGTGGGAATCACACAAAACTCTATGACGATCTCGGGTCCACAGACTAACCTGTACCAGTGCCACCAGAGAACTGCTATCTGACGATAGGTATAATACTATCTAGGAGTTCTCGGCGAGTCCGTTCAGTATACCCAGTTGTTAGTTATATGTATGCCCTAGAGGCCATTACTGTACATAGGATGTATATTGTAGTGGATGCGGGGACATATATAGGGAGGACTTTCTTGCTCGACATGATAGTATGCTATCTGGTTACTCTTTACCTTAACGTGTATACTGATTGTCTCTCTGTTACATGTTGGTAAAGCTCTTAGGATGTGTGCTTGACTACCTGGACTATGATGTGGATCATACTAGTGGGGACATGGTAGTCCATAAGCACATCCTTCAAGGTCCCTAGTCGTGGGTGTATCGAGACGGGGCATCGATATACCAGAGTAGACTAGCGTATACCTTCTCGACCCATACAGATGGGATATGGATTATCCCATATCCATTGGTGTTTGACATCAGAGATGATATACGGGTGCTCAGTGGAGACTGGGTACACTGGACGGACTCGCCGAGAACTCCCAGATGGTATTATACCTTACATCAGATGGTAGTTCTTTGGTGACACTGGTACAGGTTACTCTATAGACCCGAGATCATCATAGAGTCTTGTATGATTCCCACTGTGCTTTGATTTCCACCTTACCACGTCCAAGAGGGTGTGCAAAACGGTGGTTTTTGGGTACAGTCCCGAATCACATGGAGGCAATGAGCGATAGGAGGGGATTCGTCTCTCCCGGTATAGGGAGTTGATGTTGCGCTGTGTTCGATTGGCTATAACCGGAAATCCCTGGCCAGGGTTGCTGAGATTTACTGGAAAGTGTTACCAGTAGTTTCTCGAACTGTTATAGACCTCATATCGACACGACTTATCGAACTACTGGGTCTGACGTTTACCACCCCTAGGCAAGATATGCGAAATATCAGACGAACAGACCGGACTGTACGGTAAGTGTTACTGGTTGGATTCACAGGAGTGTGATCGGGCTTGCTCGTTGATCTTCTGATCGCTCAATACCCGGGTGGCCGTTACGTTTAGCAGACCGCTTGCGGCTTGTGGGTGTTTGATATGATCATCACCTGCTGCCGGCGTATTGACGAGTCTTTAGAGTCCTACATAGAGGTTTCCTGGCTCAAGCGAAACGAAATAGGAGCGCGTATGAGATATGTGCAGGACCGAGAATAATACCAGTATGTGATACTATAATCTATTCTCATGATTTGTATCATCAGCAGGTTATATGTGATATAACCGGGTTACCGAATCAAATGTTGATTCGATACATTGATACACTTTATATTAGTCGGTTATATGCAGTATGACCGGATCATTAAATCAAGTGTTGATTTAATGATTTAATGTATAATTATTTATTTGATATATTACTTTACATTAACTAGTATTGGTTCACTTAAGATTATTTTTCTCACTTTATGTACACATTGTATATATGATATAGTTTTGTGCACTAGTTTGTATCATGTTTGATGATACATGCAAACTTGGGTGTGTATGATTTAACCATGCTTATGTTAATGGTTAGGATTTTGATTTACTTATTTATTTATTCTCTTTATTCATTTTGGCAAGAAATGAAATGGTTGCTTTGTTTGGATTTATCTTGAAGCTTCATGAAGTTTTGAAAGTCAAAACCATTTTATTTCTTTCCTTAACCCAACCATTCAACTAAACCATAGTTTAGTCTCTACACTTAACCATGGTTGCAATATGATAAGGGTCGCTTGATTTTCTATTTTAGTTAATTCATTTTTTCATTTCTTTCTTCCTCTTCTTCTTGATGAAGAAAGAAAAGCTTTCTACAAAAATGTCAAGTGATGAAAAAGAGTGAGAAATCAAATTCTAAAGTGAACCCACTTCCTATTTCTTCATCCTCTACCACTTGTCATGTAGTATAGGGTGTTTTCTTCACAAGTTTCATGACTTGGTGAAGTTGGAGCTTGATCTTGAGTTGCCTCGACATAGATCATCTTCGGCATCGAAGTCGACGACCTAGCCCGATCATTTCTTCGACGAAACTATCGCTAGAGTCCGGGATCCGATGATCGCAGTGGAGGGACATCATTATGGAGCTAAGGAAGTGAAGGACCGGATTTACAAATGTTGTATTTCCATTCACTTAGCACTAAAGCAGTTTAGTAGCCTGTAGTTTCGCTTAATTTCTAGTTAACGATCGCATTAGGGTTTCTCGGCACCTAGAAAACTTTGAATTTTGTATGGTTGATGCCTTGTGAGACCTCCTTAGTGTGCCTAGGAACCCTGCAGTGGTATCAGAGCCTAGCTAGAGCTTTAGGCGAAGTGTAGACGACGTTAGAAGTCCGATCGAACCCGTAAACCCCGACAAAACCCTTCTCTGTACATTTTTCAAAACAGTGGATTTTTATGAATTAAAAATGCTCAGAAAAACAAGAAGGAAAAACTAAGAATTACTGTGAAGTACGGTCGACTAAGTCAATAATTTGACCGCGGAACCGCGGCGAAACCAGGGGCTTTGCGGCGGTTCCACGGCCAAAATTTAGACTTAGTCCCTGAAATTTCATATATTTATTATTAGGTCCTTTCTTGGCAATTTTTTATGGGAATGTTTTAATTCCACTCAAGTGTTGAGTTTTTTAGAGTTTTATTAGGGACTCGTTAATTCGATCGGATAATTTAACTTCGTTTATGTTTATCCGGATAATTTAGAATATGTTAAAAAGATCGACTGGATATAAATACCCAATTTTTCCCCTACCGGAAAATTTCCAAGTGTTGGATTTTTCCGTGGTTTAAGAACGTTCTAAGTAGTGCAAGTAACGCGATGGACCCTCTAGAAGACAACAAACCTTAACTCGATTATGTGACCGTCTTGAACTGCCCTTTGAATCTTAGGGTTTGGGGCAGTACGGCGTGCCACATGTGAGGCGTTGGCTTGACCCTTCTACGGCTGGACCGTTGGTACTGAGGAGTGAAGTGAATGTTTTTAAACTTATATCATGTGTTGATCTGTTTCGGGAAAACTTGGGTGTTTGATTGTTCGATCGGAAAGTTTAACATTTTCTATTTATCTGGAATGTGATACAATAATTGGAATTCATAAGTAGTTATGAGATAACTGAATGAATGTTATAAACACAGCACTTTAGTCTCACTTGATCGGTTGCCACGGAATTTTGATGTGATCAAAAGTCCGTCGCAATCACGTAGCGTACGCGGATACTCGCCGGGTAAACATAACAGACAGCCTCACCCCATAGCCCGACCAAGTGACTGTAGGAGAACCCCGTCGCCGAAAGCATCCGTTCGGGTGCTCGCGGCAGCGATATTCCGCCTTGGTGCACTTCGTCGACGGCATCGGGGGTGCGGTCGTCTACTAAAGTTTGCGACGAGCATTCGATCAGGATGTCGGAAATCTTGTTGAATTACCCGACTTGATATTGAAAAGAGTTTTCGATAATGAGCCTAAAATGCGGGGTTTATAATTGTTAGGCATGTGATGTCTAAGGAATTCATTTGATTAGGCATGCGATGTCTAAAAAAGTTGCGGATTCCAACTGTTGTAGTTTTACACTTTCTTTTCTGTGACCGTAAGTGTAATATGTGATATCGCCGGTTTCGTTGCTATATGTCAACGACAATTGGGATACGCATGTTTACTTACGTTGATGACATGTGATGTTATGTGTTGCTGGATATGTTATATTGGATCGTCGTGTTTGAATAGCCGGGTTTTTTTTATGTGAGGTGGGTGTTTTTCATTTTCATTCATGTAAAAACTTGTATGTAATATTCTTTTATTGGAGCACTTCCAGGTTGCGGAAGATGTCACCTTTTGTATATTATTTACTTTTCCGCACTAGGATAGACCCAAGGAGGGGAGCACAAGTAACCGGGTTCTAGGGTTCAGTGGGAGACCAACTCGAGGAGTCGAGTCCGGGTCTCCTAACTCTAGAATTGGTAGGGTTTCTTTCCTCTCTCGTAGGGGTCTAGGGGTTTGGGTTTTGCTATTCATCGCGACCGTGGAATCCGTGTTTTATACTGGCCGTATTGAAAACACGGACGTCCTAGTATATCCAATGTTTCATACGTTTTTTCTGCTGCGATATCTGCGATGTGATCATTTGATATGTTCTGTGATAAATACTGTATATATGATATATGATATATTATATAGACGTTACTTATGTTTTACACCCGCGCTAGCCCTGCCCCGCTCTGCTGTTAGTTACCTAGCCTAACGGTGCACGAGGGGACATCGAGGCGAATGCGGATGGCATAAGTGTACGTCGTATTTAATTGTGATGTTTAGGTAACCTAAATGATGGGACTTCATTAATGTGATTAATGAAAGAAAATAAACCTAAGATGTTGTGGAATCGAATTTCTTAAAAACAGGTAGCTACAGTTCTTGATTTGCATCGCGGTGTTCCTTGTAGAACATCCTGCACCTTATTCGATAAGGAAAGGACCGAGATCCCTTCACCGGGAGTGACTCCTTTAGCAATAACTGGAAGATGCTACAACCCTCGGTTTGTATTTTGATTGCTTCTATAGTTTTTGCTTTGCACAGCGGTATATATGATATATCTTGCACCTTATTCGATGGGGAAAGGGCCGACGATCCCATCACCGGGAGTGACCCCTTTAGCAAAACTAGAAAAGCCTCAAAAACACTCCATTTCAAAATTCATTCGATCCTACAACGATATCAAGTTCATTACGCAATAGGTTTTCAGAAAAACCTGTCGTAGCCCTCCGTCATTTCAGATAAGTACTAATTAGTATTCGTGTTGCGGTAGTTTGGCATTCGTCAAGGCGTAGTGTACGGTAGCTAACTAGTATTTATCTACTTATGCATATGATGCAGATAGGATTAGGGTATTCGTACGGCGTTGTTTGGCATTCGTTAAGGGTCGTGCGGGTGGTTTTAATTCAATCAAGAAATGTACGGGTTGAACTTGACTAGTGAACTATGGGTTGTTTGGCATTCGTCAAGGTCATAGAACACTAGGGGTAAAATATTATCGGGAATTTCAAGTGTTGAAATTTGCAATGAGATTGCATACCTTCTATGGGATAGTTGGATCCCGATACCCGTTGCGAGTAAGAGTTACTCCTAGGAGAGTTTTACACATTACAATTAGCCGATCAAGTAGGTGTCTAGAAAGGTGTTAACGAGGTTACGCCTCTGGGAAAAGGAGGTTTACATTAATTAGGTCCGTGCGAAAGCACGGGGAACCTCCCTCAAAGTACCGACACTGGCCTGGCTGAGAGATTGGCGAACTTGTAGCGTGTAATTAATCCCGGCTAGTCTTTCATTTTAGGGTTTGAAGGAAGATTTGATAAAAAGCAGTGGGAGCCATCCTGATTAGATAAAATAATAACCAATCTAATCTTGCAAGAGCGCACGCAGAGTGTTTTCTTCTCTCTTTCTCCAGGTAGCGACCATATCACGCCTTAATCAAGATAATAATATGGATGTATTGACCGAACCCGCTTGTTATACTGAGCTGGGGAACATTGGTCCCGCTCCAACTTATAATTGTTATAAGACAGAGCAGGAAATTGGGGAATACCAGATTTCCCGTGCCGCCCAAACGAAGAAAGTGCATATGATGTATCATCTTCGGGTGTGTTCGTTACAAAGAACTGTTTCTCAGTATCCTTTACGTCCTGGGTATTTGATGCCGGATCAGGATCCCAGATATGTAATCTGTTACATAGGGCTACAGAAAGGTAGAGAACTGAGAACGAGTGATAAGTTTCATGAGGCAGAAAACGGTGCAAGTGTTGCAGCCAAGTCTGTTGGTCACTGTCACCCTGTATTCCAAATACATTGATTCTGAACGAATGTTATTAGATACCGAACCTGATATACAAAATCATATCAGTCTCTTTGTTAATAAAGAAATGATAAAATTTTGTATTGTTGGATAATGTTTTGAACATTTCCTATATCAAAAGTTGATCGGTTCAGGCACGTTATCTAAAAGCATTGAAGTTCTAAATCAAACTACAGTTTCTTAGTATACGAAACACACACAAGAGGAAGAGTTCACATATGAACGAATCCTTCTTGAGGTATTGTAGACTAGGTCATATCAATGCGACCCGACTGGCTGAAGTTACATTTAGATGTATATTTAAATCAGTTTGAATTTACATCTTGTGAAAACTTGCCGGTCATGTCACAAAGATAAGATGACCAGAGCTCTGTTTATTGGAAGCAGAGAAAGAGTTAGTGAACTCTTGGGATTGATACATGCTGATGTATGAATGTCTCCAGTCTACACATGCCAAGACCGGTTCTTTTTACTTCATTACATTCTCTGATAATCTCTCAAGATTTAGACATATGTTCCTGTTGAAACACTAGTCCGAACCTTTTGAGATATTCACAAAATATAAGTTAGAAGTAGAGAACCACAACGGGTATAAGTATTATGTCCTATGATAAGATCAAGGAGGAGAATACTTGTGCACGGAATTCCTGGATTATTCTAAAGGAGAATGAGATTCTCTCTCAGCATTACTCCTCCGTATACACCATAGCACGATGGTATATCGGGGCGGAGCAAAAGCACCCTATGTGATATGGTGTACTCTATGATGAGTACTACTGAGTTTCCTATTTACTTTTGGGAGTTATGCACTTAAGAAGCTGCATACCTATTGAATTGGGTTCGAATCAAATCAGTGCCTACCACTCCATATGAGGTATGGAAAGGGTAGAGCCCATATATTAAGTTTGTTAAGATTTGGGGTTGTCCGGACTGTCTAAAAAGCAAAATCCGGACAAGCTCGAGGCATGGTCTGTTATGTAGAACTGGAAAGGTTCCAGCTATACAAGCTGAAGCTAATGATTTGGTAGAACCGCTGGATTCAATAGTTTCCAACGAACCTCTGACTCTCCGCCGATCTAGTAGGGTTCCTCACCCACCAGAGAGTTACATCGGTTTCTCTATGACAGTGGGAGCGAGGAATGCATCATGAGATGATGACCCAACTAGTTTCGAGCTGGCCATCAGGAGTGAGACTCTGTAAGAATGGCTGGATGCTTAGTGACCTGAGATGGAATCCATGTACACCAACAAAGTATGGACTTTGTTGCGATATCTGAAGGGTTAAATCCCCATCAGGAGCAAGTATATCTTGAGAAGATTACTTGGTGTAGATGGAAAAGTTGAGACTTTCAAAGCTAAACTTGTTAAAGGTTTTTCGTCATCGACCAGGCATGGATAATGATGAAACCTTTTTCCAGTGGCTATGCTTAAGTCCATCTAGATCCTACTTGCCACGGCTACATACCATGACTACGACATCTGGCGGTTAGGTGCCATGACTGCTTTTCTAAATGAAGTTTTAGAAGAGTGCGTCTATAAGTACACAGCCAGAGGGCCTCGTAGGCAGTGGGAGCAGCGGAAACGTGAGCAAGATGTTTTATGTGATAAAGCAGGCATCGCGGAGTTGGAACGTCTATTTTGATGTGTTAGTCAAAGAGTTTGACATCATCAAAATGGTAGATGAACCTTGTATATACAAAAAGGTAGTAGGGAGTATGGTAGTGATCCTCATAGAGTACGTGGATGACATACTCTTGATAGGGAAGGAGTTTCCTATGCTACGCTCGGTCAATCTCCGCTTATCAAAAGGATTCTCCATATAGGATCAATGTGATACCTCCTAAATCCTGAGTTTTCATCTATGAGATAGAGGTAATTGGATGCTAGGATTCTCACTAATAGTAGTGAGATGGTATCAATCGATCCTGGGGAGAATCACTGGAAAGGTTCCAGGGTGATAAGGACGACTAAAAGTCAGTCACAGGCATTGTCTTTACCCTCAGAAAAGGGACGGTATGTTGGAAGAGTTCCAACATAGATACCATGGCATACTAAACGATAAAGGCTGGATACATCGCTACTTAAGATACTACCAAAGAGGCAGTTTGGGTGTATATTGGTTCATGAGATGAACTAGGTTCCTACCATTGTGTGACAATGGAAGTGTGGCTTTGGCCCAGGAACCCCGGTGCCATCAGTGACCCAGACGTATTCTGAGGCAGCATCACCTGATCATGGAGATAGTTGATCTCCAGGGTGATCGAGGTTAGGAGAATAGACTCAGAGGACAACACGGCGGATCCACTCACAAAGATCTTTTCCCAGAGAGAGACTTTTATGGGATGATTGAGTATGAGATACTGCAACTACTGCTATAGATGGCCCTAGTGCAAGTGGGAGATTGTAAGTTATATGTATGCCCTAGAGGCCATTACTGTACATAGGATGTATATTGTAGTGGATGCTGGGACATATATAGGGAGGACTTTCTTGCTCGACATGATAGTATGCTATCTGGTTACTCATTACCTTAACGTGTATACTGATTGTCTCTCTGTTACATGTTGGTAAAGCCCTTAGGATGTATACTTGACTACCTGGACTATGATGCGGATCATACTAGTGGGGACATGGTAGTCCATAAGTACATCCTTCAAGGTCCCTAGTCGTGGGTGTATCGAGACGGGGCATCGATATACCAGAGTAGACTAGCGTATACCTTCTCGACCCATACAGATGGGCGATGGATGATCCCATATCCATTGGTGTTTGACATCAGAGATGATATACGGGTGGTCAGTGGAGACTGGGTACACTGGACGGACTCGCCGAGAACTCCCAGATGGTGTTATACCTTACGTCAGATGGCAGTTCTCTGGTGACACTGGTACAGGTTAGTCTGTAGACCCAAGATCATCATAGAGGCTTGTGTGATTCCCACTGTGCTTTGATTTCCATCTTACCACGTCCAAGAGGGTGTGCAAAACGGTGGTTTTTGGGTACAGTCTCGAATCACATGGAGGCAATGAGCGATAGGAGGGGATTCGTCTCTCCCGGTATAGGGAGTTGATGTTGCGCTGTTTTCGATTGGCTATAATCGGAAATCCCTGGCCAGGGTTGCTGAGATTTACTGGTAAGTGTTACTAGTAGTTTCTCGAACTGTTATAGACCTCATATCGACACGACTTATCGAGCTACTGGGGTCTGACGTTTACCACCCCTAGGCAAGATATGCGACATATCAGATGAACAGACCGGACTGTACGGTAAGTGTTACTGGTTGGATTCACAGGAGTGTGATCGGGCTTGCTCGTTGATCTTCTGATCGCTCAATACCCGGGTGGCCGTTACGTTTAGCAGACCGCTTGCGGCTTGTGGGTTTTGATATGATCATCACCTGCTGCCGGCGTATTGACGAGTCTTTAGAGTCCTACATAGAGGTTTCCTGGCTCAAGCGAAACGAAATAGGAGCGCGTATGAGATATGTGCGGGACCGAGAATAATACCAGTATGTGATACTGTATTCTATTCTCCCGATTTGTATCATCGGCAGGTTATATGTGATATAGCCGGGTTACCGAATCAAATGTTGATTCGATACATTGATACACTTTATATTAGTCGGTTATATGCAGTATGACCGTATCATTAAATCAAGTGTTGATTTAATGATTTAATGTACAATTATATATTTGATATATTACATTACATTAACTAGTATTGGTTCCCTTAAGATTATTTTTCTCACTTGATGTGCACATTGTATATATGATATAGTTTTGTGCACTAGTTTGTATCATGTTTGATGATACATGCAAACTTGGGTGTGTATGATTTAACCATGCTTATGTTAATGGTTTGGGTTTTGATTTACTTATTTATTTATTCTCTTTATTCATTTTGGCAAGAAATGAAATGGTTGCTTTGTTTGGATTTATCTTGAAGCTTCATGAAGTTTTGAAAGTCAAAACCATTTTGTTTCTTTCCTTAACCCAACCATTCAACTAAACCATAGTTTAGTCTCTACACTTAACCATGGTTGCAATATGATAAGGGTCACTTGATTTTCTATTTTAGTTAATTCATTTTTTCATTTCTTTCTTCTTCTTCTTCTTGATGAAGAAAGAAAAGCTTTCTACAAAAATGTCAAGTGATGAAAAAGAGTGAGAAATCCAATTCTAAAGTGAACCCACTTCCTATTTCTTCATGCTCTACCACTTGCCATGTAGTATAGGGTGTTTCTTCACAAGTTTCATGACTTGGTGAAGTTGGAGCTTGATCTTGAGTTGCCTCGACGTAGATCATCTTCGGCATCGAAGTCGACGACCTAGCCTGATCATTTCTTCGACGAAACCATCGCTAGAGTCCGGGATCCGATGATCGCAGCGGAGGAACATCATTATGGAGCTAAGGAAGTGGAGGACTGGATCTACAAAGGTTGTATTTCCATTCACTAAGCACTAAAGCAGTTTAGTAGCCTGTAGTTTCGCTTAATTTCTAGTTAACGATCGCATTAGGGTTTCTCGGCACCTAGAAAACTTTGAATTTGGTATGGTTGATGCCTTGTGAGACCTCCTTAGTGTGTCTAGGAACCCTACACCAGTCTCCACTGAGCACCCGTATACCTTCTCTGATGTCAAACACCAATGGATGTGGGATCATCCATCGCCCATTATATGGGTCGAGAAGCGTATACGCTAGTCTACTCTGGAATATCGATGCCCTGTCTCGATACTCCCTCGACTAGGAACTATTATAGGGTGTACTTGTGGACTACCCTTGGCCCTACTAGTATGATCTCCATCATAGTCCTAGTAGTCAAGTACACATCCTAAGGGCTTTATCAACATGTGAGAGCAAGACAGCATCACTTATACAAGTCAACATGTTAAGACAAAGAGCAACCAGATAGCATACTATCATATCGAGCAAGAAAGTCCTCCCTATATATGTCCAAGCATCCACTATAATATACATCCCATGTACAGTAATGGCCTCTAGGGCATACATATAACTAACATCACTCTGATCAGCCCTCATATCCGTAAATCTCATGGAACCTGAGTGCCCAACATCGACACTCGAAACATCAAGAAAACCTGTGTCCAACATCGACACGTAAATCTACATAACTCGGGCTCCGTCAGTCCAGATCGGTCCACAGGCTACGTCAGTCCGGATCGGCCCATATCCATCTCACGACTCTGGTCGGTATCCTCCGGATAACTGCCGAGTCCAATCTATCACCGGTAGGTAGTATTCCTTCTGTCAGGCTCATCGTCTACTGCACAACATACCTTTCTTGGCCCGGGGTACCATACCAGCTCCACCATGAACCCGCAAATGGATCATCCATCTCTTCGAATCGGGTTTCTAAAACAAATCTCAGAACCGAGAAAACTCATGGTGGACGCATCGAAATATCATATCAAGAGAAACCGGGTTTTCAAAACAATGCATACTTTCTTGAAATATAACCACGGTTCTCAAATCCATAAATCACATGAAATCCGTATCTCAATATGTAAATCCATGAAATATGATGTATGCAATTTAGAACAGTAATACGAGCATATCAAGGGAAACCGCTCATTTAAATGAATCAAGTTTTTAAGGATATCATGCGGTTCCCAAATTCCCCAAAGTCAAATGCAACATCATATAAAGGTGTATATGTAGCTATAGTAAGGTATGTATGTATGCATATAGGTATGTATGCATCATGCATTTCATATGCGCAATAGAACAAAAATCAACTTCTAACTATTGATAATAGTGAAGGCGGAACAATACATATTCCCTTAAAAAAGTGATAGAAGAACAACTGCCTCAACATCAATAACGAATGCAGTACCACGTATATGCATATGTCGTGCGTGTCATGGCAATTACCAACGGTGTGTATGTGGCATACAATTTAGTGCTCGTGCAAAATGAACCGTCAGTAATGGTTCAATGTCCAATAGGTACTAAATCAAGGTACAACAAGTAATGGTATGTAATAATGCTCATGCACAATCAACTGATATGCATATAACATGTGGCTATAACATCATATCTAGCCCTCGACGCTTAACGTCAAACGGGCGATTCACCCGTAGATGTTAAATCTAATCACCGATGATCTCGAGCTAGGTAAATCCAACCACCTGCTTTCTCTTCTTTGTAGCATCTGAAGTCCCCGCACTCGCTCCTAATATCATACAAAACATAACAAGTGCAACTTAGAAACCGTTCAATAATACATACAAACTACGTTTAGATCGACGCACCGACTCCAACAAACTCTCAAGTGTTCACTTAGTGGCTAACGTATGTAGCGACATTCTATATCAAACCTAAGTGCAGCAAGCAACACAAAGTACGCAAACCATGTCGGATACCATAACGCGCGTAGTTGAAACACTAGAAATTAGCAAAGTGGTCCCAGATTTTGCCTACAGCCAGTACATAAAAATCAAGTTGTACCAAACACCCAGGATAGCCTACAGGTAGCTACCCTAAAAAACACAACCCCCCAGGTCCCTACAAATCCGGCGACGCCGGAATTTGGCCTAATCTCGCCGGGTCAACTAGGTGGGGTGGGGTTCAGGTTTCAGGTGAACACTCAGGGCCTCTAACACAACACTACTACATTGCTTTATTTTACAGTAACCTATCGTGGTGATAGCAGATCACAGAGACTCCAATATCTCACTATAAATACTTTATTACACAAAAACTATAATTTTAGTGCTCTAAACAGGAACTACTAGGCAACACAACATTATAAAGACCTAATTAACAGTTAGAGATCACTACCTTACTACACTTGCTCAAAAACCCTAGCTTTCCATGCTCCAAGTCATCTTTAGTGGCTTAACTTGACTTTGTAAGGGTTTAAGTGAAGTTTAGTGAAGATTTTTCTTGGTTTAGTGATGGATTGGTTAAGGTTTCAGTTGTAGGAGAGGAGAAGGAGAAAATAATTGAGAATGAGAGAACGAGGAAAAGAAACGGGGAGTGTAAGGTGAGAATGAGAGAGAGTGAGAGAGTGAGAGTAGCCATGCCCTTTCTCTCTCTTCATTAAATGCTCCCCATGCTTGCTATGCCTCATCATTCACTCAAAAATTCAACCCTCCTCTTTCTTTAACATTTAGAACAAAACCCTTTGTTTAAAAACTAAATAAATAAATAAATACATATAATATAATGGCATGAGGGTTAAGGTACCATGGCTACTTAAGCATGGTTAACACTTTCATAATCCCCAAGTTAACATGCACATGTGTGTGGAAGCCAAAACAAATAATATTAAAATATTAATTAATTTTTATAAAAATACGTGAAAACTATTTTGGGTAACTTTTTACTAAAGACCCGCATTATCACTTAATTAACACTAATCACATTCTAAGGTGTTACAGTTCTTGATGTGCCGAGTGGCCTATTCATTTTATTGAGGGAGATTGCTTCACTTCGGGAATTTGGCAGGTAGTTTGCCTCACCCGTAGGGGTCTAGGGTGGGGTTTAGTTATTCATCACGATCGTGGAATCCTTCTTTCGTTAAAGGCTAAAACGAAATACGGAAATCCTAGTATATCCAATATATTCATCTGTGATCTGTGATCTAGATTGCCTATTATTGCGTGAGACGAATGGATATATATATATATTGTATATAATAAATGTTGCTTATGTTTTGCACCCGCGCTTGTCCAGCCCCCGCTCTGCCATTAATTAAGTAACCTAACGGTCCATGACGGTGCCCCGTGGCGAATGCTGATGGCATAAGCTTACGTTCTATTTTCGTTTCTTTTCTGCAATGATTGAGTTAAATGATGGGACCACATTAATATTGATTATAGCAAAGAAAACAAACCAAATTTAAATTGTTAGAACAATTTCAAAACCACTCGGTTTTCTTGAAAAACGACTTTTTAATATGGAGCCTAAACCACTCCTTTTAAAAGCTAACATGGTTCCTTTGACTATATCAAGTTCATTATGTTCACGGTTTCGCCAAAACCAGCCATAGCCCTGTGTTATTTCAGATGGGTATTCAGTAGTATTCAAGCAATGTATTTTAACCTTCGCCAAGGTATAGTGATTGGTAGCTGCTGGGTATTCATCTGTAGCATAAATAGACGCGTTGATTTAGGATAGTCGTACAGCTATTTTGGCCTTCATCAAGGGTTCGTACGGATGGCTTCAAATTAACCTGGACAATGACGGGTAGAACTTGACTTGCGTCTTATGATATCTTGGCCTTTGTTAGGTCATAAGCGCCTGAGGCAAAAATCCACATCGCGAGTTTCAAAGAAAAAGGAAACTTGATAGCTTTACATACCATTTAATGATTTTGGTAGGATTCCTTCAAAGTTGTCACACGATGATATTTGGATCCCTATCCTACTATGAGTATCCGCTACTCTTCAGAAGAATTTTTCACTTTCTAGTCAATGCTATAAACCAAGTAAGTGCCTAGAATGGTGTTAGCGGGGCAACGCCTCCAGGGAAAAGGGGTTATGTAATTAAGGAACTTCACGAAAGCGTTGGAAAACTTCCCTCGAAGTACCGACACTAGCCTGGCTGAAAGCTTAAGCAAGAATTGTAGGGTGAGATTAATACTGACTAATTCTTCTTTTATGGTTTGAAGGAGGATTCGAGAAATAGTGGAAGCCATCCGGTTTAGATAAATTAAGAACAAATCTAAACTTGCAAGAGTATCATGCCGAGTGTTTTCTTCTCTTTCTCTTGACTGCAGTGACCAAAATTACTGGGGTTAAGTTACTGCTAGATAAAAATAAATTGACTGGGCCAAACTATAAAGATTGGCTAAGGAATGTATAGATGACCATTACCTATGACAAACTGGGATACCTACTTACTATCAAAGCCCCCTCAGTCCCAGGTCCACATTCCACTGTCGCGAATCTTGAAATTCGTAAGGCATGGGAAATAGATTGTGCGAGAGCCAAGTGCTTCGTGTTGGTGTCACGACCCGAAAGTACGTAACGTGACTGGCACTAAAATTACGCAATATCTAGAGGCGTAACGTAACCTAAGTAATCCAGAGCCCAGAAATCTAAACCGTTTAAAGAAATAGAGTGAAGGTAAACTCATTTTAAAGAAAGCGATTTTCACAAATTACAGTCGTAGTAAACATTTTAAAAGCATCAAGTTTTTCCAAAAATTTCAGAAGATTTTCCCTTGTAATTACTGGCCCCAAACGGATATAAAATAAGAATAATAATAAGCACAAATAAAAAGGCATCCCCAAGCGGAAGCTAGCTCTTCGCCAAATGCCGGAAACAAACACACTGTAATGTATATATACAACGCCGAAAGGCGAGGATCACACCAACAAGAAAACTAAAGTATCATCAAGAAATGAAATCCAAATAATCATGAATACAAGAGCGTGGATCTAAGGCCGAAAGAATATACACGAAGGTTTCTAAGTCTAAGAATATACATAGTCTGGTTGACGGAGCCTTTAACTAGATACAACTGAAATATAAGGTATAAGTACAACGGTGGTCACGAAGCCATGTATCCCACCTATCCAGCAATCACCCGAAAGAAAGTGAAGTGCCAGCAAGCCGCTACGGAACCTGTATGGCCAAACCTACAAGAAACAGTGGCACAATGGGGGTGAGTTACCAACTCGTGAGTAGAAGACATCACCGGGTAGAAATCGAATGAAAGACGATCTCTTAGGACCTACAATAATATGCCAATAATATAACACTGAAGCATCTAGTAATGGAAAGGGTAATAATCTAAGCAGAAGTGTAATACCAAATACTCGTGTTAGTGCCTCATGCAGCAACATGTCATATATATATAATGTATGAATGCATCAAGAGTGAATAATCATGAAATCAGGATGTATCTGTATGAGAAAGATGAGTTCTTATCTTATTAAAATTTTAGTATAAACTGCAGTATCATCAATGAAATCGACAGAAATCCGTGTCAAATATCGACACAAAATTCTCAAATCTCGGGCTCCGTCAATCCGGATCGGCCCTTATCATCAAATCTCACGACTACGTCGGTATCCTCCGGATATCCGCCGTGTCAGACATCACCGGTAGGTAGTACTTCCCTGCCAGGCTCATCGTCTACAACTCGAGCTTCTTTTCCCGGGATACCTTACCGGGTCTACCATGTACCCGAAACGGTTCATCCTACTTCTCGAATCGGGTCTCGAAAACCATCTCAATCAAGAAAACTTATGGTGGACGCCATATACATCATATCACGAGAAAAAAGCAACTTGCATTTTTAAAATGATAATGAGTCTATAAAATTCTTGCGGTTTTCCCCCAAATCCAGAAATCTCATAGAAAATCCGAAATCCCAAAATCAAGAGTCAATAAGCAATAAATATTGGCATAAAGCCCTATAATATTGAATAACAGAATGAACATATAAATGCATGGAGTATCTAAGTAATGCAATATCTAAACTAGCATATGAGAGCAAGCATACTAGTAATATGTTGAAACTACCAGCTAGCAGGTTATACCAATGAAGTAATGTTTTCTAAAGTGTACATGAATTGGAAATTACAATTGATAATGTGTATGAGCCGTCAAGCAAGTGTACGCGGAACATGCGCATCATCGGTAATCGTGCTAGTATCCTAACAAACGGAATTAATAATAGCTAATGAAACACATGTAATAGATATGCAATGCAATGAGAACAACATAAATATAACTGAAAAGTGAATAGTAAATGTAACATTATAAATTATACATATCAGTGTACGAGTCATATGGTTTTAGTGTTTTGAAATAGCACGAATCGTGATTTTTAGAAAAGTGGGGGCTATGGTGTTTTTGAGAAAGAAATAGGTCCTTTTGAAAAATCCGTAGCATCCTTCGGGATGACTTTTGAAAATACGCACGATTCGTTAGTTTTAAAAATAGGTATGACTCGAACTATAATCTAACATCTAATTAATAAATTAAGAGACAAACTAAAAGGATAAACTAAAACCTACGTCAAAGTAGTAGGGAGACTATACGTATCCGAGTCGATATATCTAGTTGTCACGACCCGAAAAGTACGGAACATGACCGGCACTTAAATTACGAAACGTCTCGAGCCGTTCGTAATCTAAGTAAGCCAAAAACCCAGAAATCAAAACCAAAGAAGCAATAGAGTGAAGGAAAAACCAATTTAAAGCAAGTAGTTTTAATCAATATAGGCCAAAGTATGTATTTTTAAAATCTCAAGTATTTTCTGAAAATTTCGGCAGAGTCTCCTTTGTAAATACTGGCCCCCAAACAGGATACAATATGAATAGTATACGAAATACAAAAAAGGCATCCCCAAGCGGAAGCTAGCTCTTCGTCAATCGACGGTCACAACCACGCAAGCAATAATATACAAAGCCGAAGGACGAGGATCAAAACTCAAAAGAAACTCAAAACAACATGAAAACCATAATAATACAACGCGCGAATCGAAGGTCGAAAGAAAAACAGGTATGGTTTTCTATCTCTCTCAAATATACAATCTGGTTGATGGAGTTTCTTGATACAACTGAATAATAATTAACAATGGCGGTCCTGATGCAAGAACCCACCAACCAAGGCAATCACCCGGAAGGAACAGTGTGCCAGCAAAGCCGCAACGAAACCTGTACGACAAAACCTGCAAGGAACAGTGGCACAACGGGGGTGAGTTGCCAACTCGTGAGTAGAAAACATCTCCGAGTATAAATCGCATGCATAACGCTATCCTAGGTCATATCAGGTAATATCCTCAATAAAAATCTTGGTCCAGCTATGAAAAATGTAATACTACATGCTCGTGTAAGTGCCTCAAATAGCAAAATATCAGATATATGATGTATGCATGCATTACGAATGGAAACAGAATATATCATGAACGAACAATTGTTTTCTTTAATCAATGAGATTTTTATATGTATACCAATCAAGTATCATCAACGAATGCAACAGAAAAATCAGTGTCAAGCATCGACACAAAACATAAGTCTTAGTATCTCAAATCTCAAATCTCTAGTATCAATATATCAGGCATCCGTATCATCTGCGGGATCGGCCCGTGGGCTCCGGCAGAACGGATCAGCCTATAACCATCTCATGACTCCGGCCGGTATCCTCCGGATAACCGACGAGTCCAAATAATTTCACCGGTAGGTAGTGGTCCCCTGCCAGGCTCATTGAAGACAACTCGAGCTTCTTGCCCCGGGGTACCATATCGGGCCCACCATGTACCCGAGATAATTCATCCAACTCCTCGAATCGGGTTTCCAAATCCAACAGCAATCATGAAAACTCATGGTGGACGACTCATACATCACGAGAAAACCGCAATTTGCATTTTAAAATGATGATACTAAGCTTTTATTAAATTCTTGCGGTTTTCCCCCAAATCCAGAAATCTCATGTAAATTCGAAATCATTAAAATCATGATACTAATAAACAGTGAATACCGGCATAAATCTCCATAATACTGCATAACCAATGAATACATGGATACATCTGATATCATGCAATGAATGCAATATTTAAACTAGCATATGGAAGCTATAACATATTGCGACTATCAGTTATCATGCTTTGCCAATGAAAGGTATTTTCTAAAGTGTACGTGACATGGCAATTACCGATGATGATGTGTGTGAGCCGGCAAATAAGTGTATGTGGAACATACGCATCATCGGTAATGGTGCTGGTGTCCTGACAGCATGATCTCAATAATGGCATATGGAATTACAATATAAACATGCAAATGCGATGCGAACGGTAATAATATGCGGAAGTTGAATGATAAACACAATGATAACTAATCTGCATTTATATAAATATGAGTCAAACAGTGGTTCCATTTGAAATAACACGAATTGTGGTGTTTTGAAAATAAGGGCTACGGTGTTTTTAAGAAAAGATACGGCATTTGAAATATCCGTAAAATCCCTTGTCCCGTCTTTAAAATACACACGATTCGTTAGTTTCTTTGAAATAGGTATAAGTCGAATCTAATCTATCATTTACAAGTACACTACAGGGCCAAACTAAACAGGCTGATCGAAAAGGTATGGAAACCGGCTAACATCTGAGTCGATACATATATATACATATAATAGTCGGTGATCCCGCCTCAATAGTATCTCATACGATACAATATCTATAATATGACATTCTCGAGTCAAGAGTGCGGATCTATCATCAATATAAAGCTCGTACGGTAAATCCGTCGTACGGCATCCCAAATCTGGGTACGGGTCAAAAGTCACATCTATCACATTAATCATCTGGTATCCTCTTTATCAAATATCATGATCGGGGTACAGATCTACGTCTAGTACAATACTGATACCATCTATGAAATGCATGCGTGTGTATGAAAACACCACGCCTAAAGAACCCGCTAAAATATCATGTCGTATCCCAAATACGGACCATATCACATCACCGATCTCATGGTCTCAAGTCCAATCTCATCGACTCATCTCCAAATATCATACAATATCCTCAACGTTCATGCTTGTGTATATGAATGTATATATATGCATAGTCCCATACCCATGCATATATACATATATACACATTCCCATATACGCATAAGAAAATGATGTATGCAAGTGTATATGTGTGCGTGTATGCAAATCCTTACTCTAGGGTTGCGATTTAGAGACCAACCAAAACCTTCCTCCGTTCCTCGCTAACACTAATCGATAAGCTCCTAAGGATTTTCTTACTAGGTGTACATATCCCACATTAACATATAAAAGTATATCGTTACCATATCACATCATTTCTCATAACTTTGCGGGGGTGCTATACGCCATCCACCCGACTTCTCCCCGTAGATATAAATCTACTCACCTCGATCTCCGCTTGCCGATGCAGATGTCACCTCACGCTTGCTTGTCATCTCGAAGTCCACATGGGGGTACCTACATGTCATAACGTATCATATCGCATAAAAACCAAATCCGAGATCGAAACGGCATACGAAAACCACATCGGCACGCGTATCACGTATAGGTCAAAACCTATCGCCTACGCATGCAAGAATAGCCAAACCAACCCTCGATGTCGATGTACAAAGATCAACCCATCGAGAAAAACCCAAACGCACTCATTTGCACATTCACAAACACTAATTATAATATGAAATAGGTTTGAATTCACAAAGACCCCAAACTCACTTTAAATGCTATTTTTCCGAAAATCTAGCAAGCAAAATTTATCGTTTTAGTACAACACTTGATGTTTTAACAATTCTAATGGCCATAATGCTCATTAAACATCTTAAATAAACCATACAAACCATTTCCAAAATTTAATCTCATTAAATTTCATTAACCCCAAAATTCTAGTTTGCAATTTAACCAATTTTGACAATTTTCAAAGGAAAATTCACAATGTAACAACTAAGCTTGGTTTTGCATAACTTAAATTATTAAACCACTCATTATAATGTTAATGATGTGAAGAAAACCTTAACCAAATTTTAATCTCACATTTTGAATTAATTTTAGAAACCTAGTTTGCTAAAAATCACAATTTGGGCAATTTAAATGTAACAATTTACAATCTAACAACTAGACTACAATTTGCATAACTTAAGATGTTAAACCATACATCACACAACTATAATCCCATTACATAAAACCCTAACTTGAATTCAAACTCTTTCTTGAATTTTCTAAAGTTGAAATTGGAATCATATTACATACTAATTGAGTTTGATTTAAGCGTTTAAACCACAAATTAAATATAGGTTAGGATTTATACCTCCTAGATTGAAGATCAAACATGAAGCTTAGCCTTCCAAACTTGCTTTCACCCCCCCTAAAGATCCATGCTAAAATGGCTAAAGAATAATGGGTAAAGCTTGGATTGGAATTTTGTGAGGTTTATTTTGGATATTTGAAGCATTTGTGATGATTTTTGAGATGGAATTGATGGAGTAAATTGGAGGGGCTGCTGCTACATTGGGAGGGTCGGCTGAAAATGAGGGAGGAGAGAGAAGGGTTGTGGGTGAATGTGAGAAAGTCAAGGAAATACCATACTACAATATCTACACCATACTTCATTTTTGTTTCAATCTCTTTTCTTTTTTTTTTTTTTGTGAGTAAAGAAGTGGGGACATGGGGGATGTGGCTGCTGGAAATTCAGCCAAGGAGGGGAAATGGTGTTGTGTTTGTGAGTGTGAGAGATCAAGTAAGGAAAAGCCCCCATTTAAAACACCCATTAACTTATTTCCTAATTATAATCACTTCTTTTCATTTAAACCCCTTTCTTCAATTTTTTTTAGAACCCTCTTAACAATTTCTTTTCATTCAAAAACAATATTTTACATGTTAATTTAATGTGTCATGATGCACAAAATTGGTATTAACCCATTCCAATTTGTAATTTTCCCTAATTAAATGTATTTGTGACGGCTTAAAATAATATTAAAATAATTAATTTCGGAAAATTTTCCAGTAAATTAGAAATTTTACCTTTGGCTCAATAAACACTAAATACTAGCAATTGCATAGCGAGAATATATATATTTAATTTTATATTAAAAGATATTTATATTTTGACTTTTTACGGAAAACCCCCTAATTTTACCGATTTTCCGAAATTTCACTGAAACGATTTTCAAAACGTTACAATCTTCCCCTCTTAAAGAAATTTGGTCCCCGAATTTAAATTAAAACTCCCCCCAAATACTAAAACATTTCAGCAAAACCATCAAGTCGTCGGGGCTCCGAAATCATAAATACATAAAACAAATTGTAGCGCAATGCATGCGCATGAAAAAGAGTGTATAACTCCAGAACAAAACTCCGTCAAGCATCCCGCAATCATCGGAGTCATGGCGAAGGCACAATTTCTAAATCCAAAATGAAAATCAATATGATATACATCATTAAAACATCTGGAAGTAATGCATGCCAAATCTTCTTCAAATCGCTGTGTGATGCTCGCAACACTGCACAGTGGTGGACGTCCATTTTGAGAAAATAACTATATATATATATATGTATGTATATGTATTTTGTTTAACATACACGTTCCGCCATTTTGAAAATAATTTAGAAGGGTTCCCCTTATAAAATGCTTCGTGTCATCTCGGACACGTAGGTAAATACTGAGACTTTAGCTCCTCTTTGGAAATCTTTTCGATAACTATCCATGTATGCAAAAATATACTCAGGTACTGTCCTATGACTAGTCCTGCTCAGTACTAAACAAAATAGCAAGTATCATAAAAGTATACTGCTACAAAAGAAATCAATCCCAAATATATATATGAATGTCATGTGCGTCTGGTGCGCACGGAAATCGAAATCCATGAATGTGGCAAACACGTGTACAAAAACAAAAATCTAAGTGCAACGGGTGTGCACGAAAACACCTGTCAATGGCAACGGGTGTGCGTGACAGCAAAACCAGGTGCATCTGATATGCACGAAGAATCTCGATTTAGTGCATCTAGTGTGCACCTAAATCGCATCAAGCGCCTTAGGTATGCGCAAAATCCAAATCAAGTGCATAATGTGTACGAAAACGAATATCGAATATCACAATCGAAAACGACGGTATACAACACATTTCAATCAAAATCCTAATCAGGTATACCGTAGTATAAAATCTCACCATCCTGTGCATCGGCGTGCACAAAAGCAAATCAAAATACTAAAAATGCATGAAAACTATGCCGAAAGAATAAGTCAAATCATATGCATGCCCTAGGCATGAAATCAAATATCATGAAACTCGGTCATAAAAACTCAATCATGAAATAAATCACCCAAAAATACTGGAATCCAAAGTGACGGATGCGTGATAGCCAATCACAAAATCACAAGTCATAAATACAGTCGTCGATATGTCCGTCCTTCAAAGTCGAGAAGGTGTCGGTACATCCAATGCTAGCAGAACAAGATATCTACTTGCCTTCTGATTATGGCCTGTCGCCTAATTCCCTTAGGCTCTCGTCTCTCACTTCGGATTGCTAAGTACATAGCTCCTCGGCTCAACGGTCCAATATGGAAACGATAACGGAGCAGTCCGCTCTGACACATCCTCTAAAGATCTCTGGCCAACTATCATGGTTACTCATAACATGTCTCGTCGACGATGCCGAACTCTGGCCTACTGGGTGTGCATCATATGACCGCTCCTGGGTCCAGGTCTTCTCATTCAGTATTTCCAGAAAGGTCCTTTCGAAGACTCTCCTAAGTCTCGTTTCTGTCGAACTGCCTGGGAGTTATCATCCTCTTACTATATCTATTTCTTGTTTCGGAACAACTGAATACTCATCATGACTCCTCCTGGATTATATATCCGTAGTCAATGCTTCTGCTTACCTATCACATCTCTGATGTCGGCGGAGTGGAACTTCATCTCATCAAGATCTCGTACGAACCTCTTACTCCATTTTTCTCTAATGTTGACTGCTTCGGACTCGTCTCTTCGTGGCTGCATGGACTGCGCTCCAACGGCTATACTCGTATCTAGAGTCTCCCAAGCAATGCATCTCATCACCTGATATCCGAATGAAGTCGAATCATCCGATCGATTTGTAAAAACCTCATAATCCCCCAAGAGCTCGACGTCTTGGATACAGTTTAATAGTATCGAATATATGCCACAGCACCTATGGACCAACCGTAGAAGGGCAGACCTAAGTCTCACTAATGGCACCGCTAAACTGCCGCAAACCCTAAGGTTCACCGGCGTTCCATGGTCATTAAATCGAGTTAGGGTTTCATTCTTCTAGTGGGTCCATAGAATTACTTGCATGTCTTTCCGAATACTTTAAACTTGGAATATGGGTTTCTGACATTCGATCGCCTCTATCAACTTTCAACGTACCTGCGTGAAGTCGTCTCTAGCTGGAATCAATCTATCTGATGACCTTGCATCGGGGTAGACAATGAATCGCATGTCCTAGTCTTTCATCTCTGGTGACTAGCGATCTTCTATCATATCTCGAAGAATAACTCGTACAGCGTTAGCTCCAAACATCTGGGGCGATATCTCGTCAGTCGCAGCAACATCTGAATCTTCTGTCCGCACGCTGAACAGTGCTTCCAACATCAAAATATGGTGCATTAACGGTCATCACATCCTGGCTGGCCTCTTGCAGTGGCCCTATCCTCTGGTGCTGATCTGCACGTCTGAGAAATCTCGTAAAAGCGATCCATCAAATGCTCGTAGCGTGAAAACGCAATGAAACCACGCCTCCATGCAATTGTATGTCCTTGGAATCACGTCCTAGTCAGTCCTCGTCCGCGACGAACTCATGCTGACGCACTCTAGCCGTGGCTCTCTGCCCGTGTAACCGTGGTAACAAAACCATAACTGGTACTGATGAGGCTAGATCATAGGAAGGAAAATAATACTGTGCAAGGAAATTTACATCCTAAGGCTTCTTAAGTGGAGTATCGTATCGTAAATATGCCGCGGAACATACGTACGGTACATCACTCTACTTGAGTCACCTACTCTATCAACCAAGGGTCATCCTACGCTCCGAAGGTAAAACCTAATACCCTGATACCAATTTTGTCACGACCCATAAATTACGGAACATGACCGGCACTTAAATTACGAAACGTCTCGAGCCGTACGTAATCTAAGTAAGCCAAAAACCCAAAAATCAAAACCAAAGAAGCAAAAGAGTGAAGGAAAAACCAATTTAAAGAAAGTAGTTTTAATCAACATAGGCCGAAGTATGTATTTTTAAAATCTCAAGTATTTTCTGAAAATTTCGGCAGAGTCTCCTTTGTAAATACGAACCCCCAAACAGGATACAACATGAATAGTATACGAAATACAAAAAAGGCATCCCCAAACGGGAGCTAGCTCTTCGTCAATCGACGGTCACAACCACGCAAGCAATAATATACAAAGCCGAAAGGCGAGGATCAAAACTCAAAAGAAACTCAAAACAACATAAAAACCATAATAATACAACGCGCGACTCCAAGGTCGAAAGAATAACAGGTCTGGTTTTCAATCTCTCTCAAATATACAATCTAGTTGATGGAGTTTCTAGATACAACTGAAATAATAATAAACAATGGCGGTCCTGATGCAAGAACCCACCTACCAAGGCAATCACCCGGAAGGAACAGTGTCCGAGCAAAGCTGCAACGAAACCTGTACGGCAAAACCTGCAAAGAACAGTGGCACAACAGGGATGAGTTGCCAACTCGTGAGTAGAATACATCTCCGAGTAGAAATCGCATGCATAACGCTATCCTAGGTCATATCAGGTAATATCCTCAATAAAAATCCTGGTCCAGTTATGTATAAAGTAATACTACATGCTCGTGTAAGTGCCTCAGATAGCAACATATCAGATATATGATGTATGAATGCATTACGAACGGAAACAGAATATATCATGAACGAACAATTGTTTTCTTTAATCAATGAGATTTCTATATGTATATCAATCAAGTATCATCAACGAATGCAACAGAAAAATCAGTGTTAAGCATCGACACAAAACATAAGTCTCAGTATCTCAAATCTCAAATCTCAAGTATCAATATCTCAGGCATCCATATCATCTGCGGGATCGGCCCGTGGGCTCCGGCAGAACGGATCAGCCTATAACCATCTCATGACTCTGGCCGGTATCCTCCGGATAACCGACGAGTCCAAATAATTTCACCGGTAGGTAGTGGTCCTCTGCCAGGCTCATCGAATACAACTCGAGCTTCTTGCCCCGGCGTACCATATCGGGCCCACCATGTACTCGAGACGGTTCATCCAACTCCTCGAATCGGGTTTCCAAATCCAACAGCAATTATGAAAACTCAAGGTGGACGACTCATGCATCACGAGAAAACCGCAATTTGCATTTTAAAATGATGATACTAAGCTTTTATTAAATTCTTGCGGTTTCCTCCAAATCCAGAAATCTCAAGTAAATCCGAAATCATCAAAATCATGATACCAATAAACAGTGAATACCGGCATAAATCTCCATAATACCGCATAACCAATGAATATATGGATGCATTTGGTATCACGCAATGAATGCAATATTTAAACTAGCATATGGAAGCTATAACATATTGCAACTATCAGTTATCAAGCTATGCCAATGAAAAGGTATTTTCTAAAGTGTACGTGACATGGCAATTACCGATGATGATGTGTGTGAGCCGGCAAGTAAGTGTATGTGGAACATACGCATCATCGGTAATGGTGCTGGTGTCCTGACAGCATGATCTCAATAATGGCATATGGAAGTACAATATAAACATGCAAATGCGATGCGAACGGTAATAATATGCGGAAGCTGAATGATAAACACAATGATAACTAATCTGCATTTATATATATATGAGTCAAACAGTGGTGCCATTTGAAATAACACGAATCGTGGTGTTTTGAAAATAAGGACTACGGTGTTTTTAAGAAAAGATACGTCATTTGAAATATCTGTAAAATCCCTTGTATCGTCTTTAAAATACACACGATTCGTTAGTTTCTTTGAAATACGTATGAGTCGAATCTAATCTATCATTTACAAGTACACTACAGGGCCAAACTAAACAGGCTGATCGAAAGGTAAGGAAACCGGCTAACATCTGAGTCGATACATATATATACATATAATAGTCGGTGATCCAGCCTCAATAATATCCCATACGATACAATATCTATAATATGACATCCTCGAGTCAAGAGTGCGGATCTATCATCAATATATAGCTCGTACGGTAAATCCGTCGTACGGCATTCCAAATCTGGGTACGGGTCAAAAGTTACATCTATCACATTAATCATCTGGTATCCTCTTTATCAAATATCATGATCGGGGTACAGATCTACGTCTAGTACTGATACCATCTATGAAATGCATGCGTGTGTATGAAAACACCACGCCTAAAGAACCCGCTAAAATATCATGTCGTATCCTAAATACGGACCATATCAAATCACCGATCTCATGGCCTCAAGCCCAATCGCATCGACTCATCTCCAAATATCATACAATATCCTCAACGTTCATGCTTATGTATATGAATGTATATATATGCATAGTCCCATACCCATGCATATATACATATATACACATTCCCATATACGCACAAGAAAATGATGTATGCAAGTGTATATGTGTGCGAGTATGCAAATCCTTACTCTAGGGTTGCGATTTAGAGACCAACCAAAACTTCCTCCGTTCCTCGCTAACACTAATCCATAAGCTCCTAAGGCTTTTCTTACTTGGTGTACATATCCCACATTAACATATAAAAGCATATCGTTACCATATCATATCTTTTCTCATAACTTTGTGGGGGTGCTATACGCCATCCACCCAACTTCTCCCCGTAGATATAAATCTACTCACCCTGATCTCCGCTTGCCGATGCAGATGTCACCTCGCGCTTGCTTGTCATCTTGAATTCCACATGGGGGTACCTACATGTCACAACGTATCATATCGCATAAAAACCAAATCCGAAATCGAAACGGCATACGAAAACAACATCGGCACGCGTATCACGTATAGGTCAAAACCTATCGCCTACGCATGCAAGAATAGCCAAACCAACCGTCGATGTCGATGTACAAATATCAAACCATCGAGAAAAATCCAAACGCACTCATTTGCATATTCACAAACACTAATTATAATATGAAATAGGTTAGAATTCACAAAGACCCCAAACTCACTTTAAATGCTATTTTTCCGAAAACCTAGCAAGCAAAATTTATCGTTTTAGTACAACACTTGATGTTTTAACAATTCTAATGGCCATAATGCTCATTAAACATCTTAAATAAGCCATACAAACCATTTCCAAAATTTAATCTCATTAAATTTCATTAACCCCAAAATTCTTGTTTGCAATTTAACCATTTTTGACAATTTTCAAAGGAAAATTCACAATGTAACAACTAAGCTTGGTTTTGCATAACTTAAGGTATTAAACCACTCATTATAATGTTAATGATGTGAAGAAAACCTTAACCGAATTTTAATCTCACATTTTGAATTAATTTCAAAAACCTAGTTTGCTAAAAATCACAATTTGGGCAATTTAAATGTAACAATTTACAATCTAACAACTAGACTACAATTTGCATAACTTAAGATGTTAAATCATACATCACACAACCATAATCCCATTACATAAAACCCTAACTTGAATTCAAACTCTTTCTTGAATTTTCTAAAGTTGAAATTGGAATCATATTACATACTAATTGAGTTTGATTTAAGCGTTTAAACCACAAATTAAATATAGGAGGATTTATACCTCCTAGATTGAAGATCAAACATGAAGCTTAGCCTTCCAAACTTGCTTTCACCCCCCCTCCCCAAGATCCATGGTAAAATGGCTAAAGAATAATGGGTAAAGCTTGGATTGGAGTTTTGTGAGGTTTATTTTGGATTTTTGAAGCATTTGTGATGATTTTTGAGATGGAATTGATGGAGTAAATTGGAGGGGCTGCTGCTGCATTGGGAGGGTCGGCTGAAAATGAGGGAGGAGAAAGAAGGGTTGTGGGTGAATGTGAGAAAGTCAAGGAAAGACCATACTACAATATCTACACCATACTTCTTTTTTGTTTCAATCTCCTTTCTTTTTTTTTTGTGAGTAAAGAAGTGGGGACATGGGGGATGTGGCTGCTGGAAATTCAGCCAAGGAGGGGAAATGGTGTTGTGTTTGTGAGTGTGAGAGATCAAGTAAAGAAATGCCCCCGTTTAAAACACCCATTAACTTATTTCCTAATTATAATCACTTCTTTTCATTTAAACCCCTTTCTTCCATTTTTTTAGAACCCTCTTAACAATTTCTTTTCATTCAAAAACAATATTTTACATGTTAGTTTAATGTGTTATGATGCACAAAATTGGTATTAACCCATTCCAATTTGTAATTTTCCCTAATTAAATATATTAGTGACGGCTTAAAATAATATTAAAATAATTAATTTCGGAAAATTTTCCAGTAAATTAGAAATTTTACCAGTGGCTCAATAAACACTAAATACTAGCAATTACATAGCTAGAATATGTATATTTAATTTTATATTAAAAGATATTTATATTTTGACTTTTTACGGAAAACCCCCTAATTTTACCGATTTTCGAAAATTTCACCGAAACGATTTTCAAAACGTTACACTAGTAGTCGGAAATCCGGCCTCATAGCAACATGAACGATATAATATATCGTACGACATCCTCAAAATCGAGGGTACGGGTCAAATATCATATATGTCACATAATTCATACGGTATCAATCGTCGTACAATATCATATCGTAAAGGTTTCTCGACCTGGTTACACATCATTTTCTCACGGCATCATGCCCGATCATATCGAATCCTATCCAATCACATATACTATCCTCATCTCACATGCATATATGTATATATATATGAACCAACACATACATATATATATATACACACATACACACAACATAATTACTAAGTGTATGTGTGTGTGTAAGCGCGACAACACATATTCTAAGGTTCACGACTAAAGTAAAAGGGGGCTAAGGTTATCCCTTCCTATGAATACGCTTACTCTAATCCTACGGTCTCCCAAAACACCATTTGCTAAGTATCCTAAAACTCATGTCGATATATATATATATATATAAGCAACAACCCTATGCTACGGTTGAGGGGGTGCTATACGCCATCCACCCGACTTCCCCCATAGATACACATCTACTCACCTTCAATGCCTCGCCCGAGTCGATCCAGACGGATGCCTTGCCCTCTTTCGTCGTCCCGAAAATCCACGCGCTCCTACCTCAATTTTCCAACTTACTCAGGCAGTTGTGCAAGGCATCCTCATAACTCAAAGTCATCGTCAAGCTTCAATGCCTCTGCAGCCGCTACCTCTTCCTCATCATCAATCACAAAGTATGGGTTGTGCACCTCTGGCCTAAACTTGTAACCCGTAAACACATAGAAAGCAAGCGTTGCAAGCTCCCGCTGCCACAACACTAGTCCGCAAGTATCTATATGAAGTGATTGCAAGCAAACCATAAACCGCTACCCTCGTGAAGTTTATGTGGAAAAACACCACAAAATAGTACTGCCTGAACAACGTCAGCTTCACTAGATTAACGGCATCTTTTCCATCTGTCTTCGCGGCCTCTCTAAGATTCTTAATAGACCAAGCAATAGGAAAGAGCACAGCACAACAACAAAGCACATCAACAAGTAAGAAAACTTGTTTCCAAGTTAGCCAATCTCTCGCATGAGGCCCTAACTCATTGATTGCAACCTGAGAAATATTTACTACAATTTTCAAAGGAATCACAACCATTAATACTTTCTTCTCCTTATCTCCCAACCGTGAGAATTACCGGTCCTTTCCATATATGATTTATCCTCAGCCTTACATACAAGATTCAAAGCTTTCAGAAGCACGACATCGAGCATGATGTAATGAATCATGAACGCAATTTTCCACTTCTTGATCAACACTGAGATCCAAACTACAGCGATTGCGGCTTAAGCCAAGAAAACATGAATTATACCTGTGTTGTGGGGGACGGCGGAGAGGTAGATCCTCCTGTTGGACCGCGGCTCAAGATTGTACAAGGCGGACCTGACAGACATGGAGACCCTCAACTATAGGAGGCAGTTTGAGAACAGTAGCGTGTACTGCCCCGAGTCGACACATGGAACACCTCACCGAACTTGGCTGAGCGGACGCCCCTGGACTGGCGGAGGCGGACGAGGGTGAAGACGAGCTTCATGAGATCGGATTGCAGGGCACATGCGAAGTTAAGCTCCTGGATCTGCTACAGCACATGGAGCCACGTGTTGCGGGTGGTGAGGAAGAAGCCGAGCTGGGAGAGGTTGGGGTCGGGGCTTGACTCGGAGACGGCGACGCCGGTGATGTTGAGCTTGAAGATGTCGGCATGGGTGAAGCCAAACTCGTCGAAGGGGATGATGGTGCGGGCATCCGATCGGATCTCCATCGTCCGGATCTCCCCCGACACAGATCCGATAAGGCCCAGGAGGATGATAGCGGCGACGACGAGGAGAGATCTTGGGACGATCGCCATCGAGATTTGGATCTCGAATCTCTCGATGGGTTTTAGGGGAGAAAAAAAATTGGATGGAAGAGGGGAACTGAAGTTGTGGGGTGAGAGTAAAGGAGTAATATATATATATATATATATATATATATATATATATATATATTGGGTTAAGTCTTTGTCCCAAAATACTAACACTACTGGGGTTGGGGTCACTAAATACATCTCGATTACACCCTTTCAATTCATAAAATATATTTTTTAATTATTTAAATTCCGAAAATAATATTTTATTTTACAGAATTGTTACAATCATTCCCCCTTAAATAAATTCGGTCCCCGAATTTAAATTTAAATCCCCCAAATACTAAAACATTTCAAAAAACCATCAAGTCGTCGGGGCACCGAAATCATAAATACTTAAAACACATCTTAGCGCAATGCATGCACATGAAAAATGAGTGTAGAACTCAAAATAAAAACACCATCAAGCATCATGCAATCTGGGAGTTATGTCGAATGTACAGTGTCAAAAGCCAATACAAAACCAATATGATATACTTAAACGACAATACGTATATATTACGCATTGTTGTAAAATCGTCAAGACCGTTGAAATAAAGTGCATGCAGAAATCTCTTTTTCAAATCGCCACGCGATACGCATATCACGGCACAAGTGGCGGACGTTCATTTATAAGGAAAATAGCTATATATATATATATATATATATCTATGTATATATATATATATATATCTTTTGTTTTACATACACGTTCCGCCTTTTGAAAATAATTTAGAAGGGTTTCCTTTGTAAAGTTTTTCGTGTCATCTTGGACACATAGGAAAAATATTGACACTATAGCTCCTTTTTGGAAATCCCTTCGGTAAATATCGATGCATGTAAAATATATTCAGGTACTGTTCTCGGACTAGTCCCGCTCAGTTACTATACCATATAGTATATATCGTAAAAACATGATTCTCAAAATGAAACCAATCTCAAATATAGCAAACAAAAGTACCACGTGCGTCTGGTGCGCACGGAAATTGAAACCAAATACAGGAGCGGCGAATATGCATAGAAACAAAACTGAGTGCAACTGTTGTGCACAAAAACATCTATCAAGTGCAACGGGTGTGCACGACAACAATATCGGTGCATCAGATATGCACGAAGAATCTTGATTTATAGTGCATCTGGTGTGCACAAAATCATACCAATACTGAAAACTCATGTAACAATACCGAATGCAACAAGTCAATTCATGTGCACACTGTGCACGAAATCAAAATCAAATTTCTCAAAATGCGTAAAAATCAATATCAAGTGCAATGAATTTGCATGAAAACAACAATCAACACAACTTATATACAAAACACGAATTAAGTACAACTGTGGTGCACATAAGAAATATCAATCATAAAACGAATCGTCGAAATACAGAAAATCCAAACCAACGGAAATGTGATATTCGAATCACTAAATCGCAAATCATAAATACTATCGTCGCTATTCTCCTCCTTCAATGTCGAAGGATGCCGGTGCATCCAAAGCTAGCAGAGCAAGTTATCTACTTGCCTCCTGTTCACGGTCTGGTGCTTTGTGCCCTTAGGTTCTCATCTCTCTGTGTGGATTACCAGTAGTATTCCCTCTTGGCTTGAAAGCCCGATTCGGGGTACTGACGGAAACAGTCCCGTTCTAGCGCTTCTCTGAAGATCTTCTGACCATGTATCATGGTCACTCATAACCTGTCTCGTCAATGATAGCAACTCTGGCCCACTGAGTGTGCGCGATACGACCGATCCCGGGTCCCAGTCTTCTCGTGTAGTATTCCAGAAAAATCATGTCGGGGTCTCTCCCGAATCTCATCTCTGCCGAAATACCCGGAAGTTATCAACCTTTACCAAATCCATTTCTTGCTCTGGGATAACTACATTCTCTTTATGACTTTCTCTGGAATTATGGATGCATTCACCGCCTCTACATAAGCATCTAGTCTCTGACATCAACGGAGTGGAACGTCATCTCGTCAAGATCTTGTATGAATCTCTTACTCCACTTTTCTTTAATGTGGACCAATTCGGAATCATCTCTTCGTAGTTGTGGACTGCGCTACAAACGGCTGCACTCATACCTAGAGTCTCCTTTCCGAAACTACGAACTCGATAGCTCAATATCTTTGTAGGGTTCCTAGGCACACTAATGAGGTCTCACAAGGCATCAACCATGCCAATTTCAAATTTTACAAGTGCCGAGAAACCCTAATACGGATCGTTGACTAGAATTTTAGGCGAAACTAGAAGCAAGTTAACAACTTAACTAAAAGAACGGAAATACAACCTTTGTAGATCCGGTGCTCCACCTCCATTGCTCCGTGATGAAGTCCCCTTGCTTTCCAAATCAAATCCCGGGCTCTAGCGTCGGCTTCATCGAAGAAAAGGGTGGGCTAGGTCATCGACTACGATGCCGAAGATGATCTACGTCGAGGCATCACAAGATCAAGCTCCCACTTCACCAAGTCATGAAACTTATGAAGAAAACACCCTATACTACTTGGCAAGTGGTAGAGGATGAAGAAATAGGAGGTGGGTTCACTTTAGAATTGGATTTCTCACTCTTTTCATCAAATCACCATTGATGAAAGCTAGGTTTTCTTCTTGAAGAAGAAGAAGAAGAAGATAGAATATTATGATAAGTTAATTATAATAGAAAAGAAAATCAATACTTATCATAATACAACCATGGTCAAGTGTAGAGAATCAACTAGGGTTAAGTGGAGTGGTTAGGGTTAAGCATGAGACAAAATGGTCACTTAGTCAAAGCTTCATGAAGCTTCAAGATGCAAACAAAGAAAGCCACCATTTTCTCTTTATGCCATTTTATTTTCCAAAAAGAATAAATAAATAAATAAATAAATTAATAAGAAAACAAAACCCTAACAATTCATATAACCATGGTTTAATCTTTACACAAACCCAAGTAAACTTGTATCATCAAACATGATACAATCAAGTGCACAAAAGTATATCACAATACAACTTGTGCAATGCAAGTGAGAAAATCCATTTAAAGTGAACCAATACTAGTTAATGCAAACTAATATATCAAATATATAATTATACATTAAATCATTAAATCAACACTTGATTTAACGATCCGGTCATATCGCATATGACCGACTAATATCCAATGTATCGGCTTATCGAATCAATCCTTGATTCGATAACTAGGTTATATCGCATACAACCATTCGACACATTCATCGCGAGAATAGAATACGATATCATATACACGCATTATTCTCGGTCCCGCACATATCTTATATGCGCTCCTATTTCGTTTCGCTTGAGCCGGGAAACCTCTGTGTAGGACTCTAAAGACTCGTCAATACGCCGGCAGCAGATGATGATCATATCAAGCACCCATAAGCCGCAAGCTGTCTGCTAAACGTAACGGCCATCCGGGTATTGAGCGATCAGAAGATCGACGAGCAAGCCCGCTCACACTCCTGTGAATCCAACCAGTAACACTTACCGTACAGTCCGGTCTCGTCGTCTGATATGTCGTATATCTCGCCTAGGGGTGGTAAACGTCAAACCCCAATAGCTCGATAAGTCGTGTCGATATGAGGTCTATAACAGTTCGAGAAACTACAGGTAACACTTACCAGTAAATCTCAGCAACCCTGGCCAGGGATTTCCGGTTATAGCCAATCGAACACTGCGCAACATCAACTCCCTATACCGGGAGAGACGAATCCCCTCCTATCGCTCATTGCCTCCATGTGACTCGGGACTGTACCCAAAAACCACCGTTTTGCACGCCCTCTTGGACGTGGTAAGGTGGAAATCAAAGCACAGTGGGAACCACACAAGACTCTATGACGATCTCGGGTCAACAGACTACTCTGTACTAGTGTCACTAGAGAACTGCCATCTGACGTAAGGTATAATACCATCTGGGAGTTCTCGGCGAGTCCGTCCAGTGTACCCAGTCTCCACTGAGCACCCGTATATCATCTCTGATGTCAAACATCAATGGATATGGGATCATCCATCGCCCATCTGTATGGGTCGAGAAGGTATACGCTAGTCTACTCTGGTATATCGATGCCCCGTCTCGATATACCCACGACTAGGGACTTTGAAGGATGTACTTATGGACTACCCTGTCCCCACTAGTATGATCCGCATCATAGTCCAGGTAGTCAAGTACACATCCTAAGGGCTTTACCAACATGTAACAGAGAGACAATCAATGTACACGTTAAGGTAAAGAGTAACCAGATAGCATACTATCATGTCGAGCAAGAAAGTCCTCCCTATATATGTCCCAGCATCCACTACAATATACATCCAATGTACAGTAATGGCCTCTAGGGCATACATATAACTAACAATCTCCCACTTGCACTAGGGCCATCTGATAGCAGTGGTTGTAGTATCTCATACTCAACCATCCCATAAAAGTCTCTCTTTGGGAAAAGGCCTTTGTGAGTGGATCCGCCGTGTTGTCCTCTGACTCTACTCTCCTAACCTCGATCACCCTGGAGATCAACCATCTCCATGATCAGGTGACACTGCCTTAGAATATGTCTGGATCACTGATGGGACCGGCGTTCCTTGGCATAAGCCACAACTCCATTGTCTCACAATGGTTGGAACGTAGTTCATCTCATGAACCAATATACACCCAAACATCCTCTTTGGTAGCATCTTAAGTAGCGATGTATCATGCCTATATCGTCTAGTATGCCACGGTATCTAGCTTGGAACTCTTCCAACATACCGTCCCTTTACTGAGGGTAAAGACAATGCCTGTGACTGACATTCAGTCGTCCTTATCACTCTGGAACCCTTCTAGTGATTCTCTCCAGGATCGATTGATACCATCTCACTACAACTAGTGAGAATCCTAACATCCAATTAGATCTATCTCATAGATCCAAAACCCAGGATTTAGGAGGTATCACTTTGATCCTTTACGGAGAATCATTGTGATAAGCGGAGATTCACCGAGCGTAGCATAGGAAACTCCTTCCCTATCAAGAGTATGTCATCCACGTACTCTACGAGGATCATTACCATACTCCCTACTACCTACTTGTATATACAAGGTTCATCTACCATTTTGATGAAGTCAAACTCTTTGACTACCACATCAAAACAGATGTTCCAACCCCGCGATGCCTGCTTTATCCTATAAAGCATCTTGCACATGTTTCCGCTGCTCCCACTGTCTACGAAGCCCTCTGGCTGTGTACTTATAGACGCTCTCTTCCAAAACATCATTTAGAAAAGCAGTCATGACACCCAACCACCAGATATCGTAGTCATGGTATGTAGCCGTGGTAAGTAGGTTCTGGATGGACTTAAGCATAGATCCTTAGAAAAGGTTTCATTATGATCCACATCTGGTCTATAATGCAAACCTTTAACAAGTCTACCTTTGAAAGTCTCAACTTTTCCATGTACACCAAGTAATCTTCTCAAGATATACTTGCTCCTGATGGGGATTTAACCCTTCAGATAAAGCAACTAAAGTCCATACTTTGTTGGTGTATAAGGATTCCATCTCAGATCACTAAGCATCCAGCCATTCTTACAGAGTCTTACTCTTGATGGCCAGCTCGAAACTAGTTGGGTCATCATCTCATGATGCAATCCTCGCTCCCACTGTCATCGAGAAACCGAAGTATCTCTCAGGTTGGTGAGGAACCCTACTAGATCGGCGGAGAGGCTGAGCTTCGTTGGTTACTATTGAATCGTTTGGTTCTATCAAATCATTATCTGCCATTTGTATGGCTGGAACCATTCCAGTTCTACATAACAGTATTTGACTCGAGCTTGTCCGGATTATGCTTTTAGACATAGCCCGGAAAACCCTAAATCTTAACCAACTTAAGATATGGGCTCTTCCCTTTCCATATCACATATGAAGCGGTAGGCAACTGATTTGATTGGAACCCAATTCAATTGGTATGCAGCTTCTCAAGTGCATAACTCCCAAAAGGAAATAGGAAACACAGTAGTACTCATCATCGAGCACACCATATCACATAGGGTGCTATTGCTCCGCCCCGATATACCATCGTGCTATGGTGTATACGGAGGAGTAATGCTGAGAGAGAATCTCATTCTCCTTTAGAATAGTCCAGGATTTTCGTGCTCAAGTATTCTCCTCCCTGATCTCATCATAGGACATAATACTTATACCCGTATTTTGGTTCTCTACTTCTAACTTGTATTCCGTGAATATCTCAAAAGGTTCGGACTTGTGTTTCAACAGGAACATATGTCTGAATCTTGAGAGATCATCAGAGAATGTAATGAAGTACAAAGAACCAGTCCTGGCATGTGTAGACAGGGGACCTTACATACATCATCATGTATCAGTCCCAAGAGTCACTAACTCTTTCTCTGTTTCCAGTAAACGGAGCTATGGTCATCTTATCTTTGTGACATGACTGGCAAGTTTCACAAGATATAAATTCAAACTGATTTAAATATGCATCTATATATAACTTCAGCTAGTCGGGTCGCATTGATATGACCCAGTCTATAATGCCTCAAGAAGGATCCGTTCATTTCTGAACTCTTCCTCTTGTGTGTGTTCCGTATACTAAGAACTGTAGTTTGATTTAGAACATCAATGCTTTTAGATAACGTGCCTGAACCGATCAACTTTTGATATAGGAAATGTTCAAAACATTATCCAACAATACAAAATTTTATCATTTCTTTACTAATAAAGAGACTGACATGATTTTGTATATCAGGTTCGGTATCTAATAACATTCGTTCAGAATCAATGTATTTGGGATACAGGGTGACAGTGACCAACAGACTTGGCTGCAACACTTGCCCCGTTTTCTGTCTCATGAAACTTATCACCCGTTCTCAGTTCTCTACCTATCTGTAGCCCTATGTAACATATTACATATCTGGAATCCTGATCCTGCATCACATACCCAGGACGTAAAGAATATTGAGAAACAGTTCTGTAATGAACACACCCGAAGATGATGCATCAGCATGCACTCTCTTCGTTTGGGTGGCACGGGAATTCTGGTAATCCCCTTTATCCTGCTCTGTCTTATAACAATTATAAGTTGGAGCGGGACCAACGTTTCCCAGCTCAGTATAACAAGCGGGTTCGGTCAAAGATCCGTATAATTATCTTGATTAAGGCGTGATATGGTCGCTACCTGGAGAGAGAGAGAAGAAAACACTCTGCGTGCGCTCTTGCAAGAATAGATTGGTTATTATTTTATCTAATCAGGATGGCTCTCACTGCTTTTATCAAATCTTCCTTCAAACCCTAAAAGGAAAGACTAGCCGGGATTAATTACACATTACAAGTTCGCCAATCTTTCAGCCAGGCCAGTGTCGGTACTTTGAGGGAGGTCCCCCGTGCTTTCGCACAAACCTAATTAATGTAAACCTCGTTTTCCCAGAGGCGTAACCCCGTTGACACCTTTCTAGACACCTACTTGATCGGCTAATTGTAATGTGTAAAACTCTCTCAGGAGTAACTCTTACTCACAGCGGGTATCGGGATCCAACTATCTCATACAAGGTATGCAATCTCATTGTAAATTTCAACACTTGAAATTCCCGATAATATTTTGCCCATAGCGTTCTATGACCTTGACGAATGCCAAACAACCCATAGTCCACTAGTCAAGTTCAACCCGTACATTTCTTGATTGAATTAAACCCACCCGCACGACCCTTGACGAATGCCAAACAACGCCGTACGAATACCCTAATCCAATCAGCATCATATGCATAAGCAGATAAATACTAGTTAGCTACCGCACACTACGCCTTGACGAATGCCAAACTACCGCAGCACGAATACTAACTAGTACTTATCTGAAATGACGGAGGGCTACGACAGGTTTTTCTTAAAACCTATTGCGTAATGAACTTGATATCGTTGTAGAATCAAATGATTTTAAAATGGAGTGTTTTTTAGGCTTTTCTAGTTTTGCTAAAGGGGTCACTCCCGGTGAAGGGATCGTCGGCCCTTTCCTCATCGAATGAGGTGCGGGATATATCATATATATCATTGTGCAAAGCAGAAACTATTAAAAGCAATCAAAAGACAAACCAAGTGTGTAGCATCTACCAGTTATTGCTAAAGGAGTCACTCTCGGTGAAGGGATCTCGGTCCTTTCCTTATCGAATAAGGTGCAGGATATATCATATATACCGCTGTGCAAAGCAAGAACTGTAGCTACCTGTTTTATTTTTGAAATTCGATTCTACAACATCTTTAGGTTTCTTTCACTTTCATTAATCACATTAATGAAGTCCCATCATTTAAGTACCTAAACATCACAGATAAATACGACGTACACTTATGCCATCCGCATTCGCCTCGATGTCCCCTCGAGCACCGTTAGGTTAGGTAACTAACGGCAGAGCGTGGCAGGGCTAGCACGGGTGTAAAACATAAGAAATGCCTATATAATATAGCATATATACTATATACAGTATTTATCACAGAACATATCAAATGATCACATCACAGATATCGCAGCAGCAGAATCATATAAAATATTGGATATACTAGGACGTCCGTGTTTTAAATACGAGCCAGTATAAAACACGGATTCCACGGTCGTGATGAATAGCCAAACCCACACCCCTAGACCCCTACAAGAGCGGCAAGCAACCCTACCAATTCTAGAGTTAGGAGACCCGGACTCGACTCCTCGAGTTGGTCTCCCACTGGACTCCAGAACCCGGTTACTTGTGCTCCCCTCCTTGGGTCTATCCTAGTGCAGAAAAGTAAATAATATACAAAGGGTGACATCTTCCGCAACCTGGAAGTTCCCCAATAAAAGAATATTACATACAAGTTTTTACATGAATGAAAATGAAAAACACTCATCTCACATAAAAAAACCCCGGCTATTCAAACACGATGATCCAATATAACATATCTAGCAACACATAACATCACATGTCATCAACGTAAGTAAACATGCGTATCCCAATTGTCGTTGACATATAGCAACGAAACCGGCGATACCACATATTACACTTACGGTCACAAAAAAGAATGTGTAAAACTACAACAGTTGGAATCCGCAACCTCCTTAGACATCACATGCCTAATCAAATGAATTCCTTAGACATCACATGCCTAACAATTATAAACCCCGCATTTTAGTCTCATTATCGAAAACACTTTTCAATATCAAGTCGGGCAATTCAACAAGATTCCCGACTTCCTGATCTAATGCTCGTCGCAAACTTCAGTAGACGGCCGCACCCCCGATACCGTCGACGAAGTGCACCAAGGCGGAACACCGCTACCGCGAGCACCCGGACGGATGCTTTCGGCGACGGGGTTCTCCTATAGTCACTTGGTCGGGGCTAAGGGGTGTAGCTGTCTATTAAGTTTATCCGGTGAGTATCCGCGTACGCTACGTGATTGCGACGGACTTTTGATCACATCAAAATTCCGTGGCAACCGATCAAGTGAGACTAAAGTTCTATGTTTATAACATTCAAATCAGTTATCTCATAACTACTTGTGAATTCCAATTATTGTATCCCATTCCAGATAAATAGAAAATGTTAAACTTTCCGATCGAACATGCAAACACCCAAGTTTTCCCGAAACAGCTCAACACATGAAATAAGTTTTAAAACATTCACTTCGTGCCTCAGTACCAACGGTCCAGCCGTAGAAGGATCAAGCCAACGCCTCACATGTGGCACGCCGTACTACCCCAAACCCTAAGGTTCAAAGGGCAGTTCAAGACGGTCACATAATCGAGTTAAGGTTTGTTGTCTTCTAGAGGGACCATCGCGTTACATGCACTACTCAGAACGTCCTTAAACCACAGAAAAATCCAACACTTGGAAATTTTCCGGCAGGGGAAAAGGTGGGTATTTATATCCGGTCGAACCTTTTAACATATTCTAAAATATCCGGAAAGCCACATAGACAAAATCTGATAATCCGATCGAAACACCGAGTCCCCAATACAACCCAGAAAACTCAACTCTTGAGTTCATATTAAAAATTCCCAGGAAAACCAGCACTGCAAATTAAGAATTACTGTGTAAAATTCAAAGCAAGAGGAGACTAAAGGGTCGCGGAACCGCCGCATTAGCATGCTAATGCCGCAGTTCCGCCGCGCTTTGATGGACTCAGGAGTACGGGCTTCTCAGTAATTCTTAGAATCTCCAGCTGGGTTTTCTGCATATTTTTAATTCTCAAAAATCCACAATTTTCAAAAATGTACAGAGAGCATGTTTTGAATTAGGGTTTCGGCTCGATCGGACTTCTAACTCCGTCTACGCGTCGCCTAAGGCTCTAGCTAGGCTCTGATACCACTGTAGGGTTCCTAGGCACACTAATGAGGTCTCACAAGGCATCAACCATTCCAATTTCAAATTTTACAAGTGCCGAGAAACCCTAATACGGATCGTTGACTAGAATTTTAGGCGAAACTAGAAGCAAGTTAACAACTTAACTAAAAGAACGGAAATACAACCTTTGTAGATCCGGTGCTCCACCTCCATAGCTCCGTGATGAAGTCCCCTTGCTGTCCAAATCAAATCCCGGGCTCTAGCATCGGCTTCATCGGAGAAAAGGGCGGACTAGGTCATCGACTACGATGCCGAAGATGATCTACGTCGAGGCATCACAAGATCAAGCTCCCACATCACCAAGTCATGAAACTTGTGAAGAAAACACCCTATACTACTTGGCAAGTGGTAGAGGATGAAGAAATAGGAGGTGGGTTCACATTAGAATTGGATTTCTCACTCTTTTCATCAAATCACCATTGATGAAAGCTAGGTTTTCTTCTTGAAGAAGAAGAAGAAGATAGAATATTATGATAAGTTAATTATAATAGAAAAGAAAATCAATACTTATCATAATACAACCATGGTCAAGTGTAGAGAATCAACTAGGGTTAAGTGGAGTGGTTAGGGTTAAGCATGAGACAAAATGGTCACTTAGTCAAAGCTTCATGAAGCTTCAAGATGCAAACAAAGAAAGCCACCATTTTCTCTTTATGCCATTTTATTTTCCAAAAAGAATAAATAAATAAATAAATGAATAAGAAAACAAAACCCTAACCATTCATATAACCATGGTTTAATCTTTACACAAACCCAAGTAAACATGTATCATCAAACATGATACAATCAAGTGCACAAAAGTATATCACATATACAACTTGTGCAATGCAAGTGAGAAAATCCATTTAAAGTGAACCAATACTAGTTAATGCAAAGTAATATATCAAATATATAATTATACATTAAATTATTAAATCAACACTTGATTTAACGATCCGGTCATATCGCATATGACCGACTAATATCCAATGTATCGGCTTATCGAATCAATCCTTGATTCGATAACTAGGTTATATCGCATACAACCATTCGACACATTCATCGCGAGAATAGAATACGGTATCATATACACGCATTATTCTCGGTCCCGCACATATCTCATATGCGCTCCTATTTCGTTTCGCTTGAGCCGGGAAACCTCTGTGTAGGACTCTAAAGACTCGTCAATACGCCGGCAGCAGATGATGATCATATCAAGCACCCACAAGCCGCAAGCGGTCTGCTAAACGTAACGGCCACCCGGGTATTGAGCGATCAGAAGATCGACGAGCAAGCCCGCTCACACTCCTGTGAATCCAACCAGTAACACTTACCGTACAGTACGGTCTCGTCGTCTGATATGTTGCATATCTCGCCTAGGGGTGGTAAACGTCAGACCCCAATAGCTTGATAAGTCGTGTCGATATGAGGTCTATAACAGTTCGAGAAACTACAGGTAACACTTACCAGTAAATCTCAGCAACCCTGGCCAACGATTTCCGGTTATAGCCAATCGAACACTGCGCAACATCAACTCCCTATACCGGGAGAGACGAATCCCCTCCTATCGCTCACTGCCTCCATGTGACTCGGGACTGTACCCAAAAAACCACCGTTTTGCACGCCCTCTTGGACGTGCTAAGGTGGAAATCAGAGCAAAGTGGGAACCACACAAGACTCTATGACGATCTCAGGTCAACATACTACTCAGTACCAGTGTCACCAGAGAACTGCCATCTGACGTAAGGTATAATACCATCTGGGAGTTCTCGGCGAGTCCGTCCAGTGTACCCAGTCTCTACTGAGCACCCGTATATCATCTCTGATGTCAAACACCAATGGATATGGGATCATCCATCGCCCATCTGTATGGGTCGAGAAGGTATACGCTAGTCTACTCTGGTATATCGATGCCCCGTCTCGATATACCCATGACTAGGGACCTTGAAGGATGTACTTATGGACTACCCTGTCCCCACTAGTATGATCCGCATCATAGTCCAGGTAGTCAAGTACACATCCTAAGGGCTTTACCAACATGTAACAGAGAGACAATCAATGTACACGTTAAGGTAAAGAGTAACCAGATAGCATACTATCATGTCGAGCAAGAAAGTCCTCCCTATATATGTCCCAGCATCCACTACAATATACATCCAATATACAGTAATGGCCTCTAGGGCATACATATAACTAACAATCTTATGGTAGGTATCTGGCCAATTACGTCCTCGGGAACTCTTCCAAGTCTTCGGAGGGATATACTTCATTTGTCCATTTCCAATCGAATCACAATGCATCTGGGTGAGGTCCTTCCCTCCTAAGCTGGCCAACTAACTGATCTTATATCAGAGTATCCAACGAATAAAGACTTTTCTTAATCGACTCACAACACGTCTGTGCGAGGGTATCTTCTAGCTGAAGTTAGTCAATCTGATGATCTCGTATCAAAGCATCCAACGAATAAAAGGTCCTAGTCTTATCCAAGGGTGACTAGCGATCTTCTATCACATTCCTAAGTTTTACCGCATGTTGCAATAGCTTTCAAATGTCTAGGGGCGATATCTTATCAAATTCAGCAATAGCTGGCTCCTCTGTCCGCACGGTAGGCAATGTCTCAATCATAACGAATAGATGGTACATTAACGGTCTTGGCCTCTAGCAGTGGCCCAAACATCTGGCACTGATCTAATCGTTCGCGTCAACGAGAATTCTTAGTAAAAAAAATACATCAAAACGCTCATGTCAACGGAAAACATGGTAGAACAATATATCGATGCAGCCGTGTGTCACCGGAATTATGCCTGGTCAGTCCCCATTCATGAAGAGCTCGTGCTGACATCACCTCTAGCCGCAGCTCTCTCTGCTCGTGTAACCGTGGTAACAGGGACCACTATCCGACAGTGATGAGGATAGATCATAGGAATGAATAGAAATGCTGTGCCTAAGAAATGTACATCCTAAGGCTTCTTAAGCGGAATAGCGTATCGTAAGTATGCCGCGGAACATGCACACGGTACGTCACTCTACTTAAGTCGCCTACTCCATCAACTAAAGTCAACCTACGCGACAAAAGTTCGGGTCTAATACCCCCTCGGCCAAGTCTAAGTTCCGTTAGGTCAAGCCTAGGTTTCGATATATATATGCCCTAAACTCCGCATAGTCAAACCAAGACTCGAACCAAGCTTAAACCTAACGCTCCGATACCAACTTTGTCATAACCCGAAAGTACGGAACGCGAATGACACTTAAATTATGCAACGTCTAGAGGTGTAATGTAATCTAATAAGCCAAAGCCCAGAAATCTAAACCGTTCAAAGAAATAGAGTGAAGGAAAACTTGTTTAAAAGAAAGTGATTTTCACAAACTATAGTCGTAGTAAACATTTTAAAAGCATCAAGTTTTTTCAAAAATTTCAGCAGAGTTTCCCTTGTAATTACTGGCCCCAAATGGGTACAAAACAAGAATAAACATAAGCAATAATAAAAAGGCATCCCCAAGCGGGAGCTAGCACTTCGCCAAATGGCGGAAACAACCACACCATAATGTAGATAAACAACGCCGAAGGGAGAGGATCAAACCAGCAGGAAAACTAAAGTATCATCAAGAAATGAAATCCAAATAATCATGAATAGAAGAGCGCAAATCTAAGGCAGAAAGAATATACACGAAGGTTTCTAAGTCTACTGTAGCGTTTTGAAAATCGTTTCGGTGAAATTCCGGAAAATCGGTAAAATAAGGGGGTTTTCTGTAAAAAAGTCAAAATGCAAATATCTTATTATAAAAATTAAATATACATATTCTAGCTATGTAATTGCTAGTATTTGGTGTTTATTGACCCACTGGTGAAATTTCAAATTTTCTGAAAATTTTTCCGAAAATTAATTATTTTAATATTATTTTAAGCCGTCACTAATATATTTAATTAGGGAAAATTACAAATTGGAATGAGTTGAAACAAATTTTGTGCATCATAAAACTTTAAATAAAATTTTATCATGTGGTTTTTGAAACGAAATCGTTTGCCAAAACGGTTTAGAAAATATCGAAGAAAAAAAGGCTTTTTTTAGTGCAAATGGATGTTTGGGGTGTTATATTTATCATTTTTCATCACCCCACACCCATACCCACACTCACACCCCCCCCCATTTACTTCTCCCCTTGGCTGAATTCAGCAGCCCCCACCCTTTTCACCACTTGAATTTCAAAGAAAAGAAAAGAAAGGAAAGGAAATAAGAAAATAGTAAAAAGAGTATGATCTTTTGTTGACTTGGTCTTCTTTTCTCCCCTTGACTTCACCCACCCCCACACCACACCTCACCCCTCTCCTCTCTTGGCCAAAACTGATCTCTTGGCAGCCCCCCCCATTTTCTTCAAGTCTTCATCTTCCTTCACCTCCAAATTCATTCAAAAATCAACCAAAATCAACACAAATCAAAGCAAACTCAAAAATCTAATCCCTACCCATTATTCCTTTGCCATTCAATCTTGGATCTTGGTGAAGAGAGAGCATTTTGGGAGGCTAGATTTCATGTGAGATCAATAAAATTATGGAGGTATAATTTTAACCTTATAGTTAATTGTTGATTATTGCTTATGTTAGCTTAATTAAGTGTTTAATTAGGTGTTAACTTGGTTTACCCTTCAAGTTGAAATTGTAAGGAATTGGGTTTGGATCAAGATAAGGGTTTTGATAAATTGTTCATGCTTTAATTGTGTGGTTGAACCTCTTAAGGTTTGGAAAACTTAATCTTGTTGCTATTATGTAAATTGTTGCATTTAATTTGTCCAAATCAAGTTTTTTAAGCAAACTAGGTTTTTGAAATTAAATTACAATGTGGGATTAAAATCTAAATTAAGGTTTCATATCATTATTAATATTATAATGAGCGGTTTAATGACTTTGGTTCATGCAAAACCAAGCTTAATTGATGAATTGTGAATTTTGCTTTAAAAGGTGTTAAAAACTGATATTTTTGCAAACTAGGATTTTGGAAATTATGCAAATTTATGAGATTAAATTATGGAAATGGTTTTTATGACTTATTTAAGATATTTAGTGAATATTGTGGCCGCTAGATTCGTTTATACATCGAGTTTTGTACTAAAACGGTGATTTGTGCTTGCTAGATTTTCGGAAAAATGACATTTTAAGTGAAATTGGGGTTTTTGTGAATTTTAAGCTATTTTATATTATAATTAGTGCTTGTAATTGTACAAATGAGTGCGTTGGGAGCATTCTCGATGGTTTGGCGTTTGTACGCCGACGTCGAGAGTTTTTGGGTCGATTTGTGAAAGCAACCTTAGGTTTTGACCTATGTGGGATTCGTGCGTCGTTTTGGTCATGAGTCAGATTTTAATGTGAAATGGTGCATTATGATATGTAGGTAACCCATGTGGACTTCGAGACGACAAGCAAGCGCGTGGCGACGTCGGCACCGGCGAGCGAGGACCAGGTGAGTAGATTTATATCTACGGGGAGAAGTCGGGTTGATGGCGTATAGCACCCCCGCAGTTCGTGGTGATGTATACGAATACGTATACACACATATATATATTGTTTATATATTGTTGAGTTATTGATGATAAATATGGATATTGGGTGTTCTTGGATGATTGAGTGCCGCGAAACCCTAGAGTAGCGGTCGCACACACTTGCACACACTTGCACACACTTGCATACTTTCTTCTTTCTTTTGTGCTCATACGGGAATATTTAGTTATGTGTTCATATAGGTATGGGACTATGTGTTCACATACGGATTTGGGGATGATACTTAGGATTGAGATGAGTCGATGAGATTTGTGTTGAGATTGTGATATCGGTGATATGGCAGGATTCGTACTTGAGGTACGTCCTGGTGTTATAGCGGATCTTAGGGCGACGATACGGGTGAATAGTGTTATAAATAGGTGGTCGACATATGATCGTGATATGAGATATGATATGCTAGGATATTGATCCTAGGCTGTATTGGGCGATGTATACCCCTTGATGATGATATGTGCTGATGATATCGGTTTGTAAGAGACTGTCGATCAGTAGTCAGATCATGATTATATTGATGATATTAGTATTGTACTAGACATAGGTCCGTACCTTAGACTATGATCTTTGATAAAGAGGATACCGGATGAATAGTATGATGAATATGATTTTGACCCGTACCCAGATTTGGGATGCCGTACGACGGATTTACGTACGAGCTATATATTGATGATTGATCCGCACTCTTGACTTGGGATGTCTGATTATAGATATGGTATCGGATATGATATTATTGAGGCAGGATCGCCGACTATACATATACAGGTATGTATATGTATCGACTCAGATGATAGGCGGTTTCCTTACCTGTAGTTCAGCCGTATAGTTTAGTGTAGTTGTTAGGTTAGATTAGACTCCTACCTATTTCAACACTAGCGGATCATGGGTATTTTAAAAGACAGGTCAAGGGATCTACGGATATTTCAAAAGACGTATCCCTTCTTAAAACTACCGTAGCCCTATTTTCAAAACCCCACGATTCGTGTTATTTCAAATGGCACCATTGTTCAATATTTAGCTCCCGCTCATTTTGGTTGCTCACTCCGCATCGCATACTTACTTGTTTTTTTCCTATTGCATTGTTGACATTATGCTGTTAGGACACCAGCACCATTACCGATGATGCGTATGTACCACATACACTTACTTGCCGGCTCACACACATCTTCATTGGTAATTGCCATGTCACGTACATCTTAGAAAATATTATTGCTTAACTTAGCTTGATAGCCAGTAGTTTGACATAATATTAGTGTACATACTTTATATGCCAGCTTAGATATTGTAGTTATTACTTGTCGCTTCATGCATACCGTTATTCATTGATATGCCGCATTCATGGATTCTCTTGCATATATTCACTATTTTACGTGTTATTGAGGTTTTGGATTCGGATTTCCATGAGATTTTCTGGATTTGGAGGAAAACCGCAAAAACATAAATAAACCTTTTCTCTCTTTTAAAAATACAAAGTGCGGTTTTTCCCATGATGTATGAGTCGTCCACCATGAGTTTGTTGATCGATTTCGAGACCCGATTCGAGAAGACGGATGAACCGTTTCGGGTACATGGTGGACCCGGTAAGGTACCTCGGGGCAAGAAGCGCGTGATGATGACGATGTGAGCCTGGCAGGGGAGCACTACCTACCGGTGATTTTACCGACGCGCCGGATATCCGGAGGATACCGTCGTGGTCTTGAGATGGATGGTAGGGGCCGGTCTGGACTGACGGCGCCCTAGATATTATGATTGAGACATTGAGATTTCGAGATATTGAGGTACAGAGACTGTGATGCAGAGATATCGAGATATTGGGATTTCGTTTTGTGCCGATGCTAGGCACTGTTTTATGCTGATTTCATTATGATACCTCATTTTAAAAATACAAAGGAAATCTCACTAAATTATGAAAACAGTTCTTCATTTACATGTATTCTGTTTTCATACATTCATACCTCATTCATATGATATATTGCTATATGAGGCACTGACACGGGCACATGAGATTACACTCGGGTTAGATGTTTACCCTAGCCTTGTTATAGGTTGCATGTTATATATATAATTGAGGATATATTATGATCATTGACCTAGGTTGCGTTATTTATGCGATTTCTTTTCGTGGATGTTTTTCTATTCACGAGTTGGCAACTCACCCCCGTTGTGCCCCAGTTTCTTGCAGGTTCGCCGTACAGGTTTCTTTACGGCTTTGCTGGCACTATTTCCATTTCCGGGTGACTTGCTAGTAGGTGGGTTTACTTGTATCGTACCCCCATTATATACCTTGTATATTATTATTCAGTTGTATCTAGAAGTTCTATCAACCAAACATGTATTTATTTTGAGATAGAGACCAGTGATGTTATTCTTTCGACCTTAGAGTCGCGCGTTTTATTCCTGTGGTTTTCTTGTGGTTTTGAGTTTCCTTTTGAATTTTGATCCTCGCCGTTGGCGTTGTATATTATATTGCTTGTGTAGTTGTGGCCGTCGATTGACGAAGAGCTAGCTCCCGCTTGGGGATGCCTTTTTATTGATTTCGTATACTATTCATGTTGTATCCCGTTTGGGGGCCAGTATTTACAATGGAGACTCTGCCGAAATTTTCAGGAAATTTTTGATATTTTTAAAAACCGCATAATTCGGCTTATGCTATTGAAACTACTTGCTTTATGTTGGTTTTTCCTGCACTCTACATCTTTTCTTGGTTTGGATTTCTGGGTTTTTGGTTTACTTAGATTACGTACGCCTCGAGACGTTCGTAGTTTAAGTGCCGGTCATGTTCCGTACTTTCGGGTCGTGACAAAGTTGGTATCAGAGCGTTAGGTTTTACCTTCGGAGCGTAGGATGACCCTTGGTTGATGGAATAGGTGACTAAAGTAGAGTGACGTACCGTAGGTATGTTCCGCGGCATATTTACGATACGCTACTCCACTTAAGAAGCCTTAGGATGTACATTTCTTTGCTCAGTATTATATTCATTCCGATCTAGCCTCATCAGTACCAGTTATGGTTTTGCTGCTACGATTACGGGCAGGGAGAGCTACGGCTAGAGTTGCGGTCAGCATGAGCTCGTCACGAACGAGGACTGACCAGGGCGAAATTCCGGCGTCACACGATTGCGGAGATGTGTCTTTTTACTGTGTTTCCGCGCCACGAGCGTTTGGCGGATCGCCTTTATGAGGTTACACGGATGTGCTGATCGACACTAGAGGATTGAGCCAATGATAGAGGCCAGCTAGCTTTTGATGACCGTTGGTGTATTGCTCACTCATGATGATTGAGGCACTGTTCAGCGTGCAGACGAGTGAGCCAGTTGTTGCTGCGAACGACGGGATGTTGCCCCAGACACTGGAGCTAATGCAGTATGAGTTGTACTAATAGATGATAGAAGGTCGCTAGTCACCCGATGATGAATGACTAGGACATTTGGTTCGTTCGCCTACCTGATGAGAGGTCATCAGATAGATTGATTCCAGCTAGAGACGACTTCACGCGGAGACGTTAGGAGTCGACAGAGACGATCGAATGTCAGAAACCTATTATTCCAAGTTTAAAGTAGTCGGAAAGACATGCAGGCAATTCTATGGTCCCTCTAGAAGAATGAAACCCTAACTCGACTTAATGACCGTGTGAAAGCCTTTGAACCTTCGGGTTTGCGGCAGTTCTATGGCGCCATTAGTGAGGCTTGGGTTTTCCCTTCTACGGCTGGACCACCGATGCTGTGGTATGTACTCGATACTATTAAACTATGCCCAAGATGTTGAGCTCTTGGGGGATTATGAGGTTTTGACGACTCGATCGGATGGCTCGACTTAATTCGGATGCTAGGTGGTGAGATGCATTTCTTAGGAGACTCCCGATACGAGGATAGCCGTTGGTGCTCAGTCCATCCAGCCACGACGAGACGAGTCCGAAGCGGTCGACATTAGAGAAAGGTGAAGTAAGAGGTTCGTACCAGATCTAGATGAAACGATGTTCCACTCCGCCGACATCAGAGATGCGATACGTATGCCGAGGCATTGTACTTGGATATACCTTCCAGAAGGAGTCGCGTTGAGTATGCAGCCGTTCCAGAACGAGAACAGATCTAGTAAGGGACGATGACTTCCGGACAGTTGGGCAGAGACGAGATTTGGGAGAGATCTCGATAGGACCTTTCTGGAATAAATTACGAGAAGACTTGGACCCAGTAGTGGTCATGTTACGCACACCAGCAGGCCAGAGTTCATGATCATCGACGAGACGTCCCACTAGTGACCGCGACAGTTAGCCCGAGATTCTTAGAGGATGCACTTGAGCGGTACTATTCCGCCATTATTGATTTCGATGTTTTGGGTGATTTATTCTTATGATTTGATTTTGATGATTGAGGATTTACGATCTTTGCACAGTGTTGCCCTTGATATAGTTTTCGTGCTTTGGTTTCACATGTTTGTTATTTTACGATTTTAGACATTTGAGTTGATTTTGTGCGTATGCATGCACACGATTTGGTTTTTGCACTCGGTATAGTTCATATATGCTTGCAGTGCAGTGTTACGTATGTTGTGCATTTAGATGCCCTGGACTTTGATTTCGATGGTGATGTTCGATATTTGTTTTGTGCACCTTGTGCGCCTGACTGGATTTTCCGTATATTCGGCACTTGATATTGGATTTCATGATTTCGTGCACGATGGATGCACCTGAATTGGATTTTCGCGCATGTTGGGCGCATGTTTTGAAGTGTGATTTTGGTGCACACCAGATGCACTAAATCGAGATTTTTCGTACATGTCAGATGCACCTGATTTTGCTGTCAAGCACACATGTTGCCTACAACAGATGTTTCGTGCACACCCGATGCACTTAGATGTTGTTTCTGTGCATATGTATGTCACATATTTGGATTTTGATTTCCGTGCGCACCAGACGCACGTAGTATTCATACGCGTATTTTGGGATTGATTTTACTTATAGAGCAGTATGTTTTTATGATATTGCTATGTGTTTTCGTACTGAGCAGGACTAGTCAAAGGACAGTACCTGAATATATTTTACATGTATAGTTTCGAGTTATATCATATTGGTTTTGCTTTGGATTTGGTATTGATGTCTTCCCCATGACTCCGATGATTGTGGGATGCTTGACGGAGTTTTGATTTGAGTTATATGCTCATTTTTCATGCGCATGCGCTGCGCTACGATTTGTTTTATGTATTTACAATTTCGGAGCCCCGACGACTTGATGGTTTTGGTTCAGATGTTTTAGTATTTGGGGGGAGTTTTACTTTAAATTCGGGGACCGAATTTTTTTAAGGGGGGAAGATTGTAGCGGTTTGAAAATCGTTTCGGTGAAATTCCGGAAAATCGGTAAAATAAGGGGGTTTTCTGTAAAAAAGTCAAAATGCAAATATCTTATTATAAAAATTAAATATACATATTATAGCTATGTAATTGCTAGTATTTGGTGTTTATTGACCCACAGGTGAAATTTCAAATTTTCTGAAAATTTTTCCGAAAATTAATTATTTTAATATTATTTTAAGCCGTCACTAATATATTTAATTAGGGAAAATTAGAAATTGGAATGAGTTGAAACAAACTTTGTGCATCATAAAACTTTAAATAAAATTTTAACATGTGGTTTTTGAAACGAAATCGTTTGCCAAAACGGTTTAGAAAATATCGAAGAAAAAAAGGCTTTTTTTTAGTGTAAATGGATGTTTGGGGTGTTATATTTATCATTTTTCATCACCCCACACCCATACTGTCACGACCCGCAGGGTACGGAACGTGACTGGCACTTAAGTTTACGAAACGTCTAAAGGCGTCCGTAAAATAAGTAAGCCAAAGCCCAGAAAACAAAACCAATTAAGCAAAAGAGTGAAGAAAACCCAAACATTTGAAAGCAAGCTTATCAAATAAGTCATATAAAACCCCTTTTAAAAACAATACTAATTTTTCCGAAAATTTCGGCAGAGTCTCCTTTGTAAATACTGACCCCCAAAAATGGGTACAACAAAATATATACATGAATCCACAAAATAAGGCATCCCCAAGCGGGAGCTAGCTCTTCGCCATACGGCGGTCACAAATCCCACGCAATGTAAATGACAATAAGCATAATAAAGCATAAGGAAGCATGAAAAAGTAGCATGTCGGCTCAAGTGAGCTCGACCCCAGATACAGTATAAAATCCATAAAATCCACAAACCTCACAGTCTCATCTCTAGGTCAATATACAATAAAACTGGTAGAAACAGTAGATGGAGTACACTAGATACAAGAATATACAAGGTGGTACAAAAATAACATAACCCACCTATGAGCAAATCTCGAGCTCAGGCAAAAGAGGCAAAAGACAAGTGCGCCCGCCGCTACTGAACTGACGGAGCGGACCTGCAAAAGACTGTGGCACAACGGGGGTGAGTTGCCAACTCGTGAGTAATAAATAACATCTACAAAGGCTATCGTATGCATGCACACAAGCATCCTAGCATCTAAAATACAAGTATGACTGGATGCACTAGCAGGTGTGTATATAACATCAGTGTACTAATATGCATGCAACATGAAAATCTGAGGTCTCAATAGGTATATATAAGAAATATTTTATCTCTTTTTGTTTTTGAAACTCTTTTAGAATGCCAGCATAATGTCAATGAATCGACGAAAATCGGTGTCCAGCAACGACACCCAAAAGCTGTCTCAAATCTCATAAATGTATCTCTGGCCTCAGCCGTCCGGCTGACCCATCTCAAATATCAATATCTCATCATCTAGCGGCCACGGTCGGTATCCTCTGGATATCCGCCGTCCCAAACAGTCACCGGTAGGTAATCCGTCCCCTGCCAGGCTCAACGTCATCACCACATTCCTCTTGCCCCGGGGTACCTTACCGGGCCCACCATGTACCCGTGCCGGTTCCTCCACTCCTCGACACGGATTTCCAAAGCCACAGCAAACTCATGGTGGACGACACTTACATCACTAGAAAACCGCAATTTACATGTTTTAAAAAATATCATAAGTTTGGAAATTTTGCGGCTTTCCCCCGAAATCCAGCAATATCATAAAATCTCAAGAAATCCTCATAAATGCATATATCAGTGATAATGAATGCATATGATATCAATAATCAAGTTGCGATGTGTGATTAATGGATTAAGCATGAACAATTAATATGATGAAGTACATGCACATGAATAGCAATTCTACGGTTTCATTTTAAGGAATTAAAGGCAATAGCACCAGTTTAAGTATCAATTAGTAAAAGTTTTAAATTTAAATGTTATCTAGTGTGGTGGCATGGCAATTACCAGGGTGTGTGTGTAAACATGAATAGTGCTCGTGCTGCATATAAAAACCTGGTAATGGTGCATGTGTCCTACAATTGAGTTTGCGTATATGGGTATAACCTATTGATCTAATTGCAGCAATTATCATGCCATTATTATTATTCTAATGTCACAAGTGATTATCCAATTTACTATTTTCCAGTTTACTAAATCTATCGGGCGACTTGCGCCATCCAAACGATCGTCCCCCGTAGATGTTAAATCTACTCACCGGGATTCCTGGCTAGCTGTGTCCGATCACCGCCTTTCCCTTTCGCGCCGCGTCTGACGTCTCCGCGACCGAACCTGGAATTTATATCAATACCAAATATAAGGTTACATATCACGAACGACGCAAAACCCCAACGAAACTACTAAAGTTCGCTAGCTAGGTACAACGTGCACAAAGTGCGCGGAACACACGCGAAAATCGCAAAAACTGCCAAAAACGCCGATTTGGGTCACCCGGCAAAACTAAAACCCGACTACCCAAAAACCGCACTCACGCATCCTAAAAGTCGTAGGACAAGCCAACACAATCATCGAGATGCCACAATTAATTCATCACACAAGTTTTATAAAAATCTAGTAAGCAGAAATTGCAATTTGATGCAAACATCGACAATTTAGCGACAAGTCAACACCACCCAACACCAACATCCAAACTAACCAAATAGCTAGCCAATACACAATTTCTAAACCATTAACTAAGCTTAAAAACCTAATTTACATAACAAAACCTTCTCTTGATTTTTGTACTTAGCAAACATAAACCAAACTATATATGAAAACCTTAATTTAACACTATATTTTAGCCTAATAAGCAAATTAACCACTTAGATTAAGGTTAGCAAAACACTAGATAGCAAATTAGGTTTAATCACTTAAATAATGCTTTCAAAAACTTAATCCACTCACTAATCAAGCTTCAAATATCATTTTCCATACATAACCCTCTCTTGAAAAACCTTAAAACAACAATTTTACAACTAAAATCAACTTCTAAAATTAACTAATTTAGCAAAATTGAAAGCTATATCAACAAGGTAACTATATAGATTAGTCATTAACAACTAGATTAACTATACAATAACTTAATTAACTATTATGGCTTTCAAACCCTAGTTAGAATTTTCAAACAAAATCTAAGAAAACTAGATTAAACTACACTAAATTAACACTAAACCATAAAACATAAGCACTTAAACAAAGAATTTAACATGATAGGAATTATACCTCTTGATCAATGGATCAAGCAAGAAAGTTTGCTCCAAAAATGCCTCCTTTCCACATGTTTTCAACTATATTAGGCTTGAGAAGAGGTAGCACAAGGATTTGTTTTGGTTTTGTAAACAAATTTGTGGATTTATATGGATTTTTGTAGCAATTTTGATGAAATTTTGGAGGAAATGAAAAGAGGAAGGTGAAGGGGGAGGGCTGCTGGAATTTTCGACCAGAAGAGGGATGGGGGAGGGTGTGGGCAAGTGGGGAAGATCATGGGTCAAGTCCACAAAGTCAAAGTATCATACTTTATCCATTTTAATTAAAATAAAACCATAAACCATCAAAACAACTCAAGAAAGCAACCAAAGAAAATGAGGCCAGAAATTTCTGGTCTCACACAAGGTGGGGCTGTCCTAGGGCTGAGGAAAAAGAGAGAGGGGTTTTACAAAAGAAATTTTATGCAAAAAGGCCCCCTACAACTCAAAAATTGCAAGTTTTAGCTCAAAATTCAATAAATTCGTTTCAATTTATAAAAATTTGTTAAAAATCAAAATAAATTACTAAAAATTCATGTTATCACTAGATTATAATTATCATAATTTTAGAGATTAAAATTAGCCCGGAAAAATTTGTATTTATCGCTTATTTAATGTATTTTCTTACCGGCTTAAAATAATATTAAAAAATTGAAAAATAGGGAAAAATTTTTAAATGACCAAAATTTCATAATTAACTCATTAGTTACTAAAAACAAGTAATTACCTATCCATTTAAGGTATAATTAGCCCTAAACTGCAAAATATCGAGAAAGACGGTTTTCGGAAAAATACCGAATTTTCACCGAATTTCAGGAAAACACCAAAACGACTTTTCAAGACGCTACAATCTTCCCCCCTTTAAGGAATTCGGTCCCCGAATTTAAAAAAAATATAGCTACGCGTACCTTCAAAGAGATGGGGATATTTCTTCCTCATCTCGCCCTCGGTCTCCCAGGTAACCTCCTCGCTGCTTGGGCTACGCCAAAAGACCTTGACGGTTGGTATAACCTTCGACCTCAACTTCTTCACCTGCCGATCCAAGATGGCCACCGGCTGCTCTGCAAAAGAAAGGTCGCGCTCTAGCTGGACTGTCGGGTGCTGAATCGCATGCGAAGGGTCGTGAAGGTACTTGCGGAGCATCGAAACATGAAAAACGGGGTGAACATCGGGAAAGCTGGGTGGAAGAGCCAAACGATATGCAACAGCGCCGACACGCTCGAGGATCTCGAAGGGACCTACGAATCTAGGGCTAAGCTTCCCCTTTCGCCCAAAACGCATCACGCCCTTCATCGGTGAGACCTTCAGAAAAACATGGTCGCCAACTGCGAACTCTAATCTGCGACGGCGCCTGTCTGCATACGATTTCTGCCTGCTCTGAGCCGCTCTCATCCGGTCTCGGATCAACTGTATCTTCGCTGTCGTCTCCTCAACAAGCTGCGGCCCCAAAATACTGCTCTCGCTGAGCTCTGTCCAACAAACGGGCGATCTGCATCTCCTCCCATACAATGCCTCGAAAGGTGCCATCTGAATAGTATCCTGGAAGCTGTTGTTGTAGGAGAACTCCACTAGAGGTAAATGACGATCCCAGCAACCACCAAAGTCTAAAACGCACGCTCTGAGCATGTCCTCGAGAGTCTGAATGGTCCGCTCTGACTGTCCGTCTGTCTGCGGATGAAACGTTGTGCTGAAACTCAAACGAGTGCCCAAAGCCTCCTGAAGTCTCTGCCAAAGTCGGCTGGTGAACTGAGTGCCTCGATCTGACACGATACAAGTCGGTACGCCATGTAGTCGCACGATCTCGTCAATATAGAGCTGAGCATACTGAGCGAAGCTGAAAGTCGTCTTCACTAGAAGGAAGTGAGCCGCTTTCGTCAATCTATCCACGATCACCCAGATAGAGTCGTACCCTCGACTGGTCCTGGGTAGACCCACAACGAAGTCCATCGAAATCTGCTCCCATTTCCACTTCGGAATGGGTAACGGCTGTAGCTCTCCTGCGGGTCTCTGGTGCTCGGCCTTGACTTGCTGACAAGTCAGGCATCTCGAAACGAACTCCGCAATGTCCCTCTTCATCCCGTCCCACCAGTAGGTCTCTCTCATATCATGGTACATCTTGGTGGAACCGGGGTGGACACTATACACTGATCGGTGTGCCTCCTCAAGAATGTCGCGCCGCAATCCATCAGCATCTGGTACGCACAGTCTAGATCCATATCGTAAAATCCCCTGATCGTCAATCACGAACTCGGAAAATCTGCCCTGTCCCATCTGTGCCATGATCTCTGAGCAACGGTCGTCACTGCGCTGTGCCTCATATATACGGTCAAGCAACTGTGGGCGTGCACGAACATGCGCGAGCTGTCCCCCTGTCTGAGTGAACTCGAACTCAACTCGGCTGTCGCATAACATCTGCCAATCTGCTGACGACTGCCTCTGCACTGTGCGCAAAAAGGATAGACTACCCCCGGGCCTCCTACTCAACGCATCTGCCACCACATTTGCCTTGCCGGGGTGATATAAGATCTCGCAGTCATAGTCTTTCACCAACTCCATCCAACGACGCTGTCTGAGGTTCAGGTCTCGCTGCTGAAATATGTACTTTAAGCACTTGTGATCGGTGAATATCTGACATGACTCGCCGTAAAGGTAATGTCGCCAAATCTTCAGTGCAAAGACCACTGCAGCCATCTCCAAATCATGAGTGGGGTAGTTCTGTTCATGCTTCTTCAACTGCCGAGAAGCATAAGCGATCACCCGGCCATGCTGCATCAAAACGCATCCTAATCCCACTCGCGAAGCATCACAGTAGACAACAAATCCGCCTGATCCCGAAGGTAAAGATAATACCGGCGCCGTAGTCAAACATGTCCGCAGCTGCTGAAAACTGCGCTCGCACTCCTCCGTCCAGACGAAAGGAACTCCTTTCCGGGTCAAACCGGTCAACGGTGCAGCTATACGGGAGAAGTCCTGAACAAAACGCCTGTAGTAGCCCGCCAAGCCTAGAAAACTACGGATCTCAGTAACCGATGTAGGTCGGGGCCACTGCTGAACAGCCTCAATCTTCTTCGGGTCCACACAAATGCCGTCTCTCGTAACCACGTGACCCAAGAATCCGACGCTGTCCAGCCAGAAAGCACACTTGGAGAACTTCGCGAACAGCTGGTGCTCCCTCAGAGTCTGTAACGTAATCCGCAAGTGCTGCTCGTGCTCCTCTCTGCTCCGGGAGTACACCAAGATATCGTCGATAAACACGATGATGAACAAGTCAAGATACGGCCTGAATGTACGGTTCATCAAATCCATGAATGCTGCTGGGGCATTGGTGAGTCCGAACGACATCACCAAAAACTCGTAGTGGCCATAGCGTGTACGGAAAGCTGTCCTCGGTATATCCTCCTGTCGAACTCGCAGCTGATGGTATCCTGATCGCAAGTCGATCCTCGAAAAATACCCCGCACCCTGAAGCTGGTCGAACAAATCATCAATGCGCGGCAACGGATATCTGTTCCGAACGGTAACTTTGTTCAGCTGGCGGTAGTCGATACATAAGCGCAAACTTCCATCCTTCTTCTTGACAAACAGGACCGGAGCACCCCACGGAGAAACACTCGGTCGAATAAGCCCCTTATCCAACAAATCCTGCAACTGCTCCTTCAGCTCTCGAAGCTCTGCCGGGGCCATCCGATACGGTGGTATAGAAATAGGCCCCGAACCGGGAATCAAATCAATGCAGAACTCAACATCGCGCTCAGGCGGTAGCCCAGGTAGCTCATCAGGGAAAACATCAGGGAACTCACAAACTATCGGGACCCGGTCCAACGGAACCTCTGCAGCTCGAGTATCACAAACAAACGCTAAGAATCCCTGACATCCCTTCCGCAAGAGCTGACCAGCGCGAAGAGACGAAATTAAGCTGGGAAGGGCGACACGACGGTCTCCCTGAATAACAAGGACTGGCTCTCCCGGAAAGCTAAATCTGACTGCCTTCTCACGGCAGTCCACCGAAGCATAACAAGTGGCTAGCCAATCCATGCCCAGAAGCACATCAAAGTCCAACATATCGAGGAGTATCAAATCAACTGATGAATCCCTCTCCCCGATACGAACGGAACACAAACGAAATACAAACCGAGCGACAAACGACTCACCTACCGGAGTAACAACAACAAGCGGCTGATCTAACGACGACGACTCACGGCCCAACATCGGTGCAAAGTGTGTAGAGACGTACGAATGTGTAGAACCTGGGTCGAATAATACCCGTGCGTCGAAAGAACAAACTGGCAAGGTACCTGTCACGACGGCATTGGATGCCTGCGCATCCTGCGGTGTCAAAGCAAATACTCGGGCCTGTCCTCCACCGATAGCGGGCTGACCTCGACCTCGGCCTCTGCCTCCTCGTCCTCTCTGAACAGGACCGCCACGTCCTCGGCCTCTTGGTGCACCTAACTGGCGTGGAGCATCGCCTGGGGTAGAAAGTAGGGCTCTCTGAGGAGGGGGTGGTGATGGTGGTAGGGTCACATGCGGAACTGTCGCTGCTCCCTGTCGTCTCACCGGACTGTCTCTGATACGATGATGCAGGCTACCACACCAAAAACATCCTAACCATGGCTGCTGACCATAAGGGTGAAGGCGATATAACTGGCCCCTAAAGAATCCACCACAGCCTCTGCGAACCCTCCTAGGTGCTAACATATCAGTGCGAATCCGACTCGGTCTCGAAACGACTGCAGGGGGAGTAATATCCGATCTCTGTGCTCGATTGACCTCTACTAACGATTCCACCATCTGTCGTAACTCCTCCATACCCGTCTCGAGCCTATCCATACGGCCTGGGGAAGGTGGATCGGTCTGTCCCTGCGGCGTAGGCATACCACCCTGCTCAGTCCTAGTCTCGGACGAGCCAGCTCGAATCTCGTCTCTGACGGCAGCCCTCTGTGCCCTCGTAGCCCTCGGCGGCATAGTGGCTGTTACAGGAAAACGGATAATAAGAACAGTGCAATAGGATCATAGGATACACGGAATTGAAGAAGGAATTTTCAAGCAAGTATATCCTAAAGTCACTTAGGCGGAGTACCGTATCGTAAGTATGCCGCGGACATACGCACGCTACGTTACCCTGCTTAAGTCACTTACTCCATCTACCAAGGGTCATCCTACACTCACAAAGGTAAAACCTATCGCTCTGATACCAACTTTGTCACGACCCGCAGGGTACGGAACGTGACTGGCACTTAAGTTTACGAAACGTCTAAAGGCGTCCGTAAAATAAGTAAGCCAAAGCCCAGAAAACAAAACCAATTAAGCAAAAGAGTGAAGAAAACCCAAACATTTGAAAGCAAGCTTATCAAATAAGTCATATAAAACCCCTTTTAAAAACAATACTAATTTTTCCGAAAATTTCGGCAGAGTCTCCTTTGTAAATACTGACCCCCAAAAATGGGTACAACAAAATATATACATGAATCCACAAAATAAGGCATCCCCAAGCGGGAGCTAGCTCTTCGCCATACGGCGGTCACAAATCCCACGCAATGTAAATGACAATAAGCATAATAAAGCATAAGGAAGCATGAAAAAGTAGCATGTCGGCTCAAGTGAGCTCGACCCCAGATACAGTATAAAATCCATAAAATCCACAAACCTCACAGTCTCATCTCTAGGTCAATATACAATAAAACTGGTAGAAACAGTAGATGGAGTACACTAGATACAAGAATATACAAGGTGGTACAAAAATAACATAACCCACCTATGAGCAAATCTCGAGCTCAGGCAAAAGAGGCAAAAGACAAGTGCGCCCGCCGCTACTGAACTGACGGAGCGGACCTGCAAAAGACTGTGGCACAACGGGGGTGAGTTGCCAACTCGTGAGTAATAAATAACATCTACAAAGGCTATCGTATGCATGCACACAAGCATCCTAGCATCTAAAATACAAGTATGACTGGATGCACTAGCAGGTGTGTATATAACATCAGTGTACTAATATGCATGCAACATGAAAATCTGAGGTCTCAATAGGTATATATAAGAAATATTTTATCTCTTTTTGTTTTTGAAACTCTTTTAGAATGCCAGCATAATGTCAATGAATCGACGAAAATCGGTGTCCAGCAACGACACCCAAAAGCTGTCTCAAATCTCATAAATGTATCTCTGGCCTCAGCCGTCCGGCTGACCCATCTCAAATATCAATATCTCATCATCTAGCGGCCACGGTCGGTATCCTCTGGATATCCGCCGTCCCAAACAGTCACCGGTAGGTAATCCGTCCCCTGCCAGGCTCAACGTCATCACCACATTCCTCTTGCCCCGGGGTACCTTACCGGGCCCACCATGTACCCGTGCCGGTTCCTCCACTCCTCGACACGGATTTCCAAAGCCACAGCAAACTCATGGTGGACGACACTTACATCACTAGAAAACCGCAATTTACATGTTTTAAAAAATATCATAAGTTTGGAAATTTTGCGGCTTTCCCCCGAAATCCAGCAATATCATAAAATCTCAAGAAATCCTCATAAATGCATATATCAGTGATAATGAATGCATATGATATCAATAATCAAGTTGCGATGTGTGATTAATGGATTAAGCATGAACAATTAATATGATGAAGTACATGCACATGAATAGCAATTCTACGGTTTCATTTTAAGGAATTAAAGGCAATAGCACCAGTTTAAGTATCAATTAGTAAAAGTTTTAAATTTAAATGTTATCTAGTGTGGTGGCATGGCAATTACCAGGGTGTGTGTGTAAACATGAATAGTGCTCGTGCTGCATATAAAAACCTGGTAATGGTGCATGTGTCCTACAATTGAGTTTGCGTATATGGGTATAACCTATTGATCTAATTGCAGCAATTATCATGCCATTATTATTATTCTAATGTCACAAGTGATTATCCAATTTACTATTTTCCAGTTTACTAAATCTATCGGGCGACTTGCGCCATCCAAACGATCGTCCCCCGTAGATGTTAAATCTACTCACCGGGATTCCTGGCTAGCTGTGTCCGATCACCGCCTTTCCCTTTCGCGCCGCGTCTGACGTCTCCGCGACCGAACCTGGAATTTATATCAATACCAAATATAAGGTTACATATCACGAACGACGCAAAACCCCAACGAAACTACTAAAGTTCGCTAGCTAGGTACAACGTGCACAAAGTGCGCGGAACACACGCGAAAATCGCAAAAACTGCCAAAAACGCCGATTTGGGTCACCCGGCAAAACTAAAACCCGACTACCCAAAAACCGCACTCACGCATCCTAAAAGTCGTAGGACAAGCCAACACAATCATCGAGATGCCACAATTAATTCATCACACAACTTTTATAAAAATCTAGTAAGCAGAAATTGCAATTTGATGCAAACATCGACAATTTAGCGACAAGTCAACACCACCCAACACCAACATCCAAACTAACCAAATAGCTAGCCAATACACAATTTCTAAACCATTAACTAAGCTTAAAAACCTAATTTACATAACAAAACCTTCTCTTGATTTTTGTACTTAGCAAACATAAACCAAACTATATATGAAAACCTTAATTTAACACTATATTTTAGCCTAATAAGCAAATTAACCACTTAGATTAAGGTTAGCAAAACACTAGATAGCAAATTAGGTTTAATCACTTAAATAATGCTTTCAAAAACTTAATCCACTCACTAATCAAGCTTCAAATATCATTTTCCATACATAACCCTCTCTTGAAAAACCTTAAAACAACAATTTTACAACTAAAATCAACTTCTAAAATTAACTAATTTAGCAAAATTGAAAGCTATATCAACAAGGTAACTATATAGATTAGTCATTAACAACTAGATTAACTATACAATAACTTAATTAACTATTATGGCTTTCAAACCCTAGTTAGAATTTTCAAACAAAATCTAAGAAAACTAGATTAAACTACACTAAATTAACACTAAACCATAAAACATAAGCACTTAAACAAAGAATTTAACATGATAGGAATTATACCTCTTGATCAATGGATCAAGCAAGAAAGTTTGCTCCAAAAATGCCTCCTTTCCACATGTTTTCAACTATATTAGGCTTGAGAAGAGGTAGCACAAGGATTTGTTTTGGTTTTGTAAACAAATTTGTGGATTTATATGGATTTTTGTAGCAATTTTGATGAAATTTTGGAGGAAATGAAAAGAGGAAGGTGAAGGGGGAGGGCTGCTGGAATTTTCGACCAGAAGAGGGATGGGGGAGGGTGTGGGCAAGTGGGGAAGATCATGGGTCAAGTCCACAAAGTCAAAGTATCATACTTTATCCATTTTAATTAAAATAAAACCATAAACCATCAAAACAACTCAAGAAAGCAACCAAAGAAAATGAGGCCAGAAATTTCTGGTCTCACACAAGGTGGGGCTGTCCTAGGGCTGAGGAAAAAGAGAGAGGGGTTTTACAAAAGAAATTTTATGCAAAAAGGCCCCCTACAACTCAAAAATTGCAAGTTTTAGCTCAAAATTCAATAAATTCGTTTCAATTTATAAAAATTTGTTAAAAATCAAAATAAATTACTAAAAATTCATGTTATCACTAGATTATAATTATCATAATTTTAGAGATTAAAATTAGCCCGGAAAAATTTGTATTTATCGCTTATTTAATGTATTTTCTTACCGGCTTAAAATAATATTAAAAAATTGAAAAATAGGGAAAAATTTTTAAATGACCAAAATTTCATAATTAACTCATTAGTTACTAAAAACAAGTAATTACCTATCCATTTAAGGTATAATTAGCCCTAAACTGCAAAATATCGAGAAAGACGGTTTTCGGAAAAATACCGAATTTTCACCGAATTTCAGGAAAACACCAAAACGACTTTTCAAGACGCTACACATACCCACACTCACACCCCCCCATTTACTTCTCCCCTTGGCTGAATTCAGCAGCCCCCACCCTTTTCCCCACTTGAATTTCAAAGAAAAGAAAAGAAAGAAAAGAAAAGAAAGGAAATAAGAAAATAGTAAAAAGAGTATGGTCTTTTGTTGACTTGGTCTTCTTTTCTCCCCTTGACTTCACCCACCCCCACACCACACCTCACCCCTCTCCTCTCTTGGCCGAAACTGATCTCTTGGCAGCCCCCCCATTTTCTTCAAGTCTTCATCTTCCTTCACCTCCAAATTCATTCAAAAATCAACCAAAATCAACACAAATCAAAGCAAACTCAAAAATCTAATCCCTACCCATTATTCCTTTGCCATTCAAGCTTGGATCTTGGTGAAGAGAGAGCATTTTGGAAGGCTAGATTTCATGTGAGATCAATAAAATTATGGAGGTATAATTTTAACCTTATAGTTAATTGTTGATTATTGCTTATGTTAGCTTAATTAAGTGTTTAATTAGGTGTTAACTTGGTTTACCCTTCAAGTTGAAATTGTAAGGAATTGGGTTTGGATCAAGATAAGGGTTTTGATAAATTGTTCATGCTTTAATTGTGTAGTTGAACCTCTTAAGGTTTGGAAAACTTAATCTTATTGCTATTATGTAAATTGTTGCATTTAATTTGTCCAAATCAAGTTTTTTAAGCAAACTAGGTTTTTGAAATTAAATTACAATGTGGGATTAAAATCTAAATTAAGGTTTCATATCATTATTAATATTATAATGAGCGGTTTAATGACTTTGGTTCATGCAAAACCAAGCTTAATTGATGAATTGTGAATTTTGCTTTAAAAGGTGTTAAAAATTGATATTTTTGCAAACTAGGATTTTGGAAATTATGCAAATTTATGAGATTAAATTATGGAAATGGTTTTTATGACTTATTTAAGATATTTAGTGAATATTGTGGCCGCTAGATTCGTTTATACATCGAGTTTTGTACTAAAACGGTGATTTGTGCTTGCTAGATTTTCGGAAAAATGACTTTTTAAGTGAAATTGGGGTTTTTGTGAATTTTAAGCTATTTTATATTATAATTAGTGCTTGTAATTGTACAAATGAGTGCGTTGGGAGCTTTCTCGATGGTTTGGCGTTTGTACGCCGACGTCGAGAGTTTTTGGGTCGATTTGTGAAAGCAACCTTAGGTTTTGACCTATGTGGGATTCGTGCGTCGTTTTGGTCATGAGTCAGATTTTAATGCGAAATGGTGCGTTATGATATGTAGGTACCCCATGTGGACTTCGAGACGACAAGCAAGCGCGTGGCGACGTCGGCACCGACGAGCGAGGACCACGTGAGTAGATTTATATCTACGGGGAGAAGTCGGGTGGATGGCGTATAGCACCCCCACAGTTCGTGGTGATGTATACGAATACGTATACACACATATATATATTGTTTATATATTGTTGAGTTATTGATGATAAATATGGATATTTGGTGTTCTTGGATGATTGAATGCCGCGAAACCCTAGAGTAGCGGTCGCACACACTTGCACACACCCAGCCATACTTGCATACTTTCTTCTTTCTTTTGTGCTCATACGGGAATATTTAGTTATGTGTTCATATAGGTATGGGACTATGTGTTCACATACGGATTTGGGGATGATACTTAGGATTGAGATGAGTCGATGAGATTTGTGTTGAGATTGTGATATCGGTGATATGGCAGGATTCGTACTTGAGGTACGTCCTGGTGTTATAGCGGATCTTAGGGCGAAGATACGGGTGAATAGTGTTATAAATAGGTGGTCGACATATGATCGTGATATGAGATATGATATGCTAGGATATTGATCCTAGGCTGTATTGGGCGATGTATACCCCTTGATGATGATATGTGCTGATGATATCGGTTTGTACGAGACTGTCGATCAGTAGTCAGATCATGATTATATTGATGATATTAGTATTGTACTAGACATAGGTCCGTACCTTAGACTATGATCTTTGATAAAGAGGATACCGGATGAATAGTATGATGAATATGATTTTGACCCGTACCCAGATTTGGGATGCCGTACGACGGATTTACGTACGAGCTATATATTGATGATTGATCCGCACTCTTGACTTGGGATGTCTGATTATAGATATGGTATCGGATATGATATTATTGAGGCAGGATCGCCGACTATACATATACAGGTATGTATATGTATCGACTCAGATGATAGGCGGTTTCCTTACCTGTAGTTCAGCCGTATAGTTTAGTGTAGTTGTTAGGTTAGATTTGACTCCTACCTATATCAAAACTAGCGGATCGTGGGTATTTTAAAAGACAGGTCAAGGGATCTACGGATATTTCAAAAGGCGTATCCCTTCTTAAAACTACCGTAGCCCTATTTTCAAAACCCCACGATTCGTGTTATTTCAAATGGCAACATTGTTCAATATTTAGCTCCCGCTCATTTTGGTTGCTCGCTCCGCATCGCATACTTACTTGTTTTTTTCCTATTGCATTGTTGACATTATGCTGTTAGGACACCAGCACCATTACCGATGATGCGTATGTACCACATACACTTACTTGCCGGCTCACACACATCTTCATCGGTAATTTCCATGTCACGTACATCTTAGAAAATATTATTGCTTAACTTAGCTTGATAGCCAGTAGTTTGACATAATATTAGTGTACATACTTTATATGCCAGCTTAGATATTGTAGTTATTACTTGTCGCTTCATGCATACCGTTATTCATTGATATGCCGCATTCATGGATTCTCTTGCATATATTCACTATTTTACGTGTTATTGAGGTTTTGGATTCGGATTTCCATGAGATTTTCTGGATTTAGAGGAAAACCGCAAAAACATAAATAAACCTTTTCTCTCTTTTAAAAATACAAAGTGCGGTTTTTCCCATGATGTATGAGTCGTCCACCATGAGTTTGCTGATGGATTTCGAGACCCGATTCGAGGAGACGGATGAACCGTTTCGGGTACATGGTGGACCCGGTAAGGTACCCCGGGGCAAGAAGCGCGTGATGATGACGATGTGAGCCTGGCAGGGGAGCACTACCTACCGGTGATTTTACCGACGCGCCGGATATCCGGAGGATACCGTCGTGGTCTTAAGATGGATGGTAGGGGCCGGTCTGGACTGACGGCGCCCTAGATATTATGATTGAGACATTGAGATTTCGAGATATTGAGGTACAGAGACTGTGATGCAGAGATATCGAGATATTGGGATTTCGTTTTGTGCCGATGCTAGGCACTGTTTTATGCTGATTTCATTATGATACCTCATTTTAAAAATACAAAGGAAATCTCACTAAATTATGAAAACAGTTCTTCATTTACATGTATTCTGTTTTCATACATTCATACCTCATTCATATGATATATTGCTACCTAAGGCACTGACACGGGCACATGAGATTACACTCGGGTTAGATGTTTACCCTAGCCTTGTTATAGGTTGCATGTTATATATATAATTGAGGATATATTATGATCATTGACCTAGGTTGCGTTATTTATGCGATTTCTTTTCGTGGATGTTTTTCTATTCACGAGTTGGCAACTCACCCCCGTTGTGCCCCAGTTTCTTGCAGGTTCGCCGTACAGGTTTCTTTACGGCTTTGCTGGCACTATTTCCATTTCCGGGTGACTTGCTAGTAGGTGGGTTTACTTGTATCGTACCCCCATTATATATCTTGTATATTATTATTCAGTTGTATCTAGAAGTTTATATCAACCAAACATGTATTTATTTTGAGATAGAGACCAGTGATGTTATTCCTTCGACCTTAGAGTCGCGCATTTTATTCCTGTGGTTTTCTTGTGGTTTTGAGTTTCCTTTTGAATTTTGATTCTCGCCGTTGGCGTTGTATATTATATTGCTTGTGTGGTTGTGGTCGTCGATTGACGAAGAGCTAGCTCCCCCTTGGGGATGCCTTTTTATTGATTTCGTATACTATTCATGTTGTATCCCGTTTGGGGGCCAGTATTTACAAAGGAGACTCTGCCGAAATTTTCAGGAAATTTTTGATGTTTTTAAAAATCGCATAATTCGGCTTATGCTATTGAAACTACTTGCTTTAAGTTGGTTTTTCCTGCACTCTACATCTTTTCTTGGTTTGGATTTCTGGGTTTTTGGTTTACTTAGATTACGTACGCCTCGAGACGTTCGTAGTTTAAGTGCCGGTCATGTTCCGTACTTTCGGGTCGTGACATCTACGAATATACAAAGTCTGGTTGATGGAGCCTTTAACTAGATACAACTGAAATATAAAGTACAGGTACAATGGTGGTCACGAAGCAATGTATCACACCTATCCAGCAATCACCCGAAAGAAAGTGAAGTGCCAGCAAGCCGCTACGGAACCTGTACGGCCAAACCTGCAAGAAACTATGGCATAACGGGGGTGGGTTGCCAACTCGTGAGTAGAAGACATCATCGGGTAGAAACCGAATGAAAGACGATCTCTTAGGTCATAAAATAATATGCTCATAATATAACACTGAAGCATCTAGTAGTGGCAAGGGTAATAATCTAAGCAGAAGTAGAATACCAAATACTCGTGTCAGTGCCTCATGTAGCAACATGTCATATATATACAATGTATGAATGCATCAAGAGTGAATAATCATGAAATCAGGGTGTATCTTTATGAGAAAACTGAGTTCTTATCTTAGTAAAATTTTAGTATAAAAAATAGAGTATTATCAATGAAATCGACAGAAGTCCGTGTCAAATATCAACACAAAATCCTCAAATCTCAAGCTCCGTCGGTCCGGATCGGCCCATATAATCAAATCTCACGACTATGTCGGTATCCTCCGGATATCAGCCGCGTCAGACATCACAGGTAGGTAGTCCTCCCCTGCCAGGCTCATCGTCTACAACTCGAGCTTTTTGTCCCGGGGTACCTTACCGGGTCCACCATGTACCCGAAACGGTTCATCCTACTCCTCGAATCGGGTCTCGAAAACCATCTCAATCAGGAAAACTCATGGTGGACACCATATACATCATGTCACGAGAAAAAAGGAACTTGCATTTTTAAAATGATAATGAGTTTATAAAATTCTTGCGGTTTTCCCCCAAATCCAGAAATCTCATAGAAAATCCGAAATCCCAAAATCAAGAGTCAATAAGCAGTAAATATCAGCATAAAGCCCCACAATATTGCATAACAGAATGAACATATAAATGCATGGAGTATCTAAGTAATGCAATATCTAAACTAGCATATGCGAGCAAGCATACTAGTAATATGTTGAAACTACCAGCTAGCAGGTTATACCTGTCACGACCCGCAGGGTACGGAACGTGACTGGCACTTAAGTTTACGAAACGTCTAAAGGCGTCCGTAAAATAAGTAAGCCAAAGCCCAGAAAACAAAACCAATTAAGCAAAAGAGTGAAGAAAACCCAAACATTTGAAAGCAAGCTTATCAAATAAGTCATATAAAACCCCTTTTAAAAACAATACTAATTTTTCCGAAAATTTCGGCAGAGTCTCCTTTGTAAATACTGGCCCCCAAAAATGGGTACAACAAAATATATACATGAATCCACAAAATAGGGCATCCCCAAGCGGGAGCTAGCTCTTCGCCATACGGCGGTCACAAATCCCACGCAATGTAAATGACAACAAGCATAATAAAGCATAAGGAAGCATGAAAAAGTAGCATGTCGGCTCAAGTGAGCTCGACCCCCAAAATACAGCATAAAATCCACAAACCTCACAGTCTCATCTCTAGGTCAATATACAATAATCTGGTAGAACAGTAGATGGAGTACACTAGATACGAGAATATACAAGAATATACAAGGTGGTACAAAAAAAAAATAACATAACCCACCTATGAGCAAATCTCGAGCTCAGGCAAAAGAGGCAAAAGACAAGTGCGCCCGCCGCTACTGAACTGACGGAGCGGACCTGCAAAAGACTGTGGCACAACGGGGGTGAGTTGCCAACTCGTGAGTAATAAATAACATCTACAAAGGCTATCGTATGCATGCACACAAGCATCCTAGCATCTAAAATACAGGTATGACTGGATGCACTAGCAGGTGTGTATATAACATCAGTGTACTAATATGCATGCAACATGAAAATCTGAGGTCTCAATAGGTATATATAAGAAATATTTTATCTCTTTTTGTTTTTGAAACTCTTTTAGAATGCCAGCATAATGTCAATGAATCGACGAAAATCGGTGTCCAGCAACGACACCCAAAAGCTGTCTCAAATCTCATAAATGTATCTCTGGCCTCAGCCGTCCGGCTGACCCATCTCAAATATCAATATCTCATCATCTAGCGGCCACGGTCGGTATCCTCTGGATATCCGCCGTCCCAAACAGTCACCGGTAGGTAATCCGTCCCCTGCCAGGCTCAACGTCATCACCACATTCCTCTTGCCCCGGGGTACCTTACCGGGCCCACCATGTACCCGTGCCGGTTCCTCCACTCCTCGACACGGATTTCCAAAGCCACAGCAAACTCATGGTGGACGACACTTACATCACTAGAAAACCGCAATTTACATGTTTTAAAAAATATCATAAGTTTGGAAATTTTGCGGCTTTCCCCCGAAATCCAGCAATATCATAAAATCTCAAGAAATCCTCATAAATGCATATATCAGTGATAATGAATGCATATGATATCAATAATCAAGTTGCGATGTGTGATTAATGGATTAAGCATGAACAATTAATATGATGAAGTACATGCACATGAATAGCAATTCTACGGTTTCATTTTAAGGAATTAAAGGCAATAGCACCAGTTTAAGTATCAATTAGTAAAAGTTTTAAATTTAAATGTTATCTAGTGTGGTGGCATGGCAATTACCAGGGTGTGTGTGTAAACATGAATAGTGCTCGTGCTGCATATAAAAACCTGGTAATGGTGCATGTGTCCTACAATTGAGTTTGCGTATATGGGTATAACCTATTGATCTAATTGCAGCAATTATCATGCCATTATTATTATTCTAATGTCACAAGTGATTATCCAATTTACTATTTTCCAGTTTACTAAATCTATCGGGCGACTTGCGCCATCCAAACGATCGTCCCCCGTAGATGTTAAATCTACTCACAGGGATTCCTGGCTAGCTGTGTCCGATCACCGCCTTTCCCTTTCGCGCCGCGTCTGACGTCTCCGCGACCGAACCTGGAATTTATATCAATACCAAATATAAGGTTACGTATCAAGAACGACGCAAACCCCAACGAAACTACTAAAGTTCGCTAGCTAGGTACAACGTGCACAAAGTGCGCGGAACACACGCGAAAATCGCAAAAACTGCCAAAAAACGCCGATTTAGGTCACCCGGCAAAACTAAAACCCGACTACCCAAAAACCGCACTCACGCATCCTAAAAGTCGTAGGACAAGCCAACACAATCATCGAGATGCCACAATTAATTCATCACATAACTTTTATAAAAATCTAGTAAGCAGAAATTGCAATTTGATGCAAACATCGACAATTTAGCGACAAAGTCAACACCACCCAACACCAACATCCAAACTAACCAAATAGCTAGCCAATACACAATTTCTAAACCATTAACTAAGCTTAAAAACCTAATTTACATAACAAAACCTTCTCTTGATTTTTGTACTTAGCAAACATAAACCAAACTATATATGAAAACCTTAATTTAACACTATATTTTAGCCTAATAAGCAAATTAACCACTTAGATTAAGGTTAGCAAAACACTAGATAGCAAATTAGGTTTAATCACTTAAATAATGCTTTCTAAAACTTAATCCACTCACTAATCAAGCTTCAAATACCAATACCAACATAAACCCTCTCTTGAAATTCCAAAACAACAATTCCACCCTTCTAAAATTAACTAATTTAGCAAAATTGAAAGCTATATCAACAAGGTAACTATATAGATTAGTCATTAACAACTAGATTAACTATACAATAACTTAATTAACTATTATGGCTTTCAAACCCTAGTTAGAATTTTCAAACAAAATCTAAGAAAACTAGATTAAACTACACTAAATTAACACTAAACCATAAAACATAAGCACTTAAACAAAGAATTTAACATGATAGGAATTATACCTCTTGATCAATGGATCAAGCAAGAAAGTTTGCTCCAAAAATGCCTCCTTTCCACATGTTTTCAACTATATTAGGCTTGAGAAGAGGTAGCACAAGGATTTGTTTTGGTTTTGTAAACAAATTTGTGGATTTATATGGATTTTTGTAGCAATTTTGATGAAATTTTGGAGGAAATGAAAAGAGGAAGGTGAAGGGGGAGGGCTGCTGGAATTTTCGACCAGAAGAGGGATGGGGGAGGGTGTGGGCAAGTGGGGAAGATCATGGGTCAAGTCCACAAAGTCAAAGTATCATACTTTATCCATTTTAATTAAAATAAAACCATAAACCATCAAAACAACTCAAGAAAGCAACCAAAGAAAATGAGGCCAGAAATTTCTGGTCTCACACAAGGTGGGGCTGTCCTAGGGCTGAGGAAAAAGAGAGAGGGATTTTACAAAAGAAATTTTATGCAAAAAGGCCCCCTACAACTCAAAAATTGCAAGTTTTAGCCCAAAATTCAATAAATTCGTTTCATAACACAAAAATTTGTTAAAAATCAAAATAAATTTCTAAAAATTCATGTTATCACTAGAATATAATTATCATAATTTTAGAGATTAAAATTAGCCCGGAAAAATTTGTATTTATCGCTTATTTAATGTATTTTCTTACCGGCTTAAAATAATATTAAAAAATTGAAAAATAGGGAAAATTTTTTAAATGACCAAAATTTTATAAATAACTCATTAGCTACTAAAAACAAGCAATTACCTATCCATTTTAGGTATAATTAGCCCTAAACTGCAAAATATCGAGAAAGACGGTTTTCGGAAAAATACCGAATTTTCACCGAATTTCAGGAAAACACCAAAACGACTTTTCAAGACGCTACAATCCTCCCCCCTTAAAGAAATTCGGTCCCCGAATTTAAAAAAATATAGCTACGCGCACCTTCAAAGAGATGGGGATACTTCTTCCTCATCTCGCCCTCGGTCTCCCAGGTAACCTCCTCGCTGCTTGGGCTACGCCAAAGGACCTTGACGGTTGGTATAACCTTTGACCTCAACTTCTTCACCTGCCGATCCAAGATGGCCACCGGCTGCTCTGCAAAAGAAAGGTCGCGCTCTAGCTGGACTGTCGGGTGCTGAATCGCATGCGAAGGGTCGTGAAGGTACTTGCGGAGTATCGAAACATGGAAGACGGGGTGAACATCGGGAAAGCTGGGAGGAAGAGACAAACGATATGCAACAGCGCCAACACGCTCGAGGATCTCGAAGGGACCTACGAATCTAGGGCAAAGCTTCCCCTTTCGCCCAAAACGCATCACGCCCTTCATCGGTGAGACCTTCAGAAAAACATGGTCGCCAACTGCGAACTCTAATCTGCGACGGCGCCTGTCTGCATACGATTTCTGCCTGCTCTGAGCCGCTCTCATCCGGTCTCGGATCAACTGTATCTTCTCTGTCGTCTCCTCAACAATCTGCGGCCCCAAAATACTGCTCTCGCTGAGCTCAGTCCAACAAACGGGCGATCTGCATCTCCTCCCATACAATGCCTCGAAAGGTGCCATCTGAATAGTATCCTGGAAGCTGTTGTTGTAGGAGAACTCCACTAGAGGTAAATGACGATCCCAGCTACCACCAAAGTCTAAAACGCACGCTCTGAGCATGTCCTCGAGAGTCTGAATGGTCCGCTCTGACTGTCCGTCGGTCTGCGGATGAAACGCTGTGCTGAAGCTCAATCGAGTGCCCAAAGCCTCCTGAAGTCTCTGCCAAAGTCGGCTGGTGAACTGAGTGCCTCGATCTGACACGATACAAGTCGGTACGCCATGTAGTCGCACGATCTCGTCAATATAGAGCTGAGCATACTGAGCGAAGCTGAAAGTCGTCTTCACTGGAAGGAAGTGAGCCGCTTTCGTCAATCTATCCACGATCACCCAGATAGAGTCGTACCCTCGACTGGTCCTGGGTAGACCCACAACGAAGTCCATCGAAATCTGCTCCCATTTCCACTTCGGAATGGGTAACGGCTGTAGCTCTCCTGCGGGTCTCTGGTGCTCGGCCTTGACTTGCTGACAAGTCAGGCATCTCGAAACGAACTCCGCAATGTCCCTCTTCATCCCGTCCCACCAGTAGGTCTCTCTCATATCATGGTACATCTTGGTGGAACCGGGGTGGACACTATACACTGATCGGTGTGCCTCCTCGAGAATGTCGCGCCGTAATCCATCAGTATCTGGTACGCACAGTCTAGATCCATATCGTAAAATCCCCTGATCGTCAACCACGAACTCGGAAAATCTGCCCTGTCCCATCTGTGCCATGATCTCTGAGCAACGGTCGTCACTGCGCTGTGCCTCATATATACGGTCAAGCAACTGTGGGCGTGCACGAACATGCGCGAGCTGTCCCCCTGTCTGAGTGAACTCGAACTCCACTCGGCTGTCGCATAACATCTGCCAATCTGCTGACGACTGCCTCTGCACTGCGCGCAAAAAGGATAGACTACCCCCGGGCCTCCTACTCAACGCATCTGCCACCACATTTGCCTTGCCGGGATGATATAAGATCTCGCAGTCGTAGTCTTTCACCAACTCCATCCAACGACGCTGCCTGAGGTTCAGGTCTCGCTGCTGAAATATGTACTTTAAGCTCTTGTGATCGGTGAATATCTGACACGACTCACCGTATAGGTAATGTCGCCAAATCTTCAGTGCAAAGACCACTGCAGCCATCTCCAAATCATGAGTGGGGTAGTTCTGTTCATGCTTCTTCAACTGCCGAGAAGCATAAGCGATCACCCGGCCATGCTGCATCAAAACGCATCCTAATCCCACTCGCGAAGCATCACAGTAGACAACAAATCCGCCTGATCCCGAAGGTAAAGATAATACCGGCGCCGTAGTCAAACATGTCCGCAGCTGCTGAAAACTGCGCTCGCACTCCTCCGTCCAGACGAAAGGAACTCCTTTCCGGGTCAAACCGGTCAACGGTGCAGCTATACGGGAGAAGTCCTGAACAAAACGCCTGTAGTAGCCCGCCAAGCCTAGAAAACTACGGATCTCAGTCACTGATGTAGGTCGGGGCCACTGCTGAACAGCCTCAATCTTCTTCGGGTCCACACAAATGCCGTCTCTCGTAACCACGTGATCCAAGAATCCGACGCTGTCCAGCCAGAAAGCACACTTGGAGAACTTCGCGAACAGCTGGTGCTCCCTCAGAGTCTGTAACGTAATCCGCAAGTGCTGCTCGTGCTCCTCTCTGCTCCGGGAGTACACCAAGATATCGTCGATAAACACGATGATGAACAAGTCAAGATACGGCCTGAATGTACGGTTCATCAAATCCATGAATGCTGCTGGGGCGTTGGTGAGTCCGAACGACATCACCAAAAACTCGTAGTGGCCATAGCGTGTACGGAAAGCTGTCCTCGGTATATCCTCCTGTCGAACTCGCAGCTGATGGTATCCTGATCGCAAGTCGATCCTCGAAAAATACCCCGCACCCTGAAGCTGGTCGAACAAATCATCAATGCGTGGCAACGGATATCTGTTCCGAACGGTAACTTTGTTCAGCTGGCGGTAGTCGATACATAAGCGCAAACTTCCATCCTTCTTCTTGACAAACAGGACCGGAGCACCCCACGGAGAAACACTCGGTCGAATAAGCCCCTTATCCAACAAATCCTGCAACTGATCCTTCAGCTCTCGAAGCTCTGCCGGGGCCATCCGATACGGTGGTATAGAAATAGGCCCCGAACCGGGAATCAAATCAATGCAGAACTCAACATCGCGCTCAGGCGGTAGCCCAGGTAGCTCATCAGGGAAAACATCAGGGAACTCACAAACTATCGGGACCCGGTCCAACGGAACCTCTGCAGCTCGAGTATCACAAACAAACGCTAAGAATCCCTGACATCCCTTCCGCAAGAGCTGACCAGCGCGAAGAGAAGAAATTAAGCTGGGAAGGGTGACACTGCGGTCTCCCCGAATAACAAGGACTGGCTCTCCCGGAAAGCTAAATCTGACTGCCTTCTCACGGCAGTCCACCGAAGCATAACAAGTGGCTAGCCAATCCATGCCTAGAAGCACATCAAAGTCCAACGTATCGAGGAGTATCAAATCAACTGATGAATCCCTCTCCCCGATACGAACGGAACACAAACGAAATACAAACCGAGCGACAAACGACTCACCTACCGGAGTAACAACAACAAGCGGCTGATCTAACGACGACGACTCACGGCCCAACATCGGTGCAAAGTGTGTAGAGACGTACGAATGTGTAGAACCTGGGTCGAATAATACCCGTGCGTCGAAAGAACAAACTGGCAAGGTACCTGTCACGACGGCATTGGATGCCTGCGCATCCTGCGGTGTCAAAGCAAAAACTCGGGCCTGTCCTCCACCGATAGCGGGCTGACCTCGACCTCGGCCTCTGCCTCCTCGTCCTCTCTGAACAGGACCGCCACGTCCTCGGCCTCTCGGTGCACCTAACTGGCGTGGAGCATCGCCTGGGGTAGGAAGTAGGGCTCTCTGAGGAGGGGGTGGTGATGGTGGTAGGGTCACGTGCGGAACTGTCGCTGCTCCCTGTCGTCTCACCGGGCAGTCTCTGACAAGATGGTGCAAACTCCCGCACCCAAAACATCCTGGCGACGGCTGCTGCCCCTGGGAATAAGAACCATATAACTGTCCCCGTCCAAATCCTCTGCCAGGCCTATCTCTCGGAAAAAATCTGGCGCGCTGCCTCTGAGGCGGTACATCGGTGCGCATCCTCTTCGGCCCAGAAACGGCCGGAGTCTGTGATATGCGTTCCTCCATCCGTAATGCCGTATCCCTAGCCGCTGAATAAGTGTCGTAGTGCTGGGCGCCAATGGCAAGGTATAGCTGGGCATCAAGTCCCTGTACGAACCTCTTCACCATCTTCTCCTCGGTATCCACCAAATACTGAGCATATCGGGATAACTGTGTAAACTGGATATCATACTCAGACACCGTCATCCCAGGTGTCTTGACTAAGGCCTCGAAACTGCGAGCTCTGGCGTCACGAACGCTCTCTGGAAGGAAACAGGCTAGAAAGACCGCTGTAAACTCGGCCCAAGTCATAGGCGGTAGATCTGCAGCTCGACCTCTCAAGACTGACTCCCACCATGTCTGCGCGAGACCCTCTAGTCGGAAACTCGCAAGCTCTACACATCGATCATCCGAACATCTCAGAGAACGGCAGATCCTGGCTAAACTGTCAAGGAACGTCTGTGGGTCCTCCGCTGCCTCGGTGCCGGTGAATACTGGAGGTCTCAGCCTCATGAAGTCCTGTAGTGAAACCGGAATGGACACAATGGTAGTAGTAGGAGCAGGTATCATGGTCGTCTGTGATGTAGTAGGTACGTCATCCTGCCTCGGTGTACGACTGGCTGCAACTAGGGATCCTACCATCTGACGCAGCTCCTGCATGCCTCCCATCATCTGTCGCAACTCCTCCATACCCGTCTCGAGCCTATCCATACGGCCTGGGGAAGGTGGATCGGTCTGTCCCTGTGGCGTAGGCATACCACCCTGCTCAGTCCTAGTCTCGGACGAGCCAGCTCGAATCTCGTCTCTGGCGGCAGCCCTCTGTGCCCTCGTAGCCTTCGGCGGCATCGTGGCTGTTACAGGAAAACGGATAGTAAGAACAGTGCAATAGGATCATAGGATACACGGAATTGAAGAAGGAAATTTCCAAGCAAGTATATCCTAAAGTCACTTAGGCGGAGTACCGTATCGTAAGTATGCCGCGGACATACGCACGCTACGTTACCCTGCTTAAGTCACTTACTCCATCTACCAAGGGTCATCCTACACTCACAAAGGTAAAACCTATCGCTCTGATACCAACTTTGTCACGACCCGCAGGGTACGGAACGTGACTGGCACTTAAGTTTACGAAACGTCTAAAGGCGTCCGTAAAATAAGTAAGCCAAAGCCCAGAAAACAAAACCAATTAAGCAAAAGAGTGAAGAAAACCCAAACATTTGAAAGCAAGCTTATCAAATAAGTCATATAAAACCCCTTTTAAAAACAATACTAATTTTTCCGAAAATTTCGGCAGAGTCTCCTTTGTAAATACTGGCCCCCAAAAATGGGTACAACAAAATATATACATGAATCCACAAAATAGGGCATCCCCAAGCGGGAGCTAGCTCTTCGCCATACGGCGGTCACAAATCCCACGCAATGTAAATGACAACAAGCATAATAAAGCATAAGGAAGCATGAAAAAGTAGCATGTCGGCTCAAGTGAGCTCGACCCCCAAAATACAGCATAAAATCCACAAACCTCACAGTCTCATCTCTAGGTCAATATACAATAATCTGGTAGAACAGTAGATGGAGTACACTAGATACGAGAATATACAAGAATATACAAGGTGGTACAAAAAAAAAATAACATAACCCACCTATGAGCAAATCTCGAGCTCAGGCAAAAGAGGCAAAAGACAAGTGCGCCCGCCGCTACTGAACTGACGGAGCGGACCTGCAAAAGACTGTGGCACAACGGGGGTGAGTTGCCAACTCGTGAGTAATAAATAACATCTACAAAGGCTATCGTATGCATGCACACAAGCATCCTAGCATCTAAAATACAGGTATGACTGGATGCACTAGCAGGTGTGTATATAACATCAGTGTACTAATATGCATGCAACATGAAAATCTGAGGTCTCAATAGGTATATATAAGAAATATTTTATCTCTTTTTGTTTTTGAAACTCTTTTAGAATGCCAGCATAATGTCAATGAATCGACGAAAATCGGTGTCCAGCAACGACACCCAAAAGCTGTCTCAAATCTCATAAATGTATCTCTGGCCTCAGCCGTCCGGCTGACCCATCTCAAATATCAATATCTCATCATCTAGCGGCCACGGTCGGTATCCTCTGGATATCCGCCGTCCCAAACAGTCACCGGTAGGTAATCCGTCCCCTGCCAGGCTCAACGTCATCACCACATTCCTCTTGCCCCGGGGTACCTTACCGGGCCCACCATGTACCCGTGCCGGTTCCTCCACTCCTCGACACGGATTTCCAAAGCCACAGCAAACTCATGGTGGACGACACTTACATCACTAGAAAACCGCAATTTACATGTTTTAAAAAATATCATAAGTTTGGAAATTTTGCGGCTTTCCCCCGAAATCCAGCAATATCATAAAATCTCAAGAAATCCTCATAAATGCATATATCAGTGATAATGAATGCATATGATATCAATAATCAAGTTGCGATGTGTGATTAATGGATTAAGCATGAACAATTAATATGATGAAGTACATGCACATGAATAGCAATTCTACGGTTTCATTTTAAGGAATTAAAGGCAATAGCACCAGTTTAAGTATCAATTAGTAAAAGTTTTAAATTTAAATGTTATCTAGTGTGGTGGCATGGCAATTACCAGGGTGTGTGTGTAAACATGAATAGTGCTCGTGCTGCATATAAAAACCTGGTAATGGTGCATGTGTCCTACAATTGAGTTTGCGTATATGGGTATAACCTATTGATCTAATTGCAGCAATTATCATGCCATTATTATTATTCTAATGTCACAAGTGATTATCCAATTTACTATTTTCCAGTTTACTAAATCTATCGGGCGACTTGCGCCATCCAAACGATCGTCCCCCGTAGATGTTAAATCTACTCACAGGGATTCCTGGCTAGCTGTGTCCGATCACCGCCTTTCCCTTTCGCGCCGCGTCTGACGTCTCCGCGACCGAACCTGGAATTTATATCAATACCAAATATAAGGTTACGTATCAAGAACGACGCAAACCCCAACGAAACTACTAAAGTTCGCTAGCTAGGTACAACGTGCACAAAGTGCGCGGAACACACGCGAAAATCGCAAAAACTGCCAAAAAACGCCGATTTAGGTCACCCGGCAAAACTAAAACCCGACTACCCAAAAACCGCACTCACGCATCCTAAAAGTCGTAGGACAAGCCAACACAATTATCGAGATGCCACAATTAATTCATCACATAACTTTTATAAAAATCTAGTAAGCAGAAATTGCAATTTGATGCAAACATCGACAATTTAGCGACAAAGTCAACACCACCCAACACCAACATCCAAACTAACCAAATAGCTAGCCAATACACAATTTCTAAACCATTAACTAAGCTTAAAAACCTAATTTACATAACAAAACCTTCTCTTGATTTTTGTACTTAGCAAACATAAACCAAACTATATATGAAAACCTTAATTTAACACTATATTTTAGCCTAATAAGCAAATTAACCACTTAGATTAAGGTTAGCAAAACACTAGATAGCAAATTAGGTTTAATCACTTAAATAATGCTTTCTAAAACTTAATCCACTCACTAATCAAGCTTCAAATACCAATACCAACATAAACCCTCTCTTGAAATTCCAAAACAACAATTCCACCCTTCTAAAATTAACTAATTTAGCAAAATTGAAAGCTATATCAACAAGGTAACTATATAGATTAGTCATTAACAACTAGATTAACTATACAATAACTTAATTAACTATTATGGCTTTCAAACCCTAGTTAGAATTTTCAAACAAAATCTAAGAAAACTAGATTAAACTACACTAAATTAACACTAAACCATAAAACATAAGCACTTAAACAAAGAATTTAACATGATAGGAATTATACCTCTTGATCAATGGATCAAGCAAGAAAGTTTGCTCCAAAAATGCCTCCTTTCCACATGTTTTCAACTATATTAGGCTTGAGAAGAGGTAGCACAAGGATTTGTTTTGGTTTTGTAAACAAATTTGTGGATTTATATGGATTTTTGTAGCAATTTTGATGAAATTTTGGAGGAAATGAAAAGAGGAAGGTGAAGGGGGAGGGCTGCTGGAATTTTCGACCAGAAGAGGGATGGGGGAGGGTGTGGGCAAGTGGGGAAGATCATGGGTCAAGTCCACAAAGTCAAAGTATCATACTTTATCCATTTTAATTAAAATAAAACCATAAACCATCAAAACAACTCAAGAAAGCAACCAAAGAAAATGAGGCCAGAAATTTCTGGTCTCACACAAGGTGGGGCTGTCCTAGGGCTGAGGAAAAAGAGAGAGGGATTTTACAAAAGAAATTTTATGCAAAAAGGCCCCCTACAACTCAAAAATTGCAAGTTTTAGCCCAAAATTCAATAAATTCGTTTCATAACACAAAAATTTGTTAAAAATCAAAATAAATTGCTAAAAATTCATGTTATCACTAGAATATAATTATCATAATTTTAGAGATTAAAATTAGCCCGGAAAAATTTGTATTTATCGCTTATTTAATGTATTTTCTTACCGGCTTAAAATAATATTAAAAAATTGAAAAATAGGGAAAAAATTTTAAATGACCAAAATTTTATAAATAACTCATTAGCTACTAAAAACAAGCAATTACCTATCCATTTTAGGTATAATTAGCCCTAAACTGCAAAATATCGAGAAAGACGGTTTTCGGAAAAATACCGAATTTTCACCGAATTTCAGGAAAACACCAAAACGACTTTTCAAGACGCTACAATACCAATGAAGTAATGTTTTCTAAAGTGTACGTGACATGGTAATTACCGATGATGATGTGTGTGAGCCTAAAAGCAAGTGTACATGGAAGATACGCATCATCGGTAATGGTGCTAGTGTCCTAAAATACGGGATTAATAATAGCTAAAGAAACACATGTAATAGATATGTAATGCAATGAGAACAACATAAATATAACTGAAAAGTGAATAGTAAATGTAACATTATAAATAATACATATCAGTGTACGAGTCATACGGCTTTAGTGTTTTGAAATAGCATGAATCGTGATTTTTAGAAAAGTAGGGGCTACAGTGTTTTTGAGAAAGATATAGGTCCTTTTGAAAAATCCTTAGCATCTCTCGGGTTGTCTTTTGAAAATACTCACGATTCGTTAGTTTTGAAAATAGGTATGACTCAAACTATAATCTAATATCTAATTAATAAATTAAGAGACTAACTAAAAGGCTAAACTAAAACCTAGGTCAAAGTAGTAGGGAGACAATACATATCCGAGTCGATGTATCTAGTAATCGGCGATCCAGCCTCATAGCATCACGTACGGTATAATACATTGTACGGCATCCTCAAAATCGAGGGTACGGGTCAAATATCATATATGTCACATAATTCATACAGTATCAATCGTCGTACAATAACATATCGTAAAGGTGTCTCGACTCAGTTTCACATCATTTTCTCACGGCAACATGCCCGATCATATCGACTCCTATCCAATCATATATACTATTCTCATCTCACATGTATATGTGTGTGTATATATATGAACGAACACATACACACACACACACACACACACACACATACACACAACATAATTACTAAGTGTATGTGTGTGTGTAAGCGCGACAACACATATTCTAAGGTTCACGACTACGGCAAAAGGGGGCTAAGGTTATCCTATCCTAAGAATACGCTTATTCTAATCCTACGGTCTCCCAAAACACTATTTGCTAAGTATCCTAAAACTCACGTCGACACACACACACACACACACACACACACACACACACACACACATATATATATATATAAGTAACAACCCTAAGCTACAGTTGCGGGGGTGCTATACGCCATCAACCCGACTTCCCCCGTAGATATACATCTACTCACCTTCAACGCCTCGCTCTAGTCGATCCGGACGGATGCCTTGCCTTCCTTTGTCGTCCCGAAAATCCACGCGCTCATACCTCAATTTTCCAACTTACTCAGCCAGTTGTACAAGGCATCCTCATAACTCAAATTCATCGTCAATCTTCAATGCCTCTGCAGCAGCTACCTCTACCTCTTCCTCATCATCAATCACAAAGTATGGGTTGTGCACCTCTGGTCTAAACTTGTAACATGTAAACACATAGAAATAAAGCGTCGCAAGCTTCCCGAGCCACAACACTAGTCCGCAAGTATCTATATGAAGTGATTGTAAGAAAACCATAAACCGCAACCCTCGTGAAGTATATGTAGCAAAACGCCACAAAATAGTACTGCCTGAATGTCACGACCCGAAAATGGCACGTGATGGCCCTTAAACTACGCAACGTCTACAGGCGTAACGCAATTTAAGTAAGCCGAAAACCCAGCAATCTAAACCATCAAAAGTAGTAAGAATTAATAGAAGTTTTAAAACATTTGAAATCTCAACCCAAATTCTATAAAAGTCCAACTTTATTTCCTTTAAAATTTTGGCAGCACCTCCTTTGTAAAAACCAGCCCCAAAAATGGGTACAACATAAATATAAGTAAAGCATCCCCAAACGGGAGCAAAAACAAGCCCAAAGGCGGAAAACAACCACCACAACAGATATACGACGCCGTAGCGAAGAAATAAAAGACGATAGAAATAAAACTGCATAAAAGACATCCAAGTCTCAAAATAACAAAAAATATCGTCCTCATATCAAGTCTCTAAGTCAACATGAAAGTAGTAGATGGAGAGTACAAGGATACAACGAATATACAATACAACAACGAATAACCACAAAACCCACCAAAAGCAAAACTGCACAATTTGAGCCGATGCGGTATCCGTAGCGAACGATGATAAGATAAATGAATAGCCTGCCTCGACTACTCTAGAAACAACCTGCAAAACAAACTGTGGCACAACGGGGGTGAGTTGCCAACTCGTGAATAGTAAATAACATATGCAGGTAATCGCAAATATTTACGTACAGCGCGAATCTAACATATGAAGGTTAAAAGCAATAACAGGTTATATGAATGCAATAGACATGAAAGGTACACTAAAGGGTACCACAAATATATAAAGCAATAATATGACAATCGGTATGCAATAATCATGCAATAATGATATGAAAATGTATATATGCGACAGTCATGAAAGGTACTCTAGCAGGTACGACTAACACATGAAACAATGCATATGAATGAAGTATGTAAATGCGATAGTCATGAATGGTATGCTAACAGGTACTACTAATGCATGAAGCATTGCATAAACAGTAAATGTGGAGTATGGGGTGAAACATGTCATTTCCATGGAATCCTGATATCGTGGAAGGATCAAATCCATCAAGACAATCAAATTCCCAATTTCTCAAATCAGCCCCCAAATTGGCTCTCATATCATATATAAGTCTCACAAATCCTGAATGTACAATATCGAATAAATCTCATATATCCTGAATGTACAAAATCAGCAATCTTATATATATCCAGTATCCAATCTCAACTGAATCTCCTATATCCCAAATCCAATATCAAGTAAATCTCTTATATCCTAGGTATATTTGCGTGAATAAATTTGATGATGTATATAAATTGATATGTATACATATATATTAGCGTCCCACTCCATTAATATATATATATATGAGAATAATGGAGAAAAGAGGCCATAGGAGGGGATTCCCTCCTATGGCGTCGAAAAAAATACAAGCTCCACCATTTTTTTCGACGATCGGCCTCCATCATCTTCATCGTTATCATCTAAGATGTGGGTACACCAAATTTCATGTGATTCTACAACTTTTTCACCGTTGATTTAGCAATGTAAAAAGTTCTATTGTCGGTAAACCGTTAATTTTGAACCCACTAAATCAACGGTGAAAAAGTTATGGAATCACATGAAATTTGGTGTACGCACATCTTAGATGATGACGATGATGATGATGGGTGCCGATCGTCGGAAAAAATGGTGGAGGTTGTATTTTTTCCACGCCATAGGAGGAAATCCCCTCCTATGGCCTCTTTCCTCCATTAATCTCTCTCTCTCTCTCTATATATATATATATATATAACAGCGTCCCATTCCACTGTTATATATACTTAGGAGTAAAATATCATGAAAACAATGTGTCAAGCATCGACACAAAAAATACTGATCTATCAGGTGCTGTTACCACGACTGGAACCCCGACAGGTACGTAGCATACGCTATTCCGAAAACCCGAGTGCCCAGCTTCGACCCTCGTCTTTCGACGTATCCACACGTACATGACTCCCGTCGGTATCCCCACGATAACCGCCGAGTCATTGGTAATGTCACCGGATGGTATGGTTCCCCTGCCAGGCTCATGGGCATGTTACATCGACTCTTGCCCCGGGGTACCTCCGGGCCCCACCTTGTACCCTCATACGGCCCCGACGCACCTCGCATGGAGTATATATATAAGAACCGATAAATCTCATGGTGGATGCTGAAATATCATATCAAGGAAAACCGGGTTTTTCAAATAATGCATAATTTCATGAAACTACCACGGTCCCCAAATCCAGAAAACATCATGAAAAATCCATATCTCAATGCAAAAATCCATGAATAAAATATACGCAATATAAAACTGTAATGTAAGCATATAAGGAAAAGCCGCTAATTAACTGCAACAAGTTAATATAATTATCATGTGGTTCCTAATTTCTCCAATTCTAAATAACATCAATTAAAGGTAAACATGTAGCTATGTCATGGTATATGTGTAAGTATGTAGGTATATAGGTATGATATGTATCATTTGCATAAAGAAATATGAATCAGTGTCTCAATGTCCCTAACCAAACAATATTATATAGGTATGTGTGTTGTGCGTAACATGGCAATTATTGACGGTGTGAGTGGCATACAATCAGTGCTCGTGCAACATGAGCCGTCAATAATATGTGCAGTGTCCTAAGGGTACTAGTCCAAGCACAACAGTACCTAAGCAATAAAGTGTATGCGCAATTCTAAATATGAAATAGAATATGCGACAAGTCAAGTCATCTCTAGTCCAGACGCATAACACCATGCGGGCGATTTCCCTGTAGATGTTAAATCTACTCACCACGCTTCTGGATAAGTGAAGCCAACCACCTGTTTTCCCTTCGTCGCAGCGTCCGAAGTCCCCGCCTGCGAACTAATAACATAAAATAATATAACAGATATATATTAGTAATAGACCCAAAACACGTACAATCTATACGGACTAACACAACAACACAACATACTCTTAAGTGTTCGTATTGTAGCTAACGCGTATATCCACACTACGAAACCAACTCAGAGCAAGAGCAACATAGAACACGCACCGTATCGGATAACGTATCGCGGGAAACGAAACACTAGAAATACACAAATGGTCCCATATTTTGCTATACTAACAATCTGTAAAAGTTCCAAGTACCAAGAGATCACAACAACCCCTACACCAAAACCCAAACCCAAACTCCCTGGTCTGGCCGCAAATTGCGGCCAGAAGCAATAAATCTGCGGCCGTACGGAAAGGAAAGGGGATCGTATTTTGAAGGTAGGTTCTAGGTCACTACACTAGGTCACTGTGATGGGAACTTTTGCAACAAGTATCTGGTTTGATAGCAGATCATCCCAGATCCAAAATTACACTAAAAATACGATATTTGCCCAAAACGATACGATACGCGATCAAAACTGAAACTAACAAGCTAAGATACACAATAAACACTTAATGAACAGAAAGAGATCATTACCTAATCCAAAGAACTAAAAAATCCAAGCTTTGCAAGCTCCAAGGCATCCAAGAGGCTAAAGGTGATCAAAGATGTGATTTTTATGAGATTTGTGAAGGATTTGAGATGAATTGGTGATGGAAACTTAAGTGTTCAGTTGTGAGGTGAGAGATATGAGAGAATAAAAGAGATAGAAGAAATGAGAGAGTGTGTGAGGATAAGAGAGAGGGAGGTGGGTGTCGGGTGAGAGGTGAGGTGAGTGTAACCCTTGCATTAAATCACCATTTAATGCCTTCACACACACCTCATCACTTCCAAAACAAATATCTCCTCTTCTCACTCAAAATATCAAAGAAATGGTTAAGGATTGGATTAGAGTTAAGGCAAAGGATTGATTAAAACAAGGATTAGATAAACGGTTAAGTGTCATGGTTGTTAAAAACTAAATTAGCACAAACAAACCCTCACATTTACGTGCACACGTGCGTGCATGCCCATAACAAATAATAATAAATTATTAATTAAATTTTATAAAATGTGAGGAACCCGAATTGGAAAACTTTTTACAGTAAACCCGCATTAACGTCTCAACTAACACTAACCGAAATATAAGGTGTTACAATCTCCCCCCTTATAAAAATTCTTCCTCGAATTAAAAATTTTCACTAAGCGTACCTTCAGAGAGAAGATTACGAAACTCCCAAATCTCGCTCGCAGCCTCCAAAGTGATCACCTCACTATACGGCTACGCCTAAGAAAACCCTCCACAGATGGCAAGACCCTTGACCGAAATTTCTCTACCTGCCGAGCCATTAACAAAGTACCAACACAAGGAATACGGGGTGAATACTCAATAATCTGGCGGATGTGCCAAATTAAAGGCAATGAAACTAACTCGCTTGAGGATCTCAAAAGGTCCTACAATCCTGGGATAAGCTTCCTAAAACTCAACACGTCATTCATCGAAAAATCCATAGGAATACATGATCTCCCACTGCGAACTTAAGTCTGCGACCACCACGGTCAGCAAAAGACCTCTGTCTGCACTGGGCTACCTCATCCTGACCTGAACCAACTGGATCATTTCCGAAGCCTCTAGACTAGCTGGGGTCCAAAAATCCTACCTACGCAGAGTCAGAAAAACAGACTGGAGATCGACACCACCTAACAACAAAACCTAAAGGTTGCCAATTGGAGTGTCTCCTGATAACAGCTATCGAAGGAGAACCCTAACAATGGCAAGTGACAATCCCAACTGCCGACAACAATTAGTACGTACGCACAAGCATATCCTTCAGAGTCAGTATAGCCCGCTCTCACAAAACCATCATCCTGCGGATGAAAAGGCAGAGCTAAAGATCAACCAGTACCCAAGGCTTCCTGAAGTTCCTGCCCAAGACGGCAAGCGAACAGGATGCCTCTATTGGATACGACACATGATGGAACTCTATGCAAACACACCAACTTAACAAAGAACAACTGAGCAAACCGAGTATGACCGGACAACAAACACCAAATGGAGTCACACCCTGACCAAACTTGGGTGGACACTACAACGACATTCTTGGAGATCTTCTCCCATTCCCACTCCGGAAACGGTTAAATGTTGCAACTCTTAAGCCGGTCTCAGATGCTCAACCTTAGCTCACAACAAGACAGACACCTTAAAACAAAATCCGAAACTCACTCTTCATCCCGGTCCACCCGTAACTATCTTACAAGTCACGCCAAATGTTGGTGGAACTTGAATGAACACAGGATGCTGACCGATGTGCCTGCTCTAGGATTTCGCGTCTCTGCCCATTAGCAACAGGTACACAAACGTGTCCCTAAACGTAGCACACCTTTTTCATAAATCAAGTACTCTGAATCTTTACCCAGCCGAGTATGCTCAGAATCTCAGACGAACAAGGATCGGCGGGCAGTGCCTCGCGAAAGCGATTAAGGAAAAGTGGACGGGCGCGGACATGAGCAAGCTGTCCCCTCCGTAGAGGCGAAATTAAGCTGTACTCAACGATCGCACAAGAACTGTAAATCTGCAGAAGACTGTCTCAACAATAAACACCCGCTGCAGGAAGATGTACATTAAGCTCTAGTGGTCCGTGAAAATCTGACACGACTCTCCGAACAAGTAGTGTCTCAAAATCTCCAACGCACGACCACCGCGGCTATCTCCAGATCATGAGTGGGATATCCTGCTCGTACTTCCTCCAACTGTCGGGAAGAAAAATAAATAACTCTATAGTGCCACATCAGTACACAATCGAGCCCCACTCGCGAAACATCACAGTAAAACAACAAAGTCGCCCGAACCAGAAAGCAAAGAAAGAACCGGTGCAGTTGTCAACCGAGTCTCCAACTGCTGAAAACTCCGCGCGCATGCTTCAGTCCAAAGAAAAGAACCTTCTTTCCAGTCAATTCAGTCAACGGTGCAGCGATACACTAGCAATCCTACCCGAAACGACGGTAAAAACCTGCTAAGCCCAAAAATCTGCGGACTTCTGTCCCGTACACAAGTCTGGGCCAAAGTTGTACGGCCTCGATTTTCCTCGGAACCATACAAAAACCGTCTCCCGTAACTACAAGACCTAGCAGTCAACACAATCAAGCTTGAAGGAACACTCCGAGAACCTAGCAAACAGCTGGGGCTCTCCCAATGTCAGCAAAACAAATCCTCAACTGCTGCTCCTGTTCCCCACGAAACATTAGAATAGACCAGAATGTCGTCAATAACAGAACAATAACTGGTCGAGGAATGGCCTGAAGAAATCTGTTTCATCATATCTACGAATGCTGCTAGGGCATTGGTGAGTCCAATGACACCACCAAACACACAAAGCCTGTGGCATGCACAAGGCAGTATTCAGAATTTCATCACTCCGAACCCGCAACAATGATGACCTGATCCCAAACAAACTTAGAAAAAAAATATCTCGCACTCTGGAGCTGATCGAAGAAATCGTCAATGCGAGGTAAAGGATACCTATCCGCACCGTAAGCCTGTTCAATTAACGATACATCAATACACAACCTCAAACTGTCGTCCTTCTCCTTGACGAACAGAAATAGGAGCTCCCCAATGCGAAATACTCAGACGCACAAGCCCCCCAACAAACAACTCTGCAGCCGATCCTTAAGCTCCCTAATCCTCGCCGGCTCATCTGGAACAACGTCGGAAAACTCTCGCACGAAGGAACCCGGTCCAACAAACCCACTGTGGCTTCGGTATCACGAATGAACGCCAAGAATCCTCAACATCCTCTCCTCAAAAGCCGACTAGTGAAAAAGGCTGAATTCACGCTGTGAGAAGTGGCACAACTGTCCCCCTGCACAACAAGAACTGACTCGCCGGGAAAAAAAAACCTGACTGTTTTCTCACGGCAGTCCACAGACGTCTAGCACGTAGCTAACCAGTCCGTGCCAAGAAGAACATCAAATCCAACATCTCTAGAAGGATCACAACGACGGACGAATCACTATCTCCTATCCGAATGGCACACGACTGAAATACGTGTCGCGCAACAAAAGAATCACTGATAGAAGTTAACACAACAAACGGCTGATCTAGCTAACACGACTCTCGTCCCAACCATGGCACAAAGGGTGAAAACAACAAGTACATCAAAAGAACATACGAATTAAGAATACCTGAAAACTCAGCATTGGATGCCCGGGCGTCCCGATGAGTAGAAGCAAACTCTCGTGTCTTCCTTCTACCCGCAATTGGCTGAAATCCTCCTCTGCCAACCTGTCCCCTCTGAGCGAACCTTCCGCATCCCTGACCTCTCTGAACACTAGTCTGACACGGTGCTAAGGAACAATCCCTAATGATGTGAAGAAGACTCCCGCACCAGAAACATCCACGCGACGACTGCTGACCCTCCTAGGGATGAGAGCTGAACGACTGTCCACGTCCTAAGCCTCTGCTACTCCCGCGACGGTCATGAAATCTATCTCGACGACTAGGCCTCTGTCTCTGGGCTGGTACACCGGTACGAGTCCTCCACGGTCCTTGAACTCCCAAAGTCTCTGGAAGAAGTGTATCGTCAACCGGGGCTGCATCCACTGGTTCTATGTAGGTGACGGAATGCTGTGTACTGACCGTAAGGAACAACCGGGTAACAGGGGTGACAACCTCCTGTCGTTGCGCTCAAATGACCTCAACCAATGAACTCATCGTCTAGCGCATGTCCTGCATCTCTGCCACAAGCCTAGCGATACTATCTGTCGAAAGCGGATCCGTTTGCTCCTGTGCATCGAGCGTGCCATCCTGGTCAATCCTTGTCCTACTCGAGTCCAACCTGACCTCGGCCCTCGCTGCATCACTCTGAGTCCCCATAGTCATCGGCGGCAAAAGCTATAATTGGAAAAAGGATTTGATAAGACACGGAAATGGAAATTCAAGCAATTTGTACTTAGGTCACTTTTGGCGGAGTACCGCGTCGTGAGTATGCCGCGGACATACACTTACTACGTTACTCTACTTTAAGCTACATACTCCATCAAACTAAGGTCATCCTACACCCCGAAAGGTAAAACCTAGCGCTCTGATACCAACTTTGTCACGACCCAAAAATGGCACGTGATGGCCCTTAAACTACGTAACGTCTACAAGCGTAACGAAATTTAAGTAAAGCGAAAACCTAGCAATCTAAACCATCAAAAGGAGTAAGAATTAATAGAAGTTTTAAAACATTTGAAATCTTAACCCAAATTCTTTAAAAGTCCAACCTTATTTCCTTTAAAATTTTGGCAGCACCTCCTTTGTAAAAACCAGCCACAAAAATGGGTACAACATAAATATAAGTAAAGCAACCCCAAACGGGAGCAAAAACATGCCCAAAGGCGGAAAACAACCACCACAACAGATATACGACGCCGTAGCGAAGAAATAAAAGACGATAGAAGTAAAACTGCATAAAAGACATCTAAGTCTCAAAATAACATACAATATCGTCCTCACATCAAGTCTCTAAGTCAATATGAAAGTAGTAGATGGAGAGTACAAGGATACAATGAATATACAATACAACAACGAATAACCACAAAACCTACCTAAAGCAAAACTGCACAATGTGAGCCGATACGGTATCCATAGCAAAAGATGATAAGATAGATGAATAGCCTGCCTCGACTACTCTGGAAACAACCTGCAAAACAAACTGAGGCACAAGGGGGTGAGTTGCCAACTCATGAATAGTAAATAACATATGCAGGTAATCGCAAGTATGCACATACAACGCGAATCTAACATATGAAGGTTAAAAGCAGTAACAGGTCATATGAATGCAATAGACATGAAAGGTACACTAAAGGGTACTACAAATACATGAAGCAATAATATGACAATCGGTATGCAATAATCATGCAATAATGATATGAAAATGTATATATACAACAGTCATGAAAGGTACTCTAGCTGGTACGACTAACACATGAAACAATGCATATGAATGAAGTATGTAAATGCGACAGTCATGAAAGGTACGCTAACAGGTACTACTAATGCATGAAGCAGTGCATAAACAGTAAATGTGGAGTATGGGGTGAAACATGCCATTTCCATAGAATACTGACATCGTGGTAGGATCAAATCCATCAAGACAATCAAATTCCTAATTCCTCAAATCAGCCCATAAATTGGCTCTCATATCACATATAAGTCTCACAAATTCTGAATGTACAATATCGAATAAATCACATATATCCTGAATGTACAAAATCAGTAATCTCATATATATCCTGCATCCAATCTCAACTGAATCTCCTATATCCCAAATCCAATATCAAGTAAATCTCTTATATCCTAGGAATATTTGCATGATTAAATATGATGATGTATATAAATTGATATGTATACTTATATATTAGCGTCCTACTATATATATATAACAGCGTCCAATTCCACTGTTATATATACTCAGGAGTAAAATATCATGAAAACAATGTGTCAAGTATCGACACAAAAATACTGATCTATCAGGTGCTGTCATCACGACTGGCACCCTGATAGGTACGTAGAATACGCTATTCCGAAAACCCGAGTGCCCAGCTTCGACCCTCGTCTTTCGACGTAACCATACGTTCATGACTCCCGTCGGTATCCCCACGATAACCGCCGAGTCATTGGTAATGTCACCGGATGGTATGGTTCCCCTGCCAGGCTCATGTGTATGTTACATCGACTCTTGCCCCGGGGTACCTCCGGGCCCCACCATGTACCCTCATACGGCCCACGACGCTCCTCGTATGGAGTATACATATCTTAACCGATAAATCTTATGATGGATGCTGAAATATCATATCAAGGGAATCCGGGTTTTTTAAATAATGCATAATTTCATGAAACTACCACGGTCCCCAAATCCAGAAAACATCATGAAAAATCCATATCTCGATGTGAAAATCCATGAATAAAATATACGCAACATAAAACTGTAATTTAAGCATATGAGGAAAAGCCGCTAATTAACTGCAACAAGTTAATATAATTATCATGCGGTTCCTAATTTCTCCAATTCTAAATAACATCAATTAAAGATAAACATATAGCTATGTCATGGCATATGTGTAAGCATGTAGGTATATAGGTATGCTATATATCATATGCACAAAGAAATATGAATCAGTGTCTCAATGTCCCTAACCAAACAATATTATATAGGTATGTGTGTTGTGCGTAACATAGCAATTATTGACGGTGTGAGTGGCATACAATCTGTGCTCGTATAACATGAGCCGTCAATAATATGTGCAGTGTCCTAAGGGTACTAGTCCAAGCACAACAATACCTAAGCAATAAAGTGTATGCGCAATTCTAAATATGAAATAGATATGCGACAAGTCAAGTCATCTCTAGCCCAGACACATAACGCCATGCGGGCGATTCCCCTGTAGATGTTAAATCTACTCACCACGCTCCTGGATAAGTGAAGCCAACCACCTGTTTTCCCTTTGTCACAGCGTCCGAAGTCCCCGCCTGCGAACCTATAACATAAAACAATATAATAGATATATATTAGTAATAGACCCAAAACACGTACAATCTATACGAACCAACACAACAACACAACATACTCTTAAGTGTTCGTATTATGGCTAACGCGTATAGCGACACTACGAAACCAACCCAGAGCAAGAACAACACAGAACACGCACCGTATCGGATTACGTATCACGTGAAATGAAACAATCGAAAGACACAAGTGGTCCCAGATTTTTCTATACTAACAATCTGTAAAAGTTGCAAGTACTAAGAGATCACAAACAACCCAGAGACCCCTACACCAAAACCCAAACCCTAACTCCCTGGTCTGGCCGCAAATTGGGACCAGAAGCAATAAATCTACGGCCGTACAGAAAGGAAAGGGGCTCGTATTTTGAGGGTAGGTTCTAGGTCACTACACTAGGTCACTGTAATGGGAACTTTTGCAACAAGTACCTGGTTTGATAGCAGATCATCCCAGACCCAAAATTACACTAAAAATACGATATTTACCCGAAACGATAAAATATGCGATCAAAACTGAAACTAACAAGCTAAGCTACACAATAAACACTTAAAGAACAGAAAGAGATCATTATCTAATCCAAAGAACTCAAAGATCCAAGCTTTGCAAGCTCCAAGGCATCTAAGAGGCTAAAAGTGATCAAAGATGTGATTTTTATGAGATTTGTGAAGGATTTGAGATGAATTGGTGATGGAAACTTAAGTGTTCAGTTGTGAGGTGAGAGATATAAGAGAATAAAAGAGATAGAAGAAATGAGAGAGTGTGTGAGGATAAGAGAGAGGGAGGTGAGTGTAGGGTGAGAGGTGAGGTGAGTGTAACCCTTGCATTAAATCAACATTTAATGCCTTCACACACACCTCATCACTTCCAAAACAAATATCTCCTCTTCTCACTCAAAATATCTAGGAAATGGTTAAGGATTGGATTAGGGTTAAGGCAAAGGATAGATTAAAACAAGGATTAAATAAACGGTTAAGTGTCATGATTGCTAAAAACTAAATTAGCACAAAGAAACCCTCACATTTATATGCATGCCCATAACAAATAATAATAAATTATTAATTAAATGTTATAAAATGTGAGGAACCTGAATTGGTAAACTTTTTACAGTAAACCCGCATTAACGTCTCAAGTAACACTAGCCGAAATCTAAGGCGTTACACTGAACAACGTCAGCTTCACTAGATTAACAGCATCTTTTCCATCCATCCTCGCTGCCTCTCTAAGATTCTTAATAGACCAAGCAAAAGGAAAGAGCATAGCACAACAAAAAAACACATCCACAAGTAAGAAAACTTGTTTCCAAGTTACCCAATCTATCTCATAAGGCCCTGACTCATTGATTGCAACCTGAGCAATATTTGCTACAACTTGCAAAGGAATCACAACCATTAATACTTTCTTCTCCTTATCTCCCATCCGTTTGTGTTGCCGGTCCTTTCCATATACGATTTATCCTCAGCCTCACATACAAGATTCAAAGCTTTCAAAAGCACGACCGCGACCATGAAGTAATGAATCATGGACGCAATTTTCCTCTTCTTGATCAACACTGAGATCCAAACTACAGCGATTGTGGCATAAGCCAAGAAAACATGAATTATACATGCGATGGGGGGATGGCGGAGAGGTAGATCATCCTGTTGTACTGTCACGACCCGAAAAGTACGTAGCGTGACTGGCACTTAAATTACGAAACGTCTCAAGGCGTGCGTAATCTAAGTAAGCCAAAGCCCAGAAATGAAAACCAAATAAAGAAATAGAGTGAAGGAAAACCAACTGAAGAAAACGATTTTAACCAAATAAGTCACAACAAAATTTTAAAAGCAACATCACACTTTACCGAAAATTTCGGCAGAGTCTCCTTTGTAAATACTGGCCCCAAACGGGTACAAAACAAGAATATATGCATATAATGAGATAAGGTATCCCCAAGCGGGAGCTAGCTCTTCGCCAATGGCGAAATCATAATCACACGCAATATATAACATCACCGTGCAACATAAGCATCTGAAGGCACAAAAGTAAGAAAGCATCACGTCGACTCAAGTGAGCTCGACCCCAGAGAAACAATATATGAATACAAATCTCACGGTCTCATCTCTAATGTCGCAAATACAATGGTAAAGTGGTAGATACAGTAGATGGAGTATACTAGATACAATAATAATACAAGGTGGAGACAAAATATCCTAGCAACCCACCTACGAGCGATGTCGCGAGTCCAAGCAAAAGAAGAAAAATAAGGTAGCGCGCCCGCTGCAACTGTGCTGGCAGGTCGGACCTGCAAAATACTGTGGCACAACGGGGGTGAGTTACCAACTCGTGAGTAATAAGTAACATCTAATAAGGCTATCGTAAACATGCACGCAAATGCGTCACAACCTACATATATCAATGTGATGCGATGCGCTAATATGTATGCACCATGAATGCATAATCAACACGAGATCTAAATACATTTAGTACGAGAAAACCAATATTCTTATCTTGGTAAAACTTCTGTAATTTAACTGTAATATCATCAATAGAATCAAAAGAAATCCGTGTCAAGCAATGACACAATATATATATATATATATATATATATATATATATATATATATAGATCCCACTATCTCAATGTCTCGTGCTCCGGCAATCCGGACTAGCCCATACATCTGATCTCAATATCCCGGGCTCCGGCAATCCGGACTGACTCATATCATCAAATCTCAAGACTACGTCAGTATCCTCCGGATATCCGCCGCGTCATAAATAACCGGTCGGTAGTGCTCCGTTGCCGGGCTCAACGCCATCATCTGCAATCCTCTTGCCCCGGGGTACCGCACCGGGTCCACCATGCACCCGCAGACGGTCCCTCCCCCTACCTCGAATCGGGTGTATGATATCGCTCAAGAACCGAGAAAACCTATGGTTGACACCACATATATCATATCACGAGAAAACTGTAACTTACATTTTTAAAATGGTAATACGTTCTTAAATACTTGTGGTTTCTCCAAATCCATAAATCTCATAAATACTGAAATCCTCGAGAAGAATCACAATGCATAACATGTAGAAATTGATGAATGTTTGTGATATCAACAATATGAGATGTGATTTATGAGTAGAAAACCATGTATGAATGAAAATGAAATTAGGTATGTATATACGACTGGCAATCCTTCATATAAATCTTGGTGAAATGAACAATACAACTACCAGTTCAAGTATCATGTATGGTGCAAATGTCTTCGGTACTGGTCTAGTAAGTTCTAATGTGTTTGTGGCATAGCAATTACCAAGGCGTGTGTGTGTCCACATGAATAGTGCCCGTGTAGCATAAACCAATGGTAATGGTGCAAGTGTCCTATGAACGGTACCACATATATAAATAAAAGATGATGCGATGCAACGAGATGAAAACTAGGAACTACGCATATGATGCAAATACTAATAGGAATTCTAACTATCGGGCGCCTTGCGCCATCCAAACGATTCCCCCGTAGATGTGTACATCTACCCACCGGAAAGCCTCAACTAGTCTTGTCCAATCACCGCTTTCCCTTTCCGTGCCGCGTTCGATGTCTCCACGACCGACCCTAGAATCACATAATGCAACACACATAAGGATAATATTCTGCAAAACTCGATATCAAGACCATACGCGAAACTAGGGCCACAAGCTAACGCGTGTGCACTCGAAATACCAGAACGTGTGTGCTAACGTCAGAAACTACCCCGATTGGCTGTGATACACAGCAAACACCAAACCCAGACTCGGAACGTACGTGCCGCGCAAGTCACACTACTAATTATAGGTAATTGGTCCCAAATTTTATCTGGAGAAAAAACCAAGAAAACAAGCAACACCAAACACTACAAAATGCATACAGACACCTGCATGCAAAGAACAATCTCCCAATTCTACCAGGAGGCCAGCGAGCTCGGACAACATGAAGGTTTCGCCGGGTTGAGGGGGTGAAACGGGTTCGTATCACAACACAACACCCTAATTACAATGTGTAGTATTATGTATAAGTTTGTTTACCCAGAAAATAACCACAGAAATAGCAAATACACCGTATCCTAAAACTTTATTTAAAACCGTTTTAAAACACTAATTAGCGACATTAAGGTATTTTAGTAAAAATTTGTGAAAAGACTTGGATTATATAACTCTAACAAATCTTAATTAACCTACGCAAGCCATAAAAACCCTATCTTAACCTAATCTCCTCTTAAAACACATAATTAGCACTAATTACCACTTAAACACTACATTAAGCTAAATAAACTAAAAGTTAGCAATTAAGTAATTAGTTTAGGCTTATACCTCAATATGGTTGAGAAGGTGATCCAAACAAGCTAGCACCTATGGAGACTTAGCCAAGAACCATGCTTGATTGCAAGAAGGGAGAGTAGTGTAAGTCCATGCTACCTCTCCCGGTACTTTCGGGCATGCGGAATTTGGTGAAAAACAATTTTCTAGAGGCGGTAACATAGACTCAAAACCGGACCTTTGTTAAATATCTAACTAACAACCTAACTAGGAGTTGTAAACTACTCGGTTAGGGGGTTATACCTTTCTTTCTTGAACTCCTTCGTCTTCAAACCTCGATGGTGTACGGATCGGCTTCACCCCGTTGTCTCCTTGCGCCGAAGATCGATCCACCCGAAAGCTTCTACCTTTGGCTTCTTCTTCGAGCTTTGAAGAAACTAGATCACTTGGCTTGCTAGGCCTTGTGAACTAGAATGAGTAGAGGAATGTTTTGGTGTCTTGTTATCTCTAAGGCAATGAGTCTCAACACATGAGAATATTTTGCCTTGAGGTAGAGAGAGCAAGAGGAAGAGGGAGAGCATGAGAATGAGAGAGCTCAAGAGAGAGAGAAAGAAAATGATAGAATGAACCATACTCTTCTCATTCTCACCTCTCATAATCCAAAAGCTATCATAATAAAAATAGTAATCAAGTATTGTGTAAATGGTTTAAGTCAAAATGGCTATATCATTTCATGCACTCATTTTGCATAAATAAACAAGCAAGCAAAAGTCTTTGCCATGGAATGATAGCCATTGTCATGATGATGGTCAACTAGTCTAACCTAGTCAAGCGGTCAACAAAGTCAACAAGTCAACAAAGTCAACCCCTCAACAACCATGTCACTATAATACTTAAATAATATTAATGTTAATCATATATCTTATTCTCATTAGGGTTAAGCAAAAGTCAATGGTCAACAGTCAACAGTCAACAACCGCAATGATAATACTCTGCCTCTGTCTCTCTGTCAACTGTACATACACACCCGCATCCGCGTTCCGAGGAACACGAATACAAACGAGATAAAACCAATCCCAAAACGTACACTAGGATCTGGATTAAACCAAAGCCCGCTAGAGTTAACTGTCCGGACACTGTACGTGCTCAAGTGCACGGATGTGACCGAACCCTGTCGCAAAACCATGCGACCTGTCGCAAAACCATGCGACCTCTACTCTTTTGCCTAAAGGCGAATAGCTTTCTGTGTGGGACTCTAAAGACTCGACACTACGCTGGCAGTGGGTTTAACCACAGACCGCAAGCGGCACTAGCTGTGTGTAACGGTCCCCAGGTAGATGCCGACAAGAAGACTGACGAGGTGAAACCCATCTGAACTCCTACTGAGCCTGAATGTGACAGTCTCCGTACAGTCCGGTCTGTTCGTCTGATACATCGCATGGCGGGCCTAGGAGGCGGTAAACTTCAGTCCCCTAATAGCGGTACAAGTCGTGTCGGAGTGAAGCCCAATACACCCTGAGATAACACTGGAAGCCTACCAGTATATCTCGCTTGCCCTGGCTAGGGACTACTCGTGTAATGTCTCTCCTAGACACAGCGCGATGTCAACCCCCAATACCGGGAGAGACGAATCCTGTCTAACAGTCACTGCCTCCAAGTGCTTCAGGACTGCACCCAACTACTACCTGTTTGCACGACTCCTTTGAGCCGTGGTAGGGTAGTAATCAAAGTGCAGTGGGAACACACTCGAGGCGAAGTGACAGTGTCAAGTCAGCGGACTAAGCTGTACTCATGTCACCTGGGAACTGATAACTGACGATAGGTATAATACCAACCGGTCAGTTCCCGACGAGTCCTGTCCAGTGTACTCGTAACCTAACGAGCACCCGCATACTATCTCCAGTACGACGTACTGATGGCTGTGGGACAGACCATCTCCCACTCTGGGATGAGAAGCGCATGCGCTAGTCTACTCTGGAGTATCGATGCCCTGTCTCGATAGTCCTGCGACTAGGGACCTGCATAAGGTGTGCTTATAGATTACCCAGCCCCCACTAGTGTGACTGCCATCACAACGCTGGTAATCAAGCAAAGATCCTAAGGGCTCCACTAATGCGTATAGGTGATATAATAAAATAAACACATGTACACATTGAAGTAGAAACAAACCAAGTAGCATACTACTATCTTGAGCGAGATTGTTTATACAAGGTGAATATCCCAAGCTTCCATTAAGTAATATACAAATTAGTATGATACAGTAATGGCCTCTAGGGCATATACACTATCAATCTCCCACTTGCACTAAGGCCATGTACTGGCGTATCGAAGACCTATCATCTCGATCAGCCGCTCGAACTGAGTCTGAGGCAAGGCCTTGGTGAATGGATCTGCAGTGTTATCTTTTGAAGCAACCCTCCGAACCACGATCTCCTGGCGATCCACGATCTCCCTGATCAGGTGATACCGCCTCAAGATGTGTCTGGATCTCTGATGGGACCTGGGTTCCTTCGCTAAAGTTATAGCCCCGTTGTTGTCGCAATACAGAGGTATTGGATCAACAATGGACCGAACCACCTGAAGTTCTTTCAAGAACTTCCTCATCCAGACAGCTTCTTTTGCGGCATCAGATGCAGCGATGTATTCCGCTTCCATCGTCGAGTCTGCAACGGTTTCCTGTTTGGAACTCTTTCAACACACCGTCCCTCCATTGAGGGTAAAGACAAAACCCGACATGGACTTGGAATCATCCTTGTCACTCTGGAAGCTGGAGTCAGCAAAGGCCTCGATCTGGAGGTCTTTTCCGCCATACACCAAGAACATCTCTTTAGTCCTTCTCAGGTACTTGAGAATGTTCTTTACCGCTATCCAGTGTTTCTCCCCAGGGTTTGACTGATACCGGCTTACTACATTCAGTGCATAAGCTACATCCGGTCTGGTACACAACATCGCATACATTATAGAGCCTACCGCAGAAGCATAGGGTATAATAGACATGTGATCCCTTTCCAAATCAATCTTGGGAGACATCTCTTTAAAGAGGATGATCCCGTGACAAGCCGGTAGGTTACCGTGCTTGGAATCTTCCATACTGAATCTTTTCAGTATGGTGTCGATGTATCTGGACTGTGAAAGTCCTAATATCCTCTTGGATCTATCACGATGGATCCAGATCCCCAGGATGTATGAGGCATCACCCAAGTCTTTTATGGAGAACCTGTGTGACAAGAACCCCTTGACAGATTGTAGCATAGGAATGTCATTTCCTATTAAGGGAATGTCATCCACGTATAAAACGAGGAATACTACAGTTCTCGCTACAAATCTACTATAAATGCATGGTTCATCTGGATTTTTGATAAAGCCAAATTCCTTGACCGTCTCATCAAAACAGATGTTCCAACTCCACGATGCCTGCTTTAGTCCATAGATGGACTTAAGCAACTTGCATACCTTTCCGCTGCTCCCACTCTGAATGAAACCCTCTGGCTGGTCCATATAGACGCACTCCTCTAAATTTCCTTTTAGAAAAGCGTTCTTTACGTCCATCTACCAAATCTCATAATCGTGGAAGGCAGCAATGGCAAGAAGGATCCGAATGGATTTCAGCATAGCTACTGGAGAAAAGGTCTCGTCATAGTCCAAACCAGGTCTTTGACGAAAACCCTTTGCAACCAGTCTAGCTTTATAGGTCTCAACCTGTCCATCTACACCAATCTTCCTTTTGAAGATCCACTTGCATCCTACGGGTTTTACCCCGTCTGGAGCAATGTCCAACGTCCATACTTTGTTGGTGTACATGGACTCCATTTCGGTCCGCATTGCATCCAGCCATTTTACCGAGTCAACGCTCTGAACGGCCTGCTGGAAGCTAGTAGGCTCATCATAATCTATGATGCAATCCTCTCTATCCCCGTCTATGAGAAAACCGTAGTATCTCTCGGGCGGATGAGACTGCCTACTACTCATGCGGAGCGGTGATTTAAAGAATTAAAGTTTACCGCAATCAAGACGGTGTCGCTATGCAGCTAGCCGGTTGAGCACGGGTCGGTCCACAGGAAGATGGTTGTATGTCCTTTCTTGTCTTAGACGAGTCAATAAAGAATCTGTATGTTTGTTTGATCTAACCTATATATTTATTTGCAAGTATAAAGTTGTTAAGAAAAGATACGATAATGTAAGCTAAAGAAATCCGTACTCAAAACCTTTGAGTCGAGTCTTGACCAATTGAAGCTGGAGCAATGGTCAACAACGTGGATTAGGGGATTTAAGCGCGGTATTCGTGGAATACGGCTTATTTACCCTTTTCCGTCCGTTCTTGTCTCTTGCTTTCGCCTCCGGCCAAACCGAACGCAACCGGTCGCGGTTAGGAATCACCGTTACCTTGTCAGGGTAGGGTGCCTAACGGAGCGCTTGCGTATGGTTTGGGCGGAGTTCAATGGAAAATAACGGGAAAAGGAAATGAGCAAAGAAATGTTAACTTACAATATCATATGGATTCTTAACAACAACAATAAATACAACATTCACAAAATGAACAAAAGAGAGCAAAAGAAAAGAACAAAGAAAAGAAAAGATTACAAACAAGTAATTAAAGTGCATGAATATAAATTGCAAGAAAGTAAAGCAAGGTAATAAAAAGCAAGTAATAAATAAGCAAATAAAAAGAACAAGAAAGTAATTACAAGAACATAGAACTCAAGACAAGCATGTGATCAATAGCCAACCCTTAAACTTGCAAACTCAATCAAGAGGTTGCAAGATCAAGGGAAGGGTAGAGAACGCATGTGAAATGAAGAACTAGTCCCGTGAGAAAATACGACCCTTGAGATTAATGACTAACCCTTAACCATTCAAGCTCAATGAAGAGGTTGAATGATCAAGAGAAAGCAAGAATCTCAAGGGGAAGAAGAAACAAAAGAGAATGATACAAAACCCTCATCTTCATTAATCTCCCACTCAAAAAGCTCTCACTACAATTTTCATGGAAAAAGAATGAAGAAGAAGAAGAAAAAGAACTAAAACTACAAAAGAAAGAGGAACAAAAGAATGACCCTTGGTTGAGCTCAGTTCTGCTGTATTTATAGGCAGGGAGTTGAAGATCTAGGGCAACCACCAGAACACATGGGAAGTTACAAAAAAGCCCCCAAAAGACGACTTGCTGAAGCCACCGTACGGCCGCGTTTCCGCGGCCAATACCCCCTATTGGCCGCGGAAACGCGGCAGTATAGGGGAGTTGGGCAGTGGGTTTTGGTCCTAGTCCCTGGTTTGCTTTCCCTTGTTGTCTGGTACATGTAGTTTCTGAAAATACTTTCACATTTCTTCCAGAATTTCTGTTGAGGAAAGGTGGACTTTTGTGGATACTTTTGTCATGATTGCCTCGAGCTCCGCGTAGATTTCTTGGAATTTGTTGTTGCCATTGAGCCTTATGCATGAAGGTGACATTGATTTGACATTTTGTCTTCCTAAACTGGTATCTGGCAACATACGGATGACGAGCGGAGACCGTGTTTTCTCAGTGGTTGGCAGGAACCCGGATTTTGTCGTGTTTTCCATGAATTTCACCGTTTTAGAACCGAGAACCTGTATCCTGCAAATATGTAACAAACACGGATTAAAAGCACCTACTTATAAACAACTGAGCGTAAGAATGGGAGGTATAAAATGCAGTATTCTGTGATGAACAAATACCCCCAAACTTAACTTTTGCTCGTCCCGAGCAAAACCAATTATTCATAAAAAATAAAATGATAACCGCACTTTCGCAGGGAACGCGATTGCACTGAGCGCGTGCAATAAGCCGTTAAACCTCTAGGTGTCCCTAGTAGGAGGAGTGTTGTCTCCTGAGGGTTTTCAGCGGATACTACCCACAAAATCCCGTCAAGCTAGTGTCATAAGTTAACGTTGATTCTACTCCTACAGTTTAGTATTTACGTTAGAAACTCTATCATCCTAAGTTAGAAATATCCAACCCTTATTTTTCACACCTCCTTTCTATTTAACCTTGGATCTCCTGAGTTTTCCTTCTAAAGTGCGGCCTCAAATCAGGGATTTTTATCAACTTTACAGAAAACACAAGTCTTATTCTTTATTTCTATCTTTTATTCAAACATCGATTGTATACCCCTACGTGTGTGTATATTTGCACCCCTACACTCAAGAATTCAATTCAAGCTATAATACCCTTGCCCTAATACCTAATATTACTTCTTTTCATTAAGGATGGACGGATTTGCTCACACACCTTTTATGCGACTATTAATGCTTCCTGAGGCACTAACGGCCGATTACTGAATGTGTGAACTTAAAGCGTAAATAGCAGTTTCCAGGTCTTGACTTTATTCTTTTTTTCTTTTTTTTTTCTCTTTTTCTTTTTTTTTCTTTTTCAAGACCGGATATATTTTTCAATATGCTCTTTTGGTGTTTAGCTTTAAATACCGTTTTTTCTTTCATACTAGGCTTTCAGGCAAGAGTATTTCTAGGTATCCTCTACTATCCCAAGTTTCAAGGTGCGTGTAAGTGCAGTTTGTAGGGTATATACTTTCTAAATTTAAACTCAAGAAAAGAAACTATTTTTCAGACTTATCCTTCAGTAAAGCTTCAATACTTTCCCCTCATCTTGACTTAACTCAAGAACTGAACTCAAAAATTGTAAGGACGTATACTTACCAAAGTTAGACAGAATGAGGGTTATTTTTAAGGTTTTCAATTCCTAAACCTAGAATTTAGTTATTTTTATCATATCAACTAAACTTTCGGAATATAGATCTAAGTTACCCTATTAGCTAACTTGACGACAAAGTTTTTATATTTTTTTGGAAAATTTTTCGATTTTTATGGGTTTTTAATAAGGTATGCAAATGCAAAATATACAAATGAATGCGAAGGAAGAAAGCTTACCGAGCACAAATACCCCCAAACTTAAACTTGACAGTGCCCTCACTGTCAGGCTACACCAAGAGGGTCAAAATTGCCGGCGCTCCCTAAAAACAAATTATATACAAAACAAAAAGGAAAACAAAAGTATATACAAAAAAGTGTCCCCCCCAAACTTAAGTAAAACAGTGTTTCCACTGTTAAGCGTTTGAAGTTCAGGATTAGGGGGGAAAGAGAACAGCATCAAGCTATACAAGGCCTTACACAGGCCAAAAGTGAGTACCAACCATTCAAAGATTTTATCTCGATAAAGCAGTGGCTGGTGAAAGAAGGCGTAGAGAAAAGAGATGGAGAATACGCGAGACCGTATGGAGATAGAAGTGGTATACGGTCTCGGTATATGAGAGGAAGAAGAATGGCGGAAGGGAAAAAGAAGTGGAATACGAACTTGAGGGTGCAAATGGAGTAAATAGATTAGCACAATTTGTGATGACCGATGTGTGAAAAGTGATTGTGCTAATATATTTACTCGTCGAGAAATTGGGTCGAATCCCTCAAGATTCGTAAGAAACCATGGGTACGCCGAACTTGGTAGACCAGACATAGGAAATGAAAGTGAGACAGGTTCTTGCAAGGTCGGAACGATGGAAAGGATGGAGGGAAGTGGTTGAGGAAGGTTATCGGTTAAAGGTTCAGGAGGGTGTACACAGTCAGTGGAAGGAACAGGATGAATTGACAAATCCGACTCTTCATCTAGAACTGTTTCATCCTCAAGAATATCCTCAAAATTCTCCTCAAAGTTAAGCTCATCCATGCATATTTCATCAAAGTCCAGACGCATATGGGGTTCGGGAAAAACATTTAATGACTCGGGATGATGATTTGAAGAGACAAACTCAGCCAAATCTACGGGTTCATCATCCAAAATATCCCCAGCGTCAATATCCTCAATCAAGTGAAAATCAAGATTCTCTGACACCTCATCAAAAGCATGGATAATAATTGATTCTGGTTCTAAGATATAGGTGTAGAGGTCAAAAGGATTATGTATGGTTTCACTTGGAAGGGACCCTTCACAATCGGGCAAATCAAACACTACGAAGTCGCACAACTCATTCATCATTCTATCTTCAACTGATAATTCATTCGGGACACTTGATAGACGTTCAACACAGGAGTTGTGGGATTCAATTTGAAACGGGTAGGTTTGATTTGGAAGGGGGTACAGCTCACTCTCTCCACTCAAATTCACAGCCTGTCCGACCGCCTCTTCATACATTGAAAAATTAGGAGCTAGTTGGAAACTAGCTACCGGGTCAGTAGGTTGTATGAGAGCGGCCATGGACGCATTCAAATCCATCATCTGTTGGCTTGACGCTACCCTAAAATCTTCCAAGGATTGTTCTAGACTAGACATTGGTTGTGAAGGGGTTTCAGTAAAAGATTCGAAGTTGTTTGGATACTGAAAATTCCCAAAAGGCTGTTCTGAAGCTATGTCTAGGGAAGGTGCAAAAGTAGGGTAGGATTGGTAGGAATTGAATGGCTGGACAGGAGTGGGATCAACATTTGGATAAGAAGGTGAATGGAATTGTTGATCCCAAGAATTTGAAGTGGTGAAAGGAGTGAAAGATCGGCTACGGGATTGTTCAATACGTTCAGCGATGGACAAAGGACGACTTGCAACAGGGGTATCAACATAAGCGGGTGCGGGAGGTTGAAAAGGTTGATACGAAGTGGAATGAGGAGTGCAAGTGTTTGTCCTAGACGCTGCTATACGATCTTTCAGTGAAACTTTGGGCATGGAGGGGTCGTTTGAAGTTCGACCAAAACAAGAACCGTAAGAAGTAATGTCTGGCTGGGGGTACCAGAGTTCGGCAAGAGTTTTTCGAGGTGGGGTACCCATGATATGAAGAGAGAGAAAGAAAGGTAGAGAAAAGGAGGGGAAAAAGAATGTGATATTTTTTTTATTTTTTTTTATATTAACAAAAGAATAAAAAAACAATATGGACAAAAATAATCACGACACAAAAAATACCACACACATAATCGTTCTAGGGTTAACCTAGGTCAACTAGACCTGCTCCAGAACTTGATTGTCGAAATAAAACTGTGTCGAGAAACAGGCTCAAGATACACTGATCACGAGGCCAGGTAAGTGCAGAGATAAGGGGAGGTTTTCCAACGCTTTCGCGAAGTTCCTTAATTAAATAACCCTTTCTCTTTTGGCGGTTTCGCCGTTAACACTTTCCTAGACACCCCGTAAACAATATACCGTTAAGAAAGGTTCTAAACACAGTTAACTTCTCCTAGTGAGGGCGAAATCCTTAAGGCTTAAAGTCTAGTTTCTTTTAAATTTTGTGCGGGTAAACGTTATGCTTAAGTTCGTGATTTGTGGGCCACGGAAAAGGTGATGAAATCCTTTACCGTATCTTGTGGGGTTCGCTTGCCCTTAAGTCCGTATTAATGTATGCAATGCGCAATTCAAAAATTCTGTAAAGAATCAAACAATCGTTTTTTAGTTTAAGCACGGCACTGCAACAAATACGGGTTAGTCAAATTTTTTAGCGTTTGCTAGCGAACTTGCAAAGAATCCTGCAAAGAATAGTATATTGGAAGCGTCGGATTTGAGAAGAAGGTGTTAGTAAAGTACGTACCGTTAAGTTTTGGGTTAGGAAACCCCCGTTGAATCAAATCCGGTAAGCTTGAAAAGTTCGCTTGCGCGGGTCAATCTACCCGGATCTTTGGCACTGTACTTTGCAATCACCTTAGACTTGAATGTATACTTTGTTCCCCACAATTGCAGTTTGCAAATCTGCAAAAATCTGCACTCATGCTCACAAAAATTATCAAAAATGACAAAAAGAATTTTTTTTTTATAATAAATATATACAAAAAGAATATTAACCCGAATAACAAGAAAGAAAATACGCTACCGTCTCCCCGGCAACGGCGCCATTTGATTTAAAGAATTAAAGTTTACCGCAATCAAGACGGTGTCGCTATGCAGCTAGCCGGTTGAGCACGGGTCGGTCCACAGGAAGATGGTTGTATGTCCTATCTTGTCTTAGACGAGTCAATAAAGAATCTGTATGTTTGTTTGATCTAACCTATGTGTTTATTTGCAAGTATAAAGTTGTTAAGAAAAGATACGATAATGTAAGCTAAAGAAATCCGTACTCAAAACCTTTGAGCCGAGTCTTGACCAATTGAAGCTGGAGCAATGGTCAACAACGTGGATTAGGGGAATTAAGCGCGGTATTCGTGGAATACGGCTTATTTACCCTTGTCCGTCCGTTCTTGTCTCTTGCTTTCGCCTCCGGCCAAACCGAACGCAACCGGTCGCGGTTAGGAATCACCGTTACCTTGTCAGGGTAGGGTGCCTAACGGAGCGCTTGCGTATGGTTTGGGCGGAGTTCAATGGAAAATAACAGGAAAAGGAAATGAGCAAAGAAATGTTAACTTACAATATCATATGGATTCTTAACAACAAGAATAAATACAACATTCACAAAATGAACAAAAGAGAGCAAAAGAAAAGAACAAAGAAAAGAAAAGATTACAAACAAGTAATTAAAGTGCATGAATATAAATTGCAAGAAAGTAAAGCAAGGTAATAAAAAGCAAGTAATAAATAAGCAAATAAAAAGAACAAGAAAGTAATTACAAGAACATAGAACTCAAGACAAGCATGTGATCAATAGCCAACCCTTAAACTTGCAAGCTCAATCAAGAGGTTGCAAGATCAAGGGAAGGGTAGAGAACGCATGTGAAATGAAGAACTAGTCCCGTGAGAAAATACGACCCTTGAGATTAATGACTAACCCTTAACCATTCAAGCTCAATGAAGAGGTTGAATGATCAAGAGAAAGCAAGAATCTCAAGGGGAAGAAGAAACAAAAGAGAATGATACAAAACCCTCATCTTCATTAATCTCCCACTCAAAAAGCTCTCACTACAATTTTCATGGAAAAAGAATGAAGAAGAAGAAGAAAAAGAACTAAAACTATAAAAGAAAGAGGAACAAAAGAATGACCCTTGGTTGAGCTCAGTTCTGCTGTATTTATAGGCAGGGAGTTGAAGATCTAGGGCAACCACCAGAACACATGGGAAGTTACAAAAAAGCCCCCAAAAGACGACTTGCTGAAGCCACCGTACGGCCGCGTTTCCGCGGCCAATACCCCCTATTGGCCGTGGAAACGCGGCAGTATAGGGGAGTTGGGCAGTGGGTTTTGGTCCTAGTCCCTGGTTTGCTTTCCCCTGTTGTCTGGTACATGTAGTTTCTGAAAATACTTTCACATTTCTTCCAGAATTTCTGTTGAGGAAAGGTGGACTTTTGTGGATGCTTTTGTCATGATTGCCTCGAGCTCCGCATAGATTTCTTGGAATTTGTTGTTGCCATTGAGCCTTGTGCATGAAGGTGACATTGATTTGACATTTTGTCTTCCTAAACTGGTATCTGGCAACATACGGATGACGAGCGGAGACCGTGTTTTCTCAGTGGTTGGCAAGAACCCGGATTTTGTCGTGTTTTCCATGAATTTCACCGTTTTAGAACCGAGAACCTGTATCCTGCAAATATGTAACAAACACGGATTAAAAGCACCTACCTATAAACAACCGAGCGTAAGAATGGGAGGTATAAAATGCAGTATTCTGTGATGAACAAATACCCCCAAACTTAACTTTTGCTCGTCCCGAGCAAAACCAATTATTCACAAAAAATAAAATGATAACCGCACTTTCGCAGGGAACGCGATTGCACTGAGCGCGTGCAACAAGCCGTTAAACCTCTAGGTGTCCCTAGTAGGAGGAATGTTGTCTCCTGAGGGTTTTCAGCGGATACTACCCACAAAATCCCGTCAAGCTAGTGTCATAAGTTAACGTTGATTCTACTCCTACAGTTTAGTATTTACGTTAGAAACTCTATCATCCTAAGTTAGAAATATCCAACCCTTATTTTTCACACCTCCTTTCTATTTAACCTTGGATCTCCTGAGTTTTCCTTCTAAAGTGCGGCCTCAAATCAGTGATTTTTATCAACTTTACAGAAAACACAAGTCTTATTCTTTATTTCTATCTTTTATTCAAACATCGATTGTATACCCCTACGTGTGTGTATATTTGCACCCCTACACTCAAGAATTCAATTCAAGCTATAATACCCTTGCCCTAATACCTAATATTACTTCTTTTCATTAAGGATGGACGGATTTGCTCACACACCTTTTATGCGACTATTAATGCTTCCTGAGGCACTAACGGCCGATTACTGAATGTGTGAACTTAAAGCGTCAATACGTGGTAAGGGATATCTGTTCCGCACAGTAACCCGGTTCAGCTGACGGTAATCAATACACAAACGCAAACTGCCATCTTTCTTCTTGACAAACTGAACAGGAGCACCCCAAGGAAACACATTTGGTCGAATAAGCCCTTTATCCAGCAAATCTTCGAACTGATCCTTCAGCTCTCTAAGCTCCGCCGGGGCCATCCGATAAGGCGGTATGGAAATAGGCCCCGTGCCGGGGATCAAGTCGATGCAGAACACAATATCACGCTCTGGCGGTAAACCAGGCAGCTCATCAGGAAATACATCAGGAAACTCTCTCACAATCGAGACCTGGTCCAACGGGACCTCTACAGCTCTACTATCACAAACATACGCTAAGAATCCCTGACAGCCTTTCCTCAAGAGCTGACCTGCACGAAGAGAAGAAATCAAACTGGGAAGGGTGACACTACGGTCTCCCTGAATAACAAGAACTGGCTCACCCGAAAAACTAAATCTGACTGCCTTCTCACGGCAGTCCACGGACTGATAACAAGTGGTTAGCCAGTCCATACCCAGAAGAACATCAAAGTCTAGCATATCGAGGAGAATCGAATCAACCGAAGAATCTTTCTCCCCGATACGAACAGAACACGATCGAAACACAAATTGAGCAAAAATTGACTCGCCTACCGGAGTAATAACAATAAGCGGCTGATCTAACGACGATGACTCTCTGCCTAACATCGGTGCAAAGTGTGTAGATACATACGAATGTGTGGAACCTGGGTCGAATAATACCCGTGCGTCGAAAGAACATACTGGCAAGGTACCTGTCACAACGGCATTGGATGCCTGCGCATCCTGCGGAGTCAAAGCAAACACTCGGGCCTGTCCCCCACTAAAAGATGGCTGTCCTCTGCCTCGGCCTCTGCCTCCTTGTCCTCTCTGAATAGGACCGCCTCGCCCATGGCCTCTAGGAGCGTCTGCCTGGCGTAGAGTACCACCAGGGGTAGGAAGTGGAGCTCTCTGAGCAGGGGGTGAGGGTGGAAAGGTCATATAAGGAACTATCGTCTTACCCTGGCACCTCTCGATACAATTCCTGACAAGGTGATCTGGACTCCCGCACCCATAACATCCTGGCGATGGCCGCTGACCTGGTGAATAGGAGCTGAACAACTGGCCTCGCATCATGCTTCGACCACCACCACGGCCTACAAAGAATCCGCCACGACCTCTGCCTGCCATGCCTCTGCCAAACTGTAGTGGAGCTGGTATATCTGTACGTATCCTTTTCGGTCCCGAAACGACCGAAGCCTCCAAAATGCACTCCTCCAAAAGTAAGGCTGCATCCACCGCGGCTGCATAAGTGTCGAAGTGCTGGGCGCCAATAGCAAGAAACAACTGCGTGTCTAGCCCCATATGAACCTCTTTATGTGTTTCTCTTTAGTGTCCACTAGGTAAGGAGCATATCCGACAACTGAGTAAACTGGATATCATACGCTGACACTGTGATCCCTGGAGTCTTGCGCAAAACCTCAAAACTACGGGCTCGAGCATCCAGGACGCTATCTGGAAGGAAACGGGCAAGAAATACCGCTGTGAACTCATCCCAAGGAATAGGAGGTAGACCTGCAGCTCGACCTCTCTCGACTGACTAGCACCACGTCTGAGCAAGGTCCTCCAGACGAAAACTCGCAAGCTCCACCCATCTATCGTCAGAACATCTCAACGAAAGGCAAATCCTAGCCAACCTGTCGAGGAATGTCTGCTGATCCTCCTCTGCATCTCTGCCGGTAAAGACTGGAGGCCTCGGACTCATAAACTCCTGTAATGAAACGGGAATAGTCTCGGTAGTCGGAACAACTGTCTGGGCAGCAGGTACAATCATGGTCGGTGTAGTGGAAGGAATATCCTCAGATCTCTGTGCCCGACTGGCATCAACTAAAGATCCCATCATCTGACGCAACTCCTGCATACCTGACTCTAGCATGTCAATGCGGCCTGGGGAAGGCGGATAAATCTGTCCCTGAGGGGTAGGCATACCGTCCTGATGGGTCCTCGTCTCAGATGAGCCCGCTCGAATCTCATCTCTGGCGGCAGCCCTCTGAGCCCTCGTGGCCTTCGGCAGCATAATGGCTGGTTCAGGAAACATGATAGTAAGAACAGTGCAATCGAAGAAGGAATTGTTAGTTGTATGTATGCCCTAGAGGCCAGTATTGTACAGATGATGTATATTATATTGGATGCTTGGACATATATAGAGATGACTTTCTTGCTCGATATGATAGTATGCTATCTGGTTGCTCTTTATCTTAACATGTACACTTGTCTCTTTAAACTGTCTTATAGTTACATGTTGATAAAGCCCTTAGGATGTGTACTTGACTACCTGGACTATGATGCAGATCATACTAGTGGGGACATGGTAGTCTATAAGTACATCCTTCAAGGTCCCTAGTCGTGGGTGTATCGAGACAGGGCATCGATATACCAGTGTAGACTAGCGTATACGCTTCTCGACCCATGAGATGGGCGATGGATGATCCCATATCCATTGGTGTTTGACATCAGAGATGGTATACGGGTGCTCAGTGGAGACTGGGTATACTGGACGGACTCGCCGAGAACTCCCAGATGGTATTATACCTCACGTCAGATGGCAGTTCTCAGGTGACACTTGTGCAGGTTAGTCTGTAGACCCGAGATCGTCATAGAGTCTTGTATGATTCCCACTGTGCTTTGATCTCCACCTTACCACGTCCATGAGGGCGTGCAAAACGGTGGTCTTTGGGTACAGTCCCGAGTCACATGGAGGCAATGAGCGATAGGAGGGGTTTCGTCTCTCCCGGTATTGGGGGTTGATGTTGCGCTGTGCTCGATTGGCCGTAACAGGGAAGTCCCTGGCCAGGGCTGATCAGAGATTTGCTGGTAAGTGTTACCAGTAGTTTCTCGACCCGTTATGAGCCTCACATCGGCAGGACTTATCGGTTATTGGGGTTTGACATATACCACCCCTAGACTTGATATGCAACATATCAGACGATCAGACCGGACTGTACGGTAAGTGTTACTGGTTGGATTCACAGGAGTGTGAGCGGGCTAGCTCGTCGATCTTCTGATCGCTCAATACCCGGATGGCCGTTACGTTTAGCAGACCGCTTGCGGCTTGTGGGTGCTTGATATGATCATCATCTGCTACCGGCGTATTGACGAGTCTTTAGAGTCCTACACAGAGGTTTCCTGGCTCAAGCGAAACGAAATAGGAGTGCATATGAGATATGTGCAGGACCGAGAATGACGCGTGTATGTGATACCGTATTTCATTCTCGCGATGAATGTTTCGATTGGTTATATGTGATATAACCTAGTTATCGAATCGTAGATTGATTCGATAAGTCGATACATTATATACTAGTCGGTTATGTGCGACATGACCGGATCATTGAATCAAGTGTTGATTTAATGATTTAATGTATAATTATATATTTGATATATTACTTTGCATTAACTAGTATTGGTTCACTTTAATAGGATTTTCTCACTTGTAGTTCACAAGTTGTATATGTGATATACTTTTGTGCACTACAATGTGTCATGTTTGATGATGCATGTAATTTGGTTTTGTGTTAAGACTTAAACCATGGTTATGATAATAATTAGGGTTTTGATTTATTTACTTATTTATTTATCTATTCTTTTTTGATAAATAAATAAAAGATAACAAAATGGTTTCTTTCATGAAGCTTGATGAAGCTTCATGAAGCTTTGACTAAAGTGACCATTTTGTCATCATCCTTAACCCTAACCATTCTCACTTGACCATGGTCTATTCTCTACACTTAACCAAGGTTAGAAGATGATAAGAATTCATTTTTATTATTCTTTTTACAATACTTATCATATTCTTTCTTCTTCTTGACCTTCTTCTTCAAGATAGAAAGCTTGATGCCATCAATGGCAACTTGAGATCTAAAGTGAGAAATCCAATTCTAAAGTGAACCCACCTCCTATTTCTTCACCCTCTACCTCTTGCCAAGTTGTTTTGGGTGTTTTCTTCACAAGTTTCACAACTTTGTGAAGTCGGAGCTTGAACTTGTGATGCCTCGACGTAGATCATCTTCGGCACGAAGCCGACGACCTAGTCCGCCCATTTCTCCGATCAAGCCGACGCATGAGTCCGGGATTCGAGATGGACAGCGAGAGGACGCCTACGTGGAGCCAAGGAAGTGGATATCCGGATCTACAAAGGTTGTAGCTTCTTATCTTTAGTTAAGTTGTTAACTAGATTCATTTTTCGCCTAAACTTCTAGTCAACGATCCGTATTATGGTTTCTCGGCACCCATAATTTTTGAAATTGGCATGGTTGATACCTTGTGAGACCTCTATACACTACTACAAAGAAGGGTTGCCCCTACGGATATATCCGTAGGTGCAACCCACTGCCCCTACGGTTATATACGTAGGGGCGAAAAAATACCCCGTAGGTGCAAAGGCCGCAGGTGCAAGTCGAGGACCTGAACTTATCCCTACGGTTAAATTCTTGCCCCTACGGATATATATGTAGGTCCAGTTTCCCCTACGGATTAATCCGTAGGGTATAAGATTTTATATTATTTACGATTTATTTTAATAAATGACTTGGACCTACGGCTATATCCGTAGGGGCATGTACTACCCCCTACGGATATATTCGTAGGTACTTTTCCGTAGGGGCACAAATTCAGGATTCCTGATATGTGCCCCTACGGATAACGCCGTAGGGGAATGTCAGTGGCCCCTACGGATATATCCGTAGGGGGATTCCCAAACACCTGGCACTGACATCTGGGGGAAATATCAGTTACTGCTGATATTTAGCCCCTACGGATATATCCGTAGGGGTAACGTGTATGCCTACGGATTAATCCGTAGGTACATATTGTCTGAATTTTTTTTTAAAAAAAGTCCTGCTTGATTTTTTCCCGTCCTGTGCACAATAATGTATACATCAATCAAATCATATATTGCAGTATTCATAATCACATCTCACGCATATATATAATATACAAAAGAAACACAAAAACTGAATATGATATAAATACAAACCAATATGAATATCGTTTCAAAATATAGTACAATGTGTATGATATAAATAAATACATGTTTCAAAAAAAAAGAACCAAAAATCTACCCTAGCTCGGTCCAGCTCGGTCCTGCTCCTCGGTCAATAAACTCTGCAATTCGTCGCGAGCGGGAGTCTGAGTGGGCGGTGGAGCTACAGGAGCTGTCTGCGGAACCGCAGCCGAAGGAGATGCGTGTGGAGGCTCGGCCGATCTACCCTGTCGCGTCTGGATATAACTTGTGTAAGAAGCGTGTAAGAACTGTTTATTATTCGAATTCGTATCATTATTAAGTTATTTCGAAACCCTGTTTGGATATTTAGTTTGGAAAAGCGTTGTTTATTTCAATTACATATGTATGTATGATTAATAAAACATAAGTCTACAACCAAATAAGCTCAGGCTATGTACTGATATTGGATATGTTGATATCTATAATATGACATTATATTTTACTATTAAGTAGTATACATACCAGCATCCCATTCAACTCCTGAACGGTGGCCTTCAAGCTCTCCTGTTCCTGCTGGATACGTCGCTAACTGGAGACGGAGGAAGTGACCACCGGGGTGGAGTCCAACCTCATATGGGCCCTGCTAGAGCCCAGTCCTCGGCCTATCTCCAAACCTCCGTGGTGCCGTCCGTGTGCGGCATCCAGGACTGGGGTCAGCAGCCTCGAATGTTGCCTTCCCCCTAGCAACTGTCAGAACATTATATTTAGCATATACTGGTCTATAAAATTGACAAGAAATACCAAAATCAACAAATTCAAAGCCTTACCTACAGAGATAGAAGATGTGCTCCTCTGGTATCTGCATGTATCAAAATTTGAATAATATTAATTAATTTCAGTACATACATACTAACAAGGTAAACTCGCATATAGCGCTGCTTACACATATGACAGGGAGTGAACAAGCTCTTGTAGATCATCAGGCGCAAATCTAATCTCATCAAGCAGCCCATGATAATGAGTTGGACGACTAAGAGCAAAAAAAATGTGTGTATATTTATGATATAGGATTCTAAATCAATATACATGCCCTATATAATATATAAACATACCTGGAGGAACGGGAGTGGTCTCTGTCCCTGATATGGACGCATCACCAACAACTAGACAATCAAACATTGACAATATAAGTAATTTTGACATAAACAGGCATGGATATCTATAATATTACATTCAAAATGGATATTAGAGATCGCACCTGCAGTGAGAAGTGGTAAAAGTACCACCCAACTAGAGTGTAATTTACAGAATCAGTTGAGACTCTTAAAAGTCATAGAAGAACCCGACCTGCACAAATCTGATGTATGCTTTCCATTGGACACTAAGAAGTCTCTAAAGGGAGAAGCCTATGTGAAAGCCATCATTAGTTCATATCAGAAGATTGACGCTGAAACAGAGAACGAGAAATGTCATTTTTTTCTTCTTCCGCCACATTACTGTCTTCTCCTTCTGCCACATTACTGTATTCTCCTTCTTATGATGTTCGCGTGCAAATTCAATGACTATATTGAGAATATGGATTAATAGTGGGTAGGAAAAGTATTTCTCAAATGGCTTTTGTGTCTTAAAACCATAAACTACTAAGTAATGTCATACATAATTTTTTTAGTATAAAGGTTGTTATTTTAAGTTTTCCCTTATAGAGATATGATCTAACTGCATCTATCAACTATAAGTGTGCAGAAAATTATGATAAGAAATCATAAGAAAGGGTCGTAGCCATGCATAACCTTGAATCTACATACCAAATCATGCACTTATTGTCACCTTGCCTTAGAATATAAAATATCTTGGAAGACTATAAGCGAGCATTTAAATCTCGATAGATTTTGATTTCAACATATATTTTTCTCAAGTACCATGAAATATACTTGCTCCGTATAAACCGTTTTCAGGAAGATGGATTAATAATGACAAATTATCCATTGTGGCTCACTAGGTTAGCATTTTCTCTTCTATTGACCATCTTTCTAATCTGCTTGGTAAATTTATTCGGAACCGGCTGCGAATCATTAAAAGACATGCATAAGAAAGAAAACTGAAATACAGATATATAGCATACCGATACATCGAAACTTCATAGTTGCGATGGCAATCCAGAGATATTTATTTCTACACACGTGGTGCTCGTGCGAATGCGTCAGGCATCATGGACAAATATTTCAGAACATGGAAAGTATTATTCGTATAAATTAATTAAAACTTTTAAACACGTTGGGTAGATATTTTCTTAGGTGATGCAATCATATCATGAGGATTAAATTTAAGCTATTATACATATGCATATGTATTTTTCTAACCTAAAATATCACACACACACACAGAGAGAGAGAGAGAGAACACCTGGTAGGTAAAGAAATCAGGTAGCAGGATCCTGAAGAAATAGAGTCCATAGCATTGCTCATCATCATCATCCATGATCCCTTTGATAATATTTTTTCAAAGGGATCACGGATGATGATGATGAGCAATACTATAGACTCCATTTCTTCAGGATCCTGCTACCTGATTTCTCTATCTACCTGGTGTTCTCCCCCTCTCTCTCTCTCTCTGTGTGTGAGATATATTAGCTTAGAAAAATACATAAGCATATGTATAATAGCTTAAATTTAGTTCTCATGATATGATTGCATCAACTAAGAAAATATCTACCCAAGGTGTTTAAAAGTTTTAATTACTTTATACGAATAATACTTTCCATGTTCTGAAATATTTGTCCATGATGCCTGACGCATTCGCACGCACCACGTGTGTAGAAATAAATATCTCTGGATTGCCATCGCAACTATGAAGTTTCGATGTATCGGTATGCTATATATCTATATTTTAGTTTTCTTTCTTATGCATGTCTTTTAATGATTCGCAGCCGGTTCCGAATAAATTTACCAAGCAGATTAGAAAGATGGTCAATAGAAGAGAAAATGCTAACCTAGTGAGCCACAATGGATAATTTGTCATTATTAATCCATCTTCCTGAAAACGGTTTATACGGAGCAAGTATATTTCATGGTACTTGAGAAAAATATATGTTGAAGTCAAAATCTATCAAGATTTAAATGCTCGCTTATAGTCTTCCAAGATATTTTATATTCTAAGGCAAGGTGACAATAAGTGCATGCTTTTGCATGATTTGGTATGTAGATTCAAGGTTATGCATGGCTACGACCCTTTCTTATCATAATTTTCTGCACACTTATAGTTGATAGATGCAGTTAGATCATATCTCTATAAGGGAAAACTTAAAATAACAACCTTTATACTAAAAAAATTATGTATGCCATTACTTAGTTGTTTATGGTTTTAAGACGCAAAAGCCATTTGAGAAATACTTTTCCTACCCACTATTAATCCATATTCTCAATATAGTCATTGAATTTGCACGCGAACATCATAAGAAGGAGAATACAGTAATGTGAAAGAAGGAGAAGACAGTAATGTGGCGGAAGAAGAAAAAAATGACATTTCTCGTTCTCTGTTTCAGCATCAATCTTCTGATATGAACTAATGATGGCTTTCACATAGGCTTTTCCCTTTAAAGACTTCTTAGTGTCCAATGGAAAGCATACATCAGATTTGTGCAGGTCGGGTTCTTCTATGACTTTTAAGAGTCTCAGCTGATTCTGTAAATTACACTCTAGTTGGGTGGTACTTTTACCACTTCTCACTGCAGGTGCGATCTCTAATATCCATTTTGAATGTAAGTATCGATATTCAAAATGGATATTAGAGAGCGCACCTGCAGTGAGAAGTGGTAAAAGTATCACCCAACTAGGGTGTAATTTACAGAATCAGCTGAGACTCTTAAAAGTCATAGAAGAACCCGACCTGCACAAATCTGATGTATGCTTTCCATTGGACACTAAGAAGTCTCTAATGGGAAAAGCCTATGTGAAAGCCATCATTAGTTCATATCAGAAGATTGATGCTGAAACAGAGAACGAGAAATGTCATTTTTTTCTTCTTCCGCCACATTACTGTCTTCTCCTTCTGCCACATTACTGTCTTCTCCTTCTTATTATGTGCGCGTGCAAATTCAATGACTATATTGAGAATATGGATTAATAGTGGGTAGGAAAAGTATTTCTCAAATGGCTTTTGCGTCTTAAAACCATAAACTACTAAGTAATGGCATACATAATTTTTTTAGTATAAAAGTTGTTATTTTAAGTGCGCGTGCAAATTCAATGAAAGTTAGATTTGAGGATACCCATGTATGAGTTGTATTCTATATATGTGTGTTTCGATTTATTTAATTAGTTTGTGATCCACATCATTTGATTCGTTGCTTGAGGCATCAATGTAGGCACAAATATCGGCGACGAGGAACTCGACGAGGAAGAACGAGGGCGGTGGCGGGCTGAGAACGGAGGGCGCGCGGTGGCGACGAAGAGAAAATTGGAGACGCGGGAACGAGAGAAAATTTTGGGAACGAGAGGGAAAGATATCGAGGCGTATATTGGTATCGATGGGAATATGAAGGTTTCATATTATCATCGAGTATCATATATTGGTTTTAACCTGAATATCTTGAGTCGCTCTCTAATTATGCGTTTGTTGTGCATTCGTGTTGTATGTGTAACATGATTTTAAACCATTGAGGCATGTTTGAGTTTTATACTGGGATCACAAATAGCATGATGGCTGCAAACAGGTTGCTTGAATACTTGCAGACAATCCAAATGTTGCCTCGCCATTTCTATAAATTTTGAACTCCCTGGAAAATTATCATCACTCAGGATTACTTTAGGGCCAGTTTGGCTGCTTCTTGCTTGTGATTCAACATTCAGCTTTTTGTTGATTTGGAACTCAGAGAGTGTTGCAAAACAAATCCAAAACTAAATAAACCTCAAACTAGCTACAGAGAAGGCAAACAGCAAACCCCATGAAGTTTGGCTTTCAAGGGTTTTCCCACTAAAATACACTTAGATGCAGCACTTTAAGGAAGCTTGCAGCAATATAAAAACTTTTAGGTAGTTTAGTGAAAAACTGCAGTGCTTCAAGATTGTTTAAGTTTTATGTGTGGTTAAGCTGTCATACAGAAATTATCGTTGCAAAAATGTTCGCAACCCTAGTTTTTCCAGCAACGATACTGGAATACGAGCCTCAGATATGCCAGCTTAGGAATCAAAATAAGAAAGAGATTTGGTGTTATCCTAAGTCCAAAGTCAAACGGGCTCGAGAAATATATAAACCCAAAAAAATGACTGCATAAAGATCTCATAAAGATGAAAAGGATGTTATGCAAGCTCTGAACAAATCTTGAACGGAACTTTCACAAGAATTTACAACACCCGACCAGAATCCAATCCTGAGTTTGATGAAGCTTCAGGCCTTCAGCTTCCCCACAGAAAATAGTTAGGGCAAACCCTTTGCAAAACCATAGCTTTTATGCAGAGATGACGCTCAGAACATGCCAGCTTCCAAACACATTGAATAATACATAATCTCCCATACTCTCTCTCTCTCAATCAGACAGTTTATATTTGGATTTGAATTTAGGAAAAGAAATAAGATGGCTACAAACCAGCTTGCCTCGCCAATCTCATAACTATAAAGCTCATAAAAGTGGAAGCTTGAGGGCAAGCCATCATCGCCTCCATTCAATTGATGCCAAATCATCCACAAAAAATAGAAATAAATATAATAATTGATCGATAGGCAAAATTGCAAGAAACCTATTCAGATTTTTGCATGAAAAAATAAGAGATGTAAATTAAGTAAAAGATTACCAAATGAAATTATCCCATCACTTGAACCCCCTCTCAAGACATTTTAGCAAAAATTCCCCCAGTAATTTTCTTCGGTTTAACCGTTTTATATCATAGAAGAAAGATAAATTTCAAATGTATATACATGCATACACACACACATCATATACACAGTTTTTGAATGTTGCCAGAATTTCAACGGTAATTCTAGATTTTTCCAAACTCTGAAGGCTTCACAAAATTTTTAAATACAGATAATAATATGATTGAAGAGATCAATCACCAATTTTTTAATGAGGATCAACTGAAACCCCAAACAGAGCAAGCAAATTACAAAGATCCCAAAACCCCGCGTGGCCCAGCCCCAGCCCCAGCCCCCAGCCCCAGCCCAACCCTAACCCCAGCGTGGCCAGCTAAACCCCAACACCAACCCTAAGGCAAACCCTAACCCCAGCCCCACCCCAGCAGCAGCCGAACCCCAACCCTAACCCTACCCTGACCCCGACCCCGACCGCGACCGCGACCAGATAAACCCCAACACCAACCCTAAGGCAAACCCTAACCCCAGCCCCACCCCAGCAGCAGCCGAACCCCAACCCGACCGCGACCGCGACCGCGACCGCGACCGCGACCGCGACCGCGACCGCGACCCCTGCCCAACCCCAACTCGCGCGCAACCCCAGACCCAGCCATGAACCCTAAGCCCAAAATAATCCAAAATTTTTTTAATTTACCTCGAGATTTACTCACCTGAACGGCTGCTGCTGGGGCTGGGGCGACGACCTGCGCGGTGGCGACGAGAACTGCGGTGGCGACGAGAACTGCGGTGGCGACGAAACCGGCGGTGGCGACGAGGAGAACGACGGTGGCGACGACGGCGTGGCGATTTGGGGATTTTTCTCGCGCCAGATCGAGAGAGAGAGAGAGAAAGTGAGCGTAGGCGATCGGTCGGGGGTCTTAATAAATCGATATTTACTTGTCCCTACGGATATACCCGTAGGTCCTTTGTTTGCGCCACCGTAGGGGCAAATACCAAATTAAGAATTAATTTTTTAATTCTTGAACGTCAGTGCCCGTAGGGGCAACCATTTAGCCCTACGGATTAATCCGTAGGGCCAAGTAAAATCTGCCCCAACGGATAATTCCATCCGTAGGGGCAACCCCCTATTTTACTAGTGATAGTGTGCCTAGGAACCTTACAGGGGTATCGAGCCTAGCTAGAGCCTTAGGCGAAGTCCAGACGACGTTTGAAGTCTGATCGAACCAAAACCCTAACCCGAAAACGGCTCTCTGTACATTTTTTAAAAACTGGGTTTTTTCCAAATTAAAAATATGCAGAAAACTCAGCAAGAAATTCTAAGAATTACGGCACAAAATTTAAGTCATGAACTGTGCAACCTGCGGCGGAACCGCGGCATAAGCCTCCTTAAGCGGCGGTTCCGCGGTAGGATGATGACGTCAGCACTCCTACTTTGCGCATTAATTAATTATTTCAGAAGCTGAGTTTTATGGGTATTTTTAATATTTATTCCAGAGTTTAATTTTCTGGGGTGTTTTGGAGCTTTGATGTTTCGACCGGATTATCAAATTTCGTCTTTGTGTATTTCCGGATGACTTTAGAATATGTTAAAAAGTTCGACCGGATATAAATACCCAACTTTTCCCCTGTTGGGAAATTTCCAAGTGTTGGATTTTTCCGTAGTTTAACGACGTTCTAAGTAGTGCAAGTAACGCGATGGACCCTCTAGAAGACAACAAACCTTAACTCGATTATGTGACCGTCTTGAACTGCCCTTTGAATCTTCGGGTTTGGGGCAGTACGGCGTGCCATATGTGAGACGTTGGCTTGACCCTTCTACGGCTGGACCGTTGGTACTGAGGCACGAACTGAATGTTGTTAGACTTATTTCATGTGTTGAGCTGTATCGGAAAAACTTGGGTATTCGAATGTTCGATCGGAAAGTTTAACATTTTCTGTTTATCTGGAATGTGATATAATAATTGGAATTCACAAACTGTTATGAGATAACTGAATGAATGTTATAAATCTAGCTGTTTAGTCCCACATGATATTGAAAAGAGTTTTCGATAATGAGACTAAATGCGGGATTTATATCTGTTAGGCATGTGATGTCTAAGTATTTCATTAGATTAGGCATGCGATGTCTAAAGAGGTTGCGGATTCCAACTGTTGTAGTTTTACACTTTCTTTTCTGTGACCGTAAGTGTAGTATGTTCATATCGCCGGTTTCGTTGCTATACGTCAACGACAATTGGGGTATGCATACTTACTTACGTTGATGACATGTGATGTTATGTGTTGCTGGATATGTTATATTGGATCGTCGTGTTTGAATAGCCGGGGGTTTTTATGTAAGATGAGTGTTTTTCATTTTCATTCATGTAAAAACTTGTATATAATATTCTTTTTATTTGGGGCACTTCCAGGTAGCGGAAGTTGTCACCTTTTGTATATTATTTACTTTTCCGCATTAGGATAGACCCAGGATGGGAGCACAAGTAACCGGGTTATGGGGTCCAGTGGGAGACCAACTCGAGGAGTCGAGTACGGGTCTCCTAACCCTAGAATTGGCAGGGTTGCTTGCCGCTCTCGTAGGGGTCTAGGGGTGTGGGATTGGCTATTCATCACGACCATGGAATCCGTGTTTTATACTGGCTCGTATTGAAAACACGGACGTACTAGTATATCCAATATTTCATATGTTTCTTCTGCTGCGATATCTGTGATGTGATCATGTGATGTTCTGTGATGGATACAGTATATAGTATATATGATATATTATATAGACGTTACTTATGTTTTACACCCGTACTAGCCCTGCCCCGCTCTGCCGTTAGTTACCTAACCTAACGGTGCACGAGGGGACATCGAGACGAATGCGGATGGCATAAGTGTACGTCGTATTTATCTGTGATGTTTAGGTACTTAAATGATGGGACTTCATTAATATGATTAATGAAAGAAAAGAAACCTAAGATGTTGTAGAATCAAATTTTAAACAAAACAGGTAGCTACAGTTCTTGCTTTGCATAGCGGTATATATGATATACCCCGCACCTTATTCGATGAGGAAAGGACCGAGATCCCTTCACCGGGAGTGACTCCTTTAGCAATAACTGGCAGATGCTACAAACTCGGTTTGGTTATTGATTGCTTTTAAGAGTTTTTACTTTGCATAGTGATATATGTGATATATCCCGCACCTCATTCGACGAGGAAAGGGCCGACGATCCCTTCACTAGGAGTGACCCCTTTAGCAAAACTAGAAAAGCCTCAAAATCACTCCATTTCAAAACTTCATTTGATTCTACAACGATATCAGGTTCATTACGCAATAGGTTTTCAGAAAAACCTGTCGTAGCCCTCCGTCATTTCAGATAAGTCCTGTTTAGTATTCGTGCTGTGTTTGTTGACCTTGTCAAGGCGCAGTGTGCGGTAGCTAACCAGTATTTATCTGCTTATGCATATGATGCAGATTGGGTTAGGGTAGTCGTACGGCCTTGTTGACCTTGTCAAGGGTCGTGCGGGTGGGTTTGATTCAATCAAGAAATGGCGGGTTGAACTTGACTTGCGGTCTATGGTTTGTTGACCTTGTCAAGGTCATAGATCGGTCGGGGCAAAATATTATCGGGAATTTCAAGTGTTGAAATTTGCAATGAGATTGCATACCTTCTATGAGATAGTTGGATCCCGATACCCACTGCGAGTAAGAGTTACTCCTGGGAGAGTTTTACACATTGCAATTAGCTGATCAAGTAGGTGTCTAGAAAGGTGTTAACGAGGTTACGCCTCTGGGAAAATGAGGTTTACATTAATTAGGTTCGTGCGAAAGCACGGGGGACCTCCCTCAAAGTACCGACACTGGCCTGGCTGAAAGATTGGCGAACTTGTATTGTGTAATTAATCCCGGCTAGTCTTTCCTTTTAGGGTTTGAAGGAATATTTGATAAAAAGCAGTGGGAGCCATCCTGATTAGATAAGATAATAACCAATCTGATCTTGCACGAGCATACGCTAAAGTGTTTTCTTCTCTCTCTCTCCAGGTAGCGACCATTTCATGCCTTAATCAAGATAATAATATGGATGTATTGACAGAACCCGCATGTTATACTGTGCTGGGGAACGTTGGTTCCGTTCTTTCTTATAAGAGTTATAGGACTGAACAGGATATAGGGGAATACCAGGATTCCCATGCCACCCGAATGAAGAAAGTACATGATGATGCATTTTCTTCGGGTGTGTTCGTTACAGAGAACTGTTTCTCCATTTGCTCCACGTCCTGGGTATTAGATACCGGGTCAGGATCCCATATATGTAATCAGTTACATGGGCTCAGGAAAGGTAGAGAACTTGGAGAAGGTGATAAAGGCATTAGAGTTGGAAATGGTGCAATTGTTGCAGCTAAGACTGTCGGGGAATATCATCTTGTATTACCAACTGGTAATACATTGGTTCTGAATGAATGCTATTACATGCCGAACCTGATATGCAACATTATATCGGTTTCTTTATTAAGTAAAGAGGGATATAATTTTGTATTACAGGATAATGTTATGAACATTTTCCGTAACCAAAAGTTGGTTGGATCAGGCACGTTGTGCAATGGCATTTATGTTCTAAATTAATCAACAGTTCTGAGCATAACAAACACACACAAGAGGAAGAGTTCAGAACTGAACAAATCCTTCTTGTGGCATTGTAGACTGGGTCACATCAATGCGACACGACTGGCTAAGTTGCATAAGGATGGTTATTTGAAACCTTTCGAATTTTCATCTTATGACACTTGCCAGTCATGTCTCAAAGGCAAGATGACCAAAACTCCGTTTACGGGACACGGAGAAAGAGTTACCGAACTCTTGGGACTTATACATAGTGATGTATGCGGTCCCATGTCTATACATGCTAGGAATGGTTCTTCATACTTCATTACATTCACTGACGATCTCTCTAGGTTCGGGTATGTATTCCTGATGAAACACAAATCAGAAGCTTTTGAGAAATTTAGGGAATATAAACAAGAAGTTGAGAACCAAACCGGAAAAAGTATTAAAATCCTACGATCTAATCGAGGAGGTGAATACTTGAGCAATGAATTCCTGGACTTCCTAAAAGAGAATGGGATTCTCTCTCAGCTGACTCCTTCATATACACCACAGCACAACGGTGTATCAGAACGGAGGAACCGCACCCTATTAGATATGGTGCGCTCTATGATGAGCACAGCTGAGTTACCTATTTCCTTCTGGGGATATGCGCTGGAAACAGCAACATACCTATTGAATCAAGTTCCATCTAAATCTGTACCTACCACACCATATGAGATATGGAGTGGGAAGAGACCATATTTTAAACGAGTTAAGATATGGGGTTGTCCGACCTATGTCAAAAGGCAAAATCCGGACAAGCTCGAGGCACGGTCAGTTCTCTGCAAGTTTGTGGGATATCCAAAGAATTCATATGGGTATTTTTTTTACCACAGTGAGGAACAAAAAGTGTTTGTTGCTCAACATGCCACCTTTTTAGAAAAGGAATTCCTTGAAAAAGAAATTAGTGGCAAAGTGGTAGAGCTGGAAGAGGTTCCAGATACACAAACCGTAACTGAAGATTTAGTGGAACCAGAAGATTCAGTAGCTCCCAATGAACCCCAGCCTCTCCGCCGATCTAGTAGGGTTCCTCGCCAACCTGAGAGATACTACGGTTTTCTCATGGATGGTGGGAGCGAGGATTGCATCATGGAGGATGATGACCCAACTAGCTTCGAGCAGGCCATCACGAGTGGGGACTCAGTGAAATGGCTGGATGCTATGCGGTCCGAGATGGAATCCATGTACACCAACAAAGTATGGACTTTGGACGTTGCTCCTGAAGGGGTAAAACCCATTGGGAGCAAGTGGATCTTCAAGAAGAAACTTGGTGTAGATGGGAAAGTGGAGACTTTCAAAGCTAGACTTGTAGCAAAAGGTTTTCGTCAAAGACCAGGTGTGGACTATGACGAAACCTTTTCTCCAGTGGCTATGCTTAAATCCATCCGGATCATGCTTGCCATCGCTGCATATCATGATTACGAAATCTGGCAAATGGATGTTAAGACCGCCTTTCTAAATGGTGATTTAGAAGAGTGCGTGTACATGACTCAGCCAAAGGGCTTCGTAGACAGTGGGAGCAGCGGGAAGGTGTGCAAGCTGATTAAATCTATTTATGGATTAAACCAAGCATCGCGGAGTTGGAACATCTGCTTTGACGTCGTTATCAAAGAGTTTGATTTCGTCAAAAATCCAGATGAACCTTGTATCTACATGAAGGTGGCAGAGAGTAAGATTGTCTTCCTCGTATTGTACGTGGACGACATACTCTTGAAAGGAAATGATATTCCTATGCTGCAATCGGTCAAGTTCTTCTTATCACAAAGATTCTTAATGAAAGATCTTGGTGATGCCTCCTGCATATTGGGGATCAGGATCTATAGAGATAGATCCAAACGGATATTGGGATTGTCCCAATCCAGGTACATTGACACCGTACTAAAGAGGTTTAGTATGGAAGAATCCAAGCGTGGGAACTTGCCCACGATCTCTGGAGTCACTCTCTCCAAAGAGATGTCTCCCAAGACTGATTTGGAGAGAGCTCGCATGCAACGGATACCCTATGCTTCGGCTGTAGGCTCTATCATGTATGCGATGCTATGTACCAGACCCGATGTAGCATACTCACTAAGTGTAGTGAGCAGGTATCAAGCTGATCCTGGAGAGAGTCACTAGACAGCTGTGAAGAGCATTCTCAAGTACTTACGAAGGACTAAAGAGATGCTCTTGGTGTATGGTAACGGAGAACTCCAAGTGGAGTCCTTTACCGATTCGAGCTTCCAGAGTGATAAGGAAGACTCTAAGTCGCAGTCGGGATTTGTCTTTACCCTTTACGGAGGGGCGGTTAGCTGGAAGAGTTCCAAGCAGGAAACCGTGGCAGACTCGACGATGGAGGCTGAATACATCGCTGCCAACGATGCTGCCAAAGAGGCTGTCTGGATCAAGAAGTTCATTACTGAACTTGGTGTGGTTCCATCCATTGAGCATCCAATACCTTTGTATTGTGATAACAATGGAGCGGTGGCTTTGGCCAAGGAACCCAGGTCCCATCAGCGATCCAGGCATATTCTGAGGCGGTATCACCTGATCCGGGAGATAGTTGATCGCCGGGAGATCGAGGTCAGGAGGGTTGACACGAAGAACAACACGGCGGATCCACTCACGAAGGCCATTCCCCAGATACAGTTTGAGAGACTCTTCGGAATGCTCGGTATGCGATACTACAGCAGCTGGCCCTAGTGCAAGCAGGAGATTGTTAGTTGTATGTATGCCCTAGAGGCCAGTATTGTACAGATGATGTATATTATATTGGATGCTTAGACATATATAGAGATGACTTTCTTGCTCGATATGATAGTATGCTATCTGGTTGCTCTTTATCTTAACATGTACACTTGTCTCTTTAAACTGTCTTATAGTTACATGTTGATAAAGCCATTAGGATGTGTACTTGACTACCTGGACTATGATGCAGATCATACTAGTGGGGACATGGTAGTCTATAAGTACATCCTTCAAGGTTCCTAGTCGTGGGTGTATCGAGACAGGGAATCGATATACCAGTGTAGACTAGCGTATACGCTTCTCGACCCATGAGATGGGCGATGGATGATCCCATATCCATTGGTGTTTGATATCAGAGATGGTATACGGGTGCTCAGTGGAGACTGGGTACACTGGACGGACTCGCCGAGAACTCCCAGATGGTATTATACCTCACGTCAGATGGCAGTTCTCAGGTGACACTTGTACAGGTTATTCTGTAGACCCGAGATCGCCATAGAGTCTTGTATGATTCCTATTGTGCTTTGATCTCCACCTTACCACGTCCATGAGGGCGTCCAAAATGGTGGTCTTTGGGTACAGTCCCGAGTCACATGGAGGCAATGAGCGATAGGAGGGGTTTCGTCTCTCCCGGTATTGGGGGTTGATGTTGCGCTGTGCTCGATTGGCCGTAACAGGGAAGTCCCTGGCCAGGGCTGATCAGAGATTTGCTGGTAAGTGTTACCAGTAGTTTCTCGACCCGTTATGAGCCTCACATCGGCAGGACTTATCGGTTATTGGGGTTTGACATATACCAACCCTAGACTTGATATGCAACATATCAGACGATCAGACCGGACTGTACGGTAAGTGTTACTGGTTGGATTCACAGGAGTGTGAGCGGGCTAGCTCGTCGATCTTCTGATCGCTCAATACCCGGATGGCCGTTACGTTTAGCAGACCGCTTGCGGCTTGTGGGTGCTTGATATGATCATCATCTGCTACCGGCGTATTGACGAGTCTTTAGAGTCCTACACAGAGGTTTCCTGGCTCAAGCGAAACGAAATAGGAGTGCATATGAGATATGTGCAGGACCGAGAATGATGCGTGTATGTGATACCGTATTTCATTCTCGCGATGAATGTTTCGATTGGTTATATGTGATATAACCTAGTTATCGAATCGTAGATTGATTCGATAAGTCGATACATTGGATACTAGTCGGTTATGTGCGACATGACCGGATCATTGAATCAAGTGTTGATTTAATGATTTAATGTATAATTATATATTTCATATATTACTTTGCATTAACTAGTATTGGTTCACTTTAATAGGATTTTCTCACTTGTAGTTCATAAGTTGTATATGTGATATACTTTTGTGCAGTACAATGTGTCATGTTTGATGATGCATGTAATTTGGTTTTGTGTTAAGACTTAAACCATGGTTATGATAATAATTAGGGTTTTGATTTATTTACCTATTTATTTATCTATTCTTTTTTGATAAATAAATAAAAGATAACAAAATGGTTTCTTTCATGAAGCTTGATGAAGCTTCATGAAGCTTTGACTAAAGTGACCATTTTGTCATCATCCTTAACCCTAACCATTCTCACTTGACCATGGTCTATTCTCTACACTTAACCAAGGTTAGAAGATGATAAGTATTCATTTTTATTATTCTTTTTACAATACTTATCATATTCTTTCTTCTTTTGACCTTCTTATTCAAGATAGAAAGCTTGATGCCATCAATGGCAACTTGAGATCTAAAGTGAGAAATCCAATTCTAAAGTGAACCCACCTCCTATTTCTTCACCCTCTACCTCTTGCCAAGTTGTTTTGGGTGTTTTCTTCACAAGTTTCATAACTTTGTGAAGTCGGAGCTTGAACTTGTGATGCCTCGACGTAGATCATCTTCGGTACGAAGCCGACGACCTATCCGCCCATTTCTCCGATCAAGCCGACGCATGAGTCCGGGATTCGAGATGGACAGCGAGAGGACGCCTACGTGGAGCCAAGGAAGTGGATATCCGGATCTACAAAGGTTGTAGCTTCTTATCTTTAGTTAAGTTGTTAACTAGATTCATTTTTCGCCTAAACTTCTAGTCAACGACCCGTATTAGGGTTTCTCGGCACCCATAATTTTTGAAATTGGCATGGTTGATGCCTTGTGAGACCTCTATAGTATGCCTAGGAACCCTATAGGAATTACAAGCAATTTTATCCTAAGGTCACTTAGGCGGAGTACCGTATCTTAAGTATGTCGCGGAACATACACACGCTACGTCACTCGGCTTAAGCCACCTACTCCATCTACCAAGGGTAATCATACACTCAGAAAGGATAAACGTAACGCTCTGATACCAAATTTGTCATGACCCAAAAACTATGGAGCGTGACTGGCATTTAAATTATGAAACGTCTCAAGGTGTGCATAATCTAAGTAAGCCAAAGCCCAGAAAACAAAACCAAATAAAGAAATAGAGTGAAGGAAAACTAGCTGAAGAAAACGATTTTAACCAAATAAGTCACAACAAAATTTTAAATGCAACATCACACTTTCCCGAAAATTTTGGCAGAGTCTACTTTGTAAATACTGGCCCCAAACAGGTACAAAACAAGAATATATGCACATAATGAGATAAGGCATCCCCAAGCGGGAGATAGCTCTTCGCCAATGGCGGAATCAAAATCATATGCAATATATAACATCACCATGCAACATAAGCATATAAAGGCACAAAAGTAAGAAAGCATCACGTCGACTCAAGTGAGCTCGACCCTAGAGAAACAACATATAAATACAAATCTCACGGTCTCATCTCTAATGTCGCAAATACAATGGTAAAGCGGTATATATGGTAGATGGAGTACACTAGATACAATAATAATACAAGGTGGAGACAAAATATCCTCGCAACCCACCTACGAGCAATACCGCGAATACAAGCAAAAGAATCAAAATAAGGTAGCGCGCCCGCTGCTATTATGCTGGCGGGTCGGACCTGCAAAATACTGTGGCACAACAGGGATGAGTTGCCAACTCTTGAGTAATAAGTAAATCTAATAAATCTATCGTAAACATGCACGCGAATGCGTCACAACATACATATATCAATGTGATGCGATGCGCTAATATGTATGCAGCATGACTGCATAATCAACACGAGATCTAAATATGTTTAGTATGAGAAAACCTATATTCTTACTGTTGGATATAGTGCCCTCAGAGTCAATTATTAGATCACAGGCACGTGATTGCAATGATTGAGGGAGGACCTATGCCGGTAGGACAGTCTTACTCAAGATGATAGTATGCTATCTGTTTTATCTTTATCATCGTGTACTGCTTTAGGTGACATTACTGATCACTATTGTACGATGATAGAGCCCCTAGGATTCTTGCTTGACCACCAGCAGTATGAGGGCGATCATATACGTGGGGGCTAGGGTCTATAAGCACATCCTTAAAAGGTCCCTAGTCGTGGGAGTTTCGAGACAAGGCATCGATTCTCCAGAGTAGACTAGTGTATACAGTCGAGACCCCGACGAGGGGCGGTGGCCGGTCTCACAAGCCACTGGTGTCAGTTGGTTCACCTAAGATGTATACAGATGCTCATTGGGTTATGAGTACACCGGACAGGACTCGCCGGGAACCTGCTAGTTGGTATTATACCTGACGTCTAAGATCGTCATTTGTCTCGTGTGAGTTCCCACTGTGCTTCGATTACTACCCTACCACGCTCAAAGGAGACGTGCAAACAGGTTTTAGTTGGGTACAGTCCCGAGCCACATGGAGGCAGTGAGCGGATCTGCAGGGGTTCGTCTCTCCCGGTATTGGGGGTGAGGTCGCGCTGTGTCTAGGAGAGCCAGTACATGAAAAGTCCTTGGCCAAGGCAGGAGATTTGCTGGTAGGTATTCCGGTAGTATCTCAGGGTTTTCTGGGCTACACTCCGACATGACTTGTACCGCTTTTGGGGGTCTGACTTTTACCAACCCCTTAGGCCCGCCATGCGATGCTCATAGACGAACGGACCGGACTGTACGGATATTGTCACTGACAGGCTCAGTAGGGTGTCAGGATGAGTTCGCTCATCGACGTCCCTTTTGGTCAATAGCTGGTAGCCCGTCACGTATGGCTAATACCTCTGACGTGCTACTGGTTAAATCCACAGCCATAGTATTAACGAGTCTTTAGTGTCCACCACACACAGTTTCTCAGGTTTCGGGCGAAACGCTGTAGAGGCCGTATGGAGATATGGCAGGGTTCGATCAGATACGCGTGGTATTGCATGGATCATGATCGGATGGATAATACTAGCGGGCTTTGGTTTAAGCCGGATCCTAGTATTGTTCAGTGTAGATTTTGTCTCTTTGCATTTGTATTCAGTGGGAATACAAATGCTGGTATGTATATGCAGTCGCGGGGTTTTCCTGTAATTTATTACGGGATCAGTTTTCTGAAGTTGCCAGTTTGCATTCCGTTCCGGCCAGTTTTCCTTTGTTCCTTCCCGGCCGGACTTTTACGATGGAGGGGGTTATTTGCAGTTATGCAAATTACCATTTGTGGAAGGGGTTTCTTGCATTTGTGGCTTCTTCATCATGAGATTCTTTTCTAGTCTATTCCATTGCATTTATGGCGATGGTTTGTGAGAGGATTTAGATTAGAAATTTGTGTGACCATTTTCATTTCTTTATGATACCATTTTCTTCTCTTGTATTTGGCATTCTTTTTTTTCCTCCATCACCATGAAGGGGCCGGCCACATCTAGGGAGAGGGAGAGGTTCATTTTGAGTGGTGGCAAAAATGTTCATCTCATTTTCCCATTCATCCTACAAAGAGATTTTCACTCCAAAGTTCTTTCTTTTCTCCACCTCCATCAAAGGCAACTTCACAACCCCAAAGAGACAAACTTTTCTACACTTCTTTACTTCAACCTTGGACGCGTCGGCTAGCCAACGTCGCGCCCGAGTTGCCTCGGTCCAGAGGTGGGAGCCCGTAAAAGAATCCGGCGACGTGGTGCCCGTTTCGACGAGGAGCCGAAGACCGGAGATTCCGCGAGGAGATCGGAGTGGAGACGAAGACCGAAGGACACGGATCGCTTGGTATAACTCTCTACCCATCTTGTAGTTTGCTAGTAGCTAGGTTAATAGCCCGATCCGGGTTGAAAGTGCACGGTGGTGCCGGTTTGCAAGTTTCGCAAAGTTTTTCTTTTCCACGTTTCCGGCGTCGGATCGACGGCCGGGGTGCCGCCGTGCACTTGCACTGGTATCAGAGCCACGCCATTAACTTTGTCTAGCTTGCTCTAGTATGTTTAGAACTCGATCGAACAAAAATCCAAAAAACCGTATTTTTAGTGCATCTTTTCTCTGTCGAAATTTTTTTAGCTCCAAAAATTTTTCATGTTGTTGCAGAGACACGTGCTGGCAATTATAAGCATTCTGTGAAAATTTGGTGGCGTGATGTCACCATTCCACCGCGGAACCGCGGCCAAACCCACGCATTGGCCGCGGTTCCGCCGCCACTTTGACTTGTCAACACACCAAATTTTAACAGTAGGCTTTTGAATTGGAAATAGGGGTTTTAGGATATTCTGTTTGGGCCCAGATTTTCTGTGGGTGCTACAGTAGTACTTGGGGCCTACTTCGGTAAATTTGTTCGATCGGATATTTTAAACATGCTAGTTCACAGTATTTACATTATATCTGTGACCGTGAATGTCATTTGATCGGTAAATCCAGTCTAACTGCTATAGCCCTTTTAGACGGATTTGCGAACGTGACATTCACGTTGATGTTCTGTGTTGTGCTGTGATGTTGCGGATTGGTCGTGGGGGATAGCCTGGATGCAATGTTAGTACAGTTTTGTTTTATATGTACATTTGATATTACGGGGCGAGCATCCGACATGTGGACTGCTGTCACTTCTTGTTTGTATTATTCTTTTGGGGCACGACCGGGTCGAGGTCGATATACCCGTTGTATATATTATTTTACTTTCTGTACTAGGATTACCCCGCGGAGGGGTGCACGGATAGCCGGGTTCTAGAGGGCAACAAGCCCGTATCTCATGCCGTTGAGACGGAGGGGGCTTCACTCTAGAATTGGCGGGCTATTCGCCGCACTCGTAGGGGGTATAGGTTGACCCAGGAGGGGTGCCCAAGTTACCGGATTCCGTGATGTGCTGGTTGGTCCATTCACGTCGCTGAAGGGGGCTGCCTCGCTTTAGGTTTTGGCGGGTGACTTGCCGCGCCCGTAGGGGTCTAGGATTTCATTGCACAGGCTATCCACACGACCAGGGGAACGTCGGGTTTCAGTAGCGGCTCTGTGAAACTCGGGGATCCCAGATATCTGTATTGTTCTGTGATGCTGTACATTTCTGTGATGTTGCATTTTATCACGCTTTGAGCGAAATATTATATATTGATATATATACTAGTATATGTTGTATATGTTTTGCATCCGCGCTAGCCCAGTCCCCGCTCTGTCGTTAGTAAAGTAACCTAACGGGTGATGACGGGACCCAGTGGCGAATGCGGATGGCATATACGTACATCATTATTTTCGTTGTTTTGTGGTGTGATCAATTGATGGGACTGCGTTTATTCGGATCAATGCAAGCTAAACAAACCTATTCTGATGTTGTTGGAACAATTTTTCAAAAAGCCGTTATTGCAAAGGCGTTCTCTTTTGTTTTGCACAGTGATATTCAGTTGGAATATCCTGCTCCTCAGTCGACAAGGCAAGGGCCGAGATCCCTTCACCGGGAGTGACCCCTTGGACAGAAGTTTGCGTCAGGGTAATAACTTCACTATAGCCGATTAATTTTGCTTTGCATCGTGGTATTCAGTTAGAATATCCTGCACCTCATTCCACGGGAAAAGAGCCGAGATCCCTTCACCGGGAGTGACCTCTTTAGTAAAGGTTTTCGTTACTATATTTTTATAAAAGCTATCAGTTCCTTCAACGATATCAAGTTCATTACGTTAAAGGTTTTCGCCAGAAACCATTCGTAGCCCTCCGTCATTTCAGAATGGTAGCACTTAGTATTCATGCTATGTATGTTGCCCTTCATCAAGGCATAGTGTATGGTAGCTATTTATTACTTTTCTGCAGCATAGATAGATGCGTTGGTTTGGGACAGTCGTACTACTATTTTGGCCTTCATCAAGGGTATGTACGGGTGGGTTCAAATTAACCTAGATAATGACGGGTAGAACTTGACATGTGACTTATGATATGTTGGCCTTCGTCAAGGTCATAAGAGCATAGGGCAAAAATCCACATCGGGAGTTTCTAAAGAAACTGAAACTTGCCAGATATGCGCATACCTTCTGGAGTGTAATAACGTGAGCGGATTCTGTCACGTTATCATGCGATAATAGTTGGATCCCGATTCCCACTGATGAGTTGGTTTACTCCTCGGGTGATCCCGGCTGATTCTTCTTTCAGGTTTGGGGAAGAATTTGACGTTACAGTGGGAGGTTTCCAGATTAGATAAAGTGATAACCATTCTGATCTAGGTTAGAGTGCACGCTGAGTGTTTCTTTTCTCTCTCTCTTTGGCAGCGACCATTGACCCGACCCTAGACTATGACTCAGGGACCAAGTTGACCGAACCTTCTTATAAGACTGGCTTTGGATTGTCAGAGTTGCAAACCTCATTGCCACTCCTACTTTTACCCTTTTCTCCAGGACACCCCGTATTACTACGAACGTCCACTTCCATTGGACAAAACCATCGTATGGTTATATACGAACTCGAAGGAATTCGAGGATGGTTTTCGGTTCTGGAGAAAACGAATAGGACTATTCAGTTGTCTTTTCCTTTTACCTTCTCTCAGGTTGCGAGTACTCCTTGATTTAGGAGATAGTACACCTATTATGCAAATTGGATAGTCTTCTTCCAAACCTTAGGCTGGTGCCGAACGGTAGGGAATGAAGAAAACCAATTAGCATAACAATGGTGTGCAGAAGGTATTAAGTTAAGACAAAGAAAGGGATTAGTAAGAGGGCAAAGTAAACTGCGACTGCTATTCATGACAAAACCAAGTATTTCTTCGCCAATCCTAAATCACCTTTGTATTTCTACAGGACACTCCGTATCACTACGAAAATCCACAGTTTATTTGATACTCCATCGTATGGTTATATACGAACTCGAAAGGAACTTGTTCGAGTTCGGGGATGGATTCTGGTTCAGGAGAAATAGGAATAAGGTTCATTCGGTTGTCTTTTATCTTCACCTTCTCTCGCATTGCGAGTGCTCCTAGGATTTGGAAAGTACACCCATTATGCTTATTGGATAGTCTTCTTCCAAACCATAGGCTGGTGCCGAACGGTAAGGAAGGAAGAAAACCATTTGGCCTAAAGGGGTGTGCAGAAGGTAATGACTAAAGACATATAAAGGGATTTGAAGAGAAGGCAAAGAATTATACGGTTACAGTTGTGAATCTGGATAATGGAATAGGCATTACTAGGAATACCAGGATACCCCATCGAAACATTTCAATGTTTCAGTTTCACTGTGTACTGTTAAAAGAAAACTGATTTCCCGATTACACACTTGCTCCAGGGTATGTATTTACATGGTATGATTCTCAGATCAATATGGTTTTACAAATGATGTGTGGGAGTAAATTATTGGGAATTAGGTGATCATCCTCATTATATCGCGATTCGTTGTAATTGGTGATATTTGAGGAAATCACCTGGGTTGTTTGCCGGATGGCAAATATTTAGATTTGAATATCTGTTGTTATGCACCAATTTCAAATTGATATATCTATACGTCTATTTTTATAGAGTGAGATATACCTTTTTGAAATTATGTCTATGACATTTATCTATATCAGTGGATGGTTAGGTAAGGAGCATTGAACAGCGGTGTAATTCTTCTTAACCATAATTACAGTATTCAACCTATGACACACAGTGAATGAGTCACTAGACTCAGGGGACTTATACAGAGTATTGTATATTGTCCAGTATCCATTAGGACAGAGGGGTTGGTCCTCGTACTATATTCGGTTTACTTATGACTTCTCTTGTTTTTAGACAAGTGTTTCGTAGAAACACAGGGTCTGGGTTTTGAGAAGTAATAGGTATATGAGTAAAGTAGAGAACCAGGTATTGCAAGTATCGGGATTCTTCAAGGTGATCGAAGATGTAGATACTTTTGTATGGTATTCAGTTGATAGTAATGATTAAGAGAACTTGCTTCTCTTTCAGGTTACTCATAATTGGAAGTACTCCTAAGTTGAGTAACGCTGATCGGCCTCCTTCCATTTAGTTGACATGCACTGGAGACAGCTGCATGATTTGAATCTGGTTCAATTAAATCAATGCCTCTGTTTCTATATTGGATATAGAACAGTTCATATCTTGACATTGTTATGGTACGGGGAGTTGTCCAGCTTATGCTTAAAACAAGACACTGGACAACCCAAGGCACGTTTCTGTAATGGCTGTTTGTGGGTTGACCCGGGCTATGACGAGGGTTGATATTCTACCATCTGGAAGATCAATAGTGATATTGTTCTAGACTCACCACAGTTTTAACAAAAATGGATTTTTTCAGAAAACAGTAGTGGGAGTATGGTAGAACTGGAAGTGATTCCAGAACCGAAAACGATTACTGAAGATTTGATAAGAACCTAAAGATTCAATCTGGTTTGACATTCCATTGGCCACTCCGCAAATATGGTGGGTAACCTCAGGCACTCGAGAGGTACTTCGGTATACTCAAGGACGGTGACAGGGAGGTTCTTGTTTACCCAGACTTGCCATTGCTGTTGTTCCAGACTATGAGACCCGGCAGGAGGATGAGTATAGCGTCGTTCTGAACTGGCTTCAGAAGGGTACGTGTATATGACTCTGCCAGAGGGTTGTCGTAGTGAGTGGGAGCAGTGGAAGCATGGTGGAAAAGTGGCTTATGTCTATTTATAGACTAAAGCAGATATAGCGGAGATAGATCATCTATTTCGGATATGACAGGTATAGGTTTTACTTCATCAGAATAGGGGATGGATCTGTTAAGAAGGTAGTAGGGTGTGATGTCTTGGTATTTGATGACATACACAGAGTAGGAAGTGATATTCCTATACTACGATCGGTTATACTTTGGTTGTCACATAGTAGTTTCTCCACATAGGACTTGGATATAATATCTAGACATTCTGGTTACTAGATTTATAGATCTAGATTTGGGTGGTTTCCCAATCTGGGTACTTAGACAGCATTCTAAGAGTATTTAGAATGGACGACTCCTGGCACGGTAGTATACCTGCAGGTGATGGAGTCACCCTCTCTAAAGGTGTCTTACAGACTAAAGGGGAGAGGGATGTGCATGATTGGAAGATCACTTGCTTAGGCAATTGAGTTGATCATGAGATGTCATGTACCACACCAGATGTTGTTCTTGCAGTAGGTGCAATAAGTTGATATTCATCCAATCCTGGAGAAACAATCGGAAGCAGTTTTAGAACATAAGTTGATGTTCTAGGGAATTGATAACGGCAGCCTCCTTTAGGAGACGGTTATCATTCCAGGCTTCCAAGGTGACCTGGATGACAGAGTGGCTGTCAGAGTTATAGTTATCCCTCTGACGAGGGGCGGTATTTTGGACAGGTGGTCCAGGCGGATACTGAGGGAGGCATGGCGCAGGATACTAATTAAGTTCAGTTGACGATACAGTCTAAGAAGTTTGGATTTGGAGTTCATTTATGAGCTAGGTCCCATCAGACATCGAGACACATTCTAAGACAGGTATTGCTCATTTCGGGAGATGGCTTTCTCCGCGAACTTGAGATAAAGAGAGACATAGAGTGAAACATCAGAGCGGATCCACCCATTGAGGCTATTCCTCGAACGCAATAGTTTCGCAAACGAGCTTTCTGAGACTGATTAGTAGAGGAGTTGGGTGTTCGGTATCACACGGGCTGTGAGTATGCGACATCGAAATAATTAGCCTTGAGTGCAAGTGGGAGATTGTTGGATATAGTGCCTTCAAAGTCAATTATTGGATCACAGGCACGTGATTGCAATGATTGAGGGAGGACCTATGTCGGTAGGACAGTCTTACTCAAGATGATAGTATGCTATATGCTTTATCTTTATCATCGTGTACTGCTTTAGGTGACATTACTGATCACTATTGCACGTTGATAGAGCCCCTAGGATTCTTGCTTGACCACTAGCAGTATGAGGGCGATCATATACGTGGAAGCTGGGGTCTATAAGCACATCCTTAAAAGGTCCCTAGTCGTGAAAGTTTCGAGACAGGGCATCGATACTCCAGAGTAGACTAGTGTATACAGTCGAGACCCCGACACGGGGCGGTGGCCGGTCTCACAAACCACTGGTGTCAGTGGGTTCACCTAAGATGTATACAGGTGCTCATTGGGTTATGAGTATACCGGACAGGACTCGCCGGGAACCTGCTAGTTGGTATTATACCTGACGTCAGATAGTAGTTCCCTGGTGACATGTGTACATGTTAGTTCATCGACCTGAGATCGTCATTTGTCTTGTGTGAGTTCCCACTGTGCTTTGATTACTACCCTACCACGCTCAAAGGAGACGTGCAAACAGGTTTTAGTTGGGTACAGTCCCGAGCCACATGGAGGCAGTGAGCGGATCTGAAGGGGTTCGTCTCTCCCGGTATTGGGGGTGAGGTCGCGCTGTGTCTAGGAGAGCCAGTACATGAAAAGTCCTTGGCCAAGGCAGGAGATTTGCTGGTAGGTATTCCAGTAGTATCTCAGGGTGTTCTGTGCTACACTCCGACACGACTTGTACCGCTTTTGGGGGTCTGACTTTTACCAACCCCCTAGCCCGCCATGCGATGCTCTTAGATGAACGGACCGGACTGTACGGATATTGTCACTGACAGGCTCAGTAGGGTGTCAGGATGAGTTCGCTCATCGACGTCCCTTTTGGTCAATAGCTGGTAGCCCGTCACGTATGTCTAATACCTCTGACGTGCTAGTGGTTAAATCCACAGCCATAGTATTGACGAGTCTTTAGAGTCCACCACACACAGTTACTCAGGTTTCGGGCGAAACGCTGTTGAGGCCGTATGGAGATATGGCAGGGTTCGATCAGATACGCGCGGTATTGCACGGATCATGATCGGACGGATAATTCTAGCGGGCTTTGGTTTAAGCCAGATCCTAGTATTGTTCAATGTAGATTTTGTCTCTTTGCATTTGTATTCAGTGGGAATACAAATGCGGGCATGTATATGCAGTCGCGGGGTTTTTCTGTAATTTATTACGGGATCAGTTTTCTGAAGTTGCCAGTTTGCATTTTGTTCTGGCCAGTTTTCCTTTGTTCCTTCCCGGCCGGACTTTTACGATGGAGGGGGTTATTTGCAGTTGTGCAAATTATCATTTGTGGAAGGGGTTTCTTGCATTTGTGGCTTCTTCATCATGAGATTCTTTTCTAGTCTATTCCATTGCATTTATGGTGATGGTTTGTGAGAGGATTTAGATTAGAAATTTTTGTGACCATTTTCATTTCTTTATGATACCATTTTCTTCTCTTGTATTTGGCATTCTTTTTTTTCCTCCATCACCATGAAGGGGCCGGCCACATCTAGGGAGAGGGAGAGGTTCATTTTGAGTGGTGGCAAAAATGTTCATCTCATTTTTCCATTCATCCTACAAAGAGATTTTCACTCCAAAGTTCTTTCTTTTCTCCACCTCCATCAAAGGCAACTTCACAACCCCAAAGAGACAAACTTTTCTACACTTCTCTACTTCAACCTTGGATGCGTCGGCTAGCCAACTTCGCGCCCGAGTTGCCTCGGTCCAGAGGTGGGAGCCCGTAAAAGTACCCGGCGATATGGTGCCCGTTCCGACGAGGAGCCGAAGACCGGAGATTCCGCGAGGAGATCGGAGTGGAGACGAATACCGAAGGACACGGATCGCTTGGTATAACTCTCTACCCATCTTGTAGTTTGCTAGTAGCTTGGTTAATGGCCCGATCTGGGTTGAAAGTGCGCGGTGGTGCCGGTTTGCAAGTTTCGCAAAGTTTTTCGTTTCCGCGTCTCCAGCGTCGGATCGACGGCCGGGGCGCCGCCGTGCACTTACACTTATCTTGGTAAAACTTCTGTAATTTAACTGTAGTATCATCAATAGAATCAACAGAAATCCGTGTCAAGCAATGACACAATATATATATATATATATATATATACATCCCACTATCTCAATGTCTCGAGCTCCGGCAATCCGGACTGGCCCATATATCTGATCTCAATATCCCGGGCTCCGGCAATCCGGACTGACCTATATCATCAAATCTCAAGACTACGTCGGTATCCTCCAGATATCCGCCGCGTCATAAATAACCGGTCGGTAGTGCTCCTCTGCCGGGCTCAATGCCATCATCTGTGATCCTTTTGCCCTGGGGTACCGCAGCGGGTCTACCATGCACCCGCATATGGTTCTTCCCCCTACCTCGAATCGGATGTATGATACCGCTCAAGAACCGAGAAAAGCCATGGTGGACACCACACATATCATATCACAAGAAAACCGCAACTTACATTTTTAAAATGGTAATACGTTCTTAAATACTTGCGGTTTCTCCAAATCCATAAATCTCATAAATACTGAAATCCTCGAGAAAAATCACAATGCATAACATGTAGAAATTGATGAACGTCTATGATATCAACAATATGAGATGCGATTTATGAGTAGAAAACCAAGTATGAATGAAAAAGAAATAAGGTATGTATATACGACTAGCAATCCTTCATATAAATCTTGGAGAAATGAACAATACAACTATCAGTTTAAGTATCATGTATGATGCAAATGTCTTCGGTACTGGTCTAGCAAGTTCTAAAGTGTTCGTGGCATAGCAATTACCAAGGCGTGTGTGTGTCCACATGAATAGTGCCCGTGCAGTATAAACCAATGGTAATGGTGCAAGTGTCCTATGAATGGTACAACATATATAAATAAAAGATGTTGCGATGCAATGAGATGAAAACTAGGAGCTACGCATATGATGCAAATACTAATAAGAATTCTAACTATCGGGCGCCTTGCGCCAGCCAAACGATTCCCCCGTAGATGTGTACATCTACTCACCGGAAAGCCTCTTCTAGTCTGGTCCAATCACCGATTTTCCTTTCCGCGCCACGTCCGATGTCTCCGCGACCGACCCTAGAATCACAGAATGCAACACACATAAGGCAAATATTCTGCAAAACGCAATATCAAGACCATACGCAAAACTATCGCCACAAGCTAACGCGTGTGCACTCAAAATACCAGAACGTGTGTGCTAACGTTAGAAACTACCCCGATTGGCTGTGATACACAGCAAACACCAAACCCAGACTCGGAACGTACGTGTCGTGGAAGTCACACTACTAATTATAGGTAATTGGTCCCAGATTTTATCTGGAGCAAAAGCCAAGAAATCAAGAAACACCAAACACTCTGAAATACATACTGTTAGTTGTATATATGCCCAAGAGGCCATTGTTGTACATATGATGTATATTATAGTAGATGCTTGGATATATATAAAGAGGACTTTCTTGCTCGACATGATAGTATGCTATTTGGTTTCACTTTGTCTTAACAGTTGACTTGTATAGGTTTACTGTCTTGCTCTCATATGTTGATAAAGCCCTTGGGATATGTACTTGACTACTGGGACTACGATGAGATGATACTAGTGGGGCCATGGTAGTCAATGAGTACATCCTATAACTGCTCCTAGTCGAGAGAGTATCGAGACAGGGCATCGATACTCTAGAGTAGACTAGCGTATACGTATCTTAACCCATATGATGGGCGATGGATGATCCCATATCCATCGGTGTTTGACATCAAAGATGGTGTAGAGTTCTCAGTGGAGACTGGGTACACTGAACGGACTCGCCGAGAACTCCTAGATGGTATATCGTCAGATAGCAGTTCTTCGGTGACACTGGTACATGATAGTCTGTAGACCCGAGATCGTCATAGAGTCTTGTGAGATTCCTACTATGCTTTGATTTCCACCTTACCACATCCAAGAGGGTGTGCACAACGGTAACTTTTGGGTACAGTCCTGAATCATATTGAGGCAATGAACGATAGGAGGGGTTTCGTCTCTCCCGGTATAGGGAGTTGATGTTGTGCTGTGTTCGATTGGCTATAAATTGAAGTCCCTGACCAGGGCTGATATAGAGTGCTACTAGTAAGAGTTATCAGTAGTTTCTCGACCCGTTATGAGCCTCACATCGACACGACTTATCGGTTACTGGGGTCTGACGTTTACCACCCCTAGACTTGATATGCGACATATAAGAAGAAGAGACCAGACTGTACGGTAGTGTTACTGATTAGATTTACAGGAGAATGTACATGTTTGCTTGTTGATCTTCTGATCGCTCAATACTTGGGTGGCTGTTACGTTTAGCTGACCGCTTGCAGCTTGTGGGTGTTTGATATGATCATCACCTACTGCCGGCTATTGACGATTCTTTAGAGTCCTACACTGAGGTTTCCTGGTTCAGGCAAAACGGAGTAGGAGCACATATGTGATATGTGAGGGACCGAGAATAATACGATATAAGATACCGTATTCTATTCTCGCGATATATGATATCGACCGGGTATATTTGATATAGCCGGGTCATCGGATCAAGTGTTGATTCGATGAAATTGTACATGTTATATTAGTCGGTTATATGCAATATAGCCGGATTGTCGGATCAAGTGTTGATTCGATAATTTAATGTATAATTATATATGTGATATATTACATTACGTTAACTAATATAAGCTCACTTTATTGATTCATTTTCTCACCGGATAATACATTGATATATATGCGATATATGTTAATTGTATTATTTTCTTTTGTTACATTATATATTATATATGTGATATATAATATTGTAACATGTTAGGGTTACAAATACAACATGGTTGTTGAGTTTAAAACAAGTTAGGGTTTGGATTAGGGTTAGCTTTTGGATGAGGTTCATGGATGCTTCATGAAGCTTCGACTTTTTCATTTAGCTTTGATATTTTGTGTAGATATTTGTTAACCCAACCCAAACCCTTAACCTATGGTTTATTCTCTACAAGGGTTAAGCCATTCATTCTTAACCCATGGTTGCAATTGTAACCACAACAATAATTCATTATTCATCACAAAAGGTTTTCTTCTTCTTCCTCCTTGAAAAAGCTTCACTAGCTTTTGTGTTTGTGATGAAAAATGGTGAGAAATTGAAAACAAAAGAGAGCATAATTTCTACTTCATCATCCTCATCTATTCTAGCCACTTAGATTAGGGTGTTCACTTCACTAATACCTGATTAGAGAAGTGTAAGCTTGGGTTTGAGATTCTTCAAGGTAAATCATCTTAGATCAAGAAGACTTCAAGCAAGACGCATCATTCACCTCTTGGAGCCTCACGAGAGTCGGAGTTCTTGATGATCGCAGTGAAGGGACCTCAATATGGAGCTTATGAAGCGAAGGAGCGGACTACAAAGGTTGTAATCCTAATCTCTCTAGTTCTTTGTATGTGATACATACTTGTTACCCTAGATTTTCTAGTAAAGATTCATGGTTTGCTTGCTTTGCACCTCTCCAATTTTTAAAATGGCATGAGTGATGCTACCAAACCCTAGACTAGGTGCAAGGGAATCCCAACAGTGGTATCAGAGCCAAACTAGAATTCTAGATACGATGTTAAAACAATTACGAAAACGAAATCGACTCCGAAATACGATATTATGAAACCCTCATTTTGCTCTCTCTAAATTTTCCAAAAAGTCCTTAAAAACTTTTTCAAACAGGTGCAGAATGCAGTATGGGACATTCTAAGAACATGGGTGAAATACGGAAGGAGGGGCTCGGAATTTGGCCGAGCCCCAGGCCAATAATTCCGGCCTGGCCGACCCCCTAGGCTCCTCTGTCCCCCGTATTTCTCCTGTGCTCTGGTGTCTTCATTTTGGGTTTCCTAGTATTGTTTATTTAGCCCAATTTTCATGTGATGATTAGTTTGACCTGGGGCTGATTCATAGTGCTTCGTAGTCGTATATTTTAACACCGTATTGGTAACCTTGACCATTTTTAGCAGTTCGATTGAACTTCGCATACCACATTTTGTACCCCGCTGAAATTTCCAAGTGTTGTAATTTTCCGAAGTTGATTATATTCGTAAAATCGTGCAAGTGCCCCTATGGACCCCCTAGAAGACTATAATAACCTTAACTCGATTCTATGCCCACGGAACCGTGTTCGAACCTTCGAGTTTGCCGTAGTTCCATGGTGTCATAGGTGAGGCGTTGGTTAACTCCTTCTACGGCTGGTCCATAGACACTGTGGCACGGTTTTTGAGTGTTTTAACTTTGCTCAAGTGTTGAGCTCACGGGGGTAATTTGTGAGTGTATGTTGATTTGATCGAAACGTTAAACATCGTCATGATATTCTGTGATTGTGATACAATATGTGGAATTCATATAATTAGGTATGAAATCCGTAATATGTGATATTTCGGGTTTATGATGTCTAAGGAGATGGATTCCAAATGTTGTAGTTTTTCACTTTTCTTTTCTGCGACCGTAAGTGTAGTATGTGGGGTATTGCCGGCTTCGTTGCTATACATCAACGACAATCGGGATACGCATACTTGCTTACGTTGATGATATGAGATATTATGTGTTGCTGTAATATATTATATTGGATCGTCGTGTTTTGAATAGCCGAGGGTTTTATGTGAGATGAGGGTTTTTATTTTCTTTCATGTAAAATTCATTGTATGTAATATTCTTTTATTGGGGCACTTCCGGGTTAAGGTTGATGTCACCATTGTATATTATTTACTTTTCCGCATTAGGTAGACCCAAGGCGGAGAGCACAAGTAGCCGGGTTCTGTTAGTTATATGTATGCCCTAGAGGCCATTACTGTACATTGGATGTATATTGTAGTGGATGCTGGGACATATATAGGTAGGACTTTCTTGCTCGACATGATAGTACGCTATCTGGTTGCTCTTTATCTTAACATGTAACTTTCAGTCTCTCTGTTACATGTTGATAAAGCCCTTAGGATGTGTACTCGACTTCAAGGACTATGATGCAGATCATACTAGTGGGGCCTGGGTAGTCCATGAGTACATACTTCAATGTTCCTAGTCGTGGGAATATCGAGACGGGGCATCGATATTCCAGAGTAGACTAGCGTATATCTTCTCGACCCATGTGATGGACGATGGATGATCCTATATCCATTGGTGTTTGACATCAGAGATGGTATGCGGGTGCTCAGTGGAGACTGGGTACACTGAACGGACTCGCCGAGAACTCCCAGATGGTATTATACCTCACGTCAGATGGCAGTTCTCTGGTGACACTGGTACAGCTTAGTCTGTTGACCCGAGATCGTCATAGAGTCTTGTGTGTCTCCCACTGTGCTTTGATTTCCACCCTACCACGGCTCTACTGAGTCGTGCAAACAGGTGGTTTTTGGGTACAGTCCCGATTCACATGGAGGCAATGAGCGATAGGAGGGGATTCGTCTCTCCCGATATTGGGGGTTGATGTTGCGCTATGCTCGACTGGCCATAACAGGAAATCCCTGGCCAGGGTTGCAGTGATCTACTGGTAAGTGTTATCAGTAGTTTCATGCTATGTTATGGACCTTATATCGGCATGACTTATCGAGCTACTGGGGTCTGACGTTTACCACTCCTAGGCGAGATATGCGACATATCAGACGAACAGACCGGACTGTATGGTAAGTGTTACTGGTTGGATTCATAGGAGTGTGAGCGGGCTTGCTCGTCGATCTTCTGATCGCTCAATACCCGGGTGGCCGTTACGTTTAGCAGACCGCTTGCGGCTTGTGGGTATTTGATATGATCATCACCTGCTGCCGGCGTATTGACGAGTCTTTAGAGTCCTACACAGAGGTTTCCTGGCTCAGGCGAAACGAAATAGGAGCGCATATGAGATATGTGCGGGACCGAGAATAATGCGTGTATGTGATACCGTATTCTATTCTCGCGATGAATGTATCGATTGGTTGTATGCGATATAACCTAGTTATCGAATCAAGGATTGATTCGATAAGTCGATACATTGGATATTAGTCGGTCACATGCTATATGACCGGATCGTTAAATCAAGTGTTGATTTAATGATTTAATGTATAATTATATATTTGATATATTACTTTAAATTAACTAGTATTTGTTCACTTAAAATGGATTTTCTCACTTGATGTGCACATTGTATATGTGATATATTTTTGTGCACTTGTTTGTATCATATGTAATGATACATGCAAACTTGGGTGTGTATGATTAAACCATGGTTATGTTAATGGTTAGAGTTTTGATTTACTTATTCATTTATTTATTTTCTTTAATTCATTTTGGCAAGAATAAAATGGTGGCTAATTTTGTTTCTTTCATGAAACTTCATGAAGCTTTGAAGCTTTGACCATTTTGTCTCTTAGCCTTAACCTAACCCTAGTTTATTCTCTACACTTAATCATGGTTGCTATATGATAAGAATCAACTTATTTTCTATTTTAGATAATACTTATCATATTCTTTTCTTCTTCTTCTTCTTCTTCAAGATGAAGAAAACCTTGCATCCTTTAATGGTGTCTTGAGAAAAAGAGTGAGAAATCCAATTCTAAAGTGAACCCACTTCCTATTTCTTCATCCTCTACCACTTGCCAAGTAGTATAGGGTGCTTTCTTCATAAGTTTCATAACTTGGTGAAGTTGGAGTTTGATCTTGAGTTGCCTCGACGTAGATCATCTTCGGCATCGAAGTCGACGACCTAGCCCGATCATTTCTTCGACGATACCATCGCTAGAGTCCGGGATCCGATGATCGCAGTGGAGGGACGTCAACACGGAGCTATGGAGGTGGAGAATCGGATCTACAAAGGTTGTAGTCACTTCCCTTTTAGTTAAAGTTGTTAACTTGCATTGCATCGCCTTATCATCTAGTTAACGATCCGTATTAGGGTTTGTAGGCACATGAAAAAATTTGAATTGGGCAAGTTTGATCTATTGTGAGACCTCATTAGTGTGCCTAGAACCCTACAGGTTCTAGGGTCCAGTGGGAGACCATCTCGAGGAGTCGAGACCGGGTCTCCTAACCCTAGAATTGACAGCGTTACTTGCGGCTCTCGTAGGGGTCTTGGGATGTGGGTTTGGCTATTCATCGCGACCGTGGAATCCGTGTTTTATACAGGCTCGATATAAAACACGTACCTTCTAGTATATCCAGTATTTCATATGTTTCTTCTGCTGCTGATATACTGTGATGTGATCCTATTATATGCGTGAGACGAATGCTTTATTATTGTATATAAGATATATAATAAACGTTGCTTATGTTTTACACCCGCGCTAGTCCCGACCCGCTATGTCGTTAGTTAAGTAACCTAACGGTGCATAACGGAACATTGTGGCGAATACGGATGGCATAAGCGTACGTTGTATTTTCGTTTCTTCTGTGATGCTTAAGAAGCATAAATGATGGGATTTATTAATGAGATTAATAAAAGAAAAGAAACCTAAAAGATGTAGAATCAAATTTTCAAAAAGGGTAGCTACAGTTTTTGCTATGCACCGCGATATATGCGATATACCCTGCACCTTATTCGATGAGGAAAGAGCCGAGATCTCTTCACCGGGAGTGACCTCTTTAGAAAAACTAGTAGATGCTACAAACTCACGGTTTAGTTTTTGATTGCTTCTATAGTTCTTGCTTTGCACCGCGGTATTTGTGAAATATCCTGCACCTTATTCGATAAGAAAAGAGCCGAGATTCCTTCACCGGGAGTAACCTCTTTAGCGAAACTAGAAAAGCCTAAAAAACACTCCTTTTCAAAATCACTTGTTTCTACAACGATATCAAGTTCATTACGCTCATGGTTTTCTGAAAAACCTGCGTAGCCCTCCGTCATTTCAGATAAGTAATATTTAGTATTCGTGATGCGGTAGTTTGGCATGCGTCAAGGAGTAGTGTACTGTAGCTGATTACTACTTATCTGTAGCATGAGATGCAATTAGATTAGGGTATTCGTACGGCGTTGTTTGGCAGGTGTCAAGGGTCGTACGGATGGGTTTAATTCAATCACGAAATGTACGGGTTGAACTTGACTAGCGGACTATGGGTTGTTTGGCATGCGTCAAGGTCATAGCACGCTAGGGGTAAAAGCATTATTAGGAATTTCAAGCGTTGAAATTTGCAATGAGATTGCATACCTCCTATGAGATAGTTGGATCCCGATACCCCACTGCGAGTAAGAGTTACTCCTGGGAGAATTTTACACAGGACAATTAGCCGATCAAGTAGGTGTCTAGAAAGGTGTTAACGGGGTTATGCCTCAGGGAAAACGAGGTTTATTCTAATTAGGTCCGTGCGAAAGCACGGGGAACCTCCCTCAAAGTACCAACACTGGCCTGGCCGAAAGATTGGCGAACTTGTAAAGTGTAATTAATCACGACTAGTTTGACCTTTTAGGGTTTTAAGGAAGATTTGATAAAAACCAATGGGAGCCATCCTGATTAGATAAGATAATAACCAATCTAATCTTGCAAGAGCATACGCTAAAGTGTTTTCTTCTCTCTCTCTCCCTCCAGGTAGCGACCCTGTCAGGCCTTAATCAAGATAATAATATGGATGTATTGACTGAACCCGCTTTTATACTGAGCAGGGGAACATTGGTCCCGCTCCAACTTATAATAGTTATAAGTCTGAGCAGGAATTAGGAGAATATCCGGATTCTCACGCCACCCAAACAAAGAATAAGCATGTTGAAGCATATTCTTCAGGTGTGTTAGTTATCGAGAACTGTTTCTCAGTTCACTCTACGTTCTAGGTATTAGATACCGGATTGGTATCCAATATATGTAATATGTTACATGGGCTACGTAAAGGTAGGGAACTGAGAGAGGGTGATCATTCCGTAAGAGTAGAGAATGGTGCAAATGTTGCAGCCAAAGCAGTTGGCGAATATCACCTTGTCTTACCGAATGGTAATACATTGATTCCGAACGAATGCTATTACATTCCGACCCTGATATGCAATCTTATATCAGTATCTTTATTGAGTAAAGAAGGATATAATTTTGTAGTACAGGATAATCTTATGAACATCTTCCTGAATCAAAAGCTGATTGGATCAGGCTCGTTAAACAATGGCATATACGTTTTCAATCAAACTACAGTACTTAATGTGTAAAACACACAAAAGAGGAAGAGTTCAGAAATGAACGAATCCTTTTTGTGGCATTGTAGACTAGGTCATATCAATGCGACACGGCTAGCTAAGTTGCATAAGGATGTATATTTGAATCCGTTCGAATTTTCATCTTATGACACTTGCCAGTCATGTCTCAAAGGCAAGATGACCAAAACTCCGTTTAGTGGACACGGAGAAAAAGTTACAGAACTCTTGGGACTGATACACAGTGATGTATGTGGTCCCATGTCTACACATGCCAGGAACAGTTCTTCATACTTCTTTACATTCACTGATGATCTCTCAAGATACGGACATGTGTTCCTGTTGAAACACAAGTCTGAAGCTTTTGATAAATTCAGAGAATATAAGAACGAAGTAGAGAACCAAACGGGCAAAAGTATTAAGATCCTTCGATCTGATCAAGGAGGAGAATACTTGAGCAATGATTTTCTGGATTATCTAAAGAAGAATGGGATTCTCTCTCAGCTTACTCCTCCCTATACACCATAGCACAACGGTGTATCGGAGCGGAGGAATCGCACCCTATTAGATATGGTGCGATCTATGATGAGCACTGCTGAGTTGCCATTTCCTTCTGGGGGTATGCGCTTGAGACAGCCATAGACCTATTGAATAGGGTTCCCACCAAATATGTGCCAACCACTCCATATGAGATATGGATAGGAAAGAAAGCTCATCTTAATTACATTAAGATATGGGGTTGTCCGGCATATGTGAAAACACGAAATTCGGACAAGCTCGAGGCAAGGTCAGTTCTGTGCAAGTTTATTGGATATCCCAAGCATTCGCAAGTGTATATCTTCTACCACTCTGAGGAACAAAAAGTGTTTGTTTCTCGACATGCCACCTTATTAGAAAAGGGTTTTCTTATTAAACAAGATAGTGGCAATGAGGTAGAACAGGAAGAAGTTCCAGCAACACAAACTACGACAGAAGATTTGGTGGAACCAGAGGATTCAGTAGTTCCCGACGAACTCCAGCCTCTCCGCCGATCTAGTAGGGTTCCTCATCCACCTGAGAGATACTACGGTTTTCTCATTGACGGTGGAAGTGAGGATTGCATCATGGAAGATGATGACCTAACTAGCTTCGAGCAGGCCATCACGAGTGGGGACTCTGTGAAGTGGCTGGATTCAATGCGATCTGAGATGGAATCCATGTACACCAACAAAGTATGGACTTTGGAAGTTGCTCCTGAAGGGGTAAAACCCATTGGGAGCAAGTGGATCTTTAAGAAGAAACTTGGCGTAGATGGAAAAGTGGAGACTTTCAAAGCTAGACTTGTTGCAAAGGGTTTTCGTCAACGACCAGGTGTGGATTATGACGAAACCTTTTCTCCAGTGGCTATGCTTAAGTCCATCCGGATCTTACTTGCCATTGCTGCATACCATGAATACGAAATCTGGCAAATGGATGTTAAGACTGCCTTTCTAAATAGTGATTTAGAGGAGTGCGTGTATATGACTCAGCCAGAAAGCTTCGTAGAAAGTGGGAGCAGCGGAAAGGTGTGCAAGTTTCTTAAATCCATCTACGGGTTAAAGCAGGCATCGCGGAGTTGGAACATCTGTTTTGATGTTGTAGTCAAACAGTTTGACTTCATCAAGAATGTAGATGAACCTTGTATATACAAGAAGGTTGCAGAGAGTAAGGTCTTCTTCCTCGTATTGTACGTGGATGATTTACTCTTGATAGGAAATGATGTTCCTATGTTGCACTCGGTCAAGCTCTTCTTATCACAACGATTCTCAATGAAAGATCTATGTGATGCCTCCTACATTTTGGGAATCAAGATCTATAGAGATAGATCTAAACGGATATTGGGATTGTCCCAATCCAGGTATATTGAAACCATACTAAAAAGGTTTAGTTTGGAAGAATCCAAGCGTGGGAACCAACCCACGATCTCTGGACTTACTCTCTCCAAAGAGAAGTCTCCTAATACTGATTTGGAAAGAGCTCGCATGCAAGGGATACCCTATGCTTTGGCAGTAGGCTCTATCATGTATGCGATGCTATGTACCAGACCCAATGTAGCATACTCACTAAGTGTAGTGAGTAGGTATCAAGCAGATCCAGGAATGAGTCATTGGACAGCTGTGAAGAACATTCTCAAGTACTTGAGAAGAACTAAGGAGATGTTCTTGGTGTATGGTAACGGAGAACTCCAAGTGGAGTCCTTTACCGATTCGAGCTTCCAAAGTGATAAGGACGACTTTATGTCGCACTCGGGATTTGTCTTTACCCTAAATGGAGGGGCGGTTTGTTGGAAGAGTTCTAAGCAAGAAACCGTGGCAGACTCGACGATGGTGGCTGAATACATCGCTGCCAGCGATGCTACCAAAGAGGCTGTCTGGATGAAGAAGTTCATCACTGAACTTGGTATGGTTCTGTCCATTAAGCATCGAATACCTTTATATTGTGATAACAAAGGAGCTGTGGCTTTGGCCAAGGAACCAAGGTCCCATCAGAAGTCCAGACATATTCTGAGGCGGTATCACCTGATCCGGGAGATAGTTGATCGCCGTGAGATCGAGGTCAGGAGAGTTGACACGAAGGACAACACTGCGGATCCACTCACGATGGTCATTCCCCAGATACAATTTGAGAGACTCTTTGGGATGTTGGGTATGAGATACTACAACAGCTGACCTTAGTGCAAGTGGGAGATTGTTAGTTGTATATATACCCTAGAGGCCATTGTTGTACATATGATGTATATTATAGTGGATTCTTGGATATATATAAAGAGGACTTTCTTGCTCGACATGATAGTATGCTATTTGGTTTTACTTTGTCTTAACATGTTGACTTGTATTGGTTTACTGTCTTGCTCTCACATGTTGATAAAGCCCTTTGGATATGTACTTGACTACTGGGACTATGATGAGATCGTACTAGTGGGGCCAGGTAGTCAACGAGTACATTCTATAACTGTTCCTAGTCGAGGGAGTATCGAGACAGGGCATCGATACTCCGGAGTAGACTAGCGTATACGCATCTTGACCCGTATGATGGGCGATGAATGATCACATATCCAACGGTGTTTGACATCAAAGATGGTGTACGGGTGCTCAGTGGAGACTGGGTATACAGAACGGACTCGCCGAGAACTCCTAGATGGTATTATACCTATCGTCAGATAGCAGTTCTTCGGTGACACTGGTACAGGTTAGTCTGTAGACCCGAGATCGTCATAGAGTCTTGTATGATTCCCACTGTGCTTTGATTTCCACCTTACCACATCCAAGAGGGCGTGCAAAACGGTGGCTTTTGGGTACAGTCCCGAATCACATTGAGGCAATGAGCGATAGGAGGGGTTTCGTCTCTCCCGGTATAGGGAGTTGATGTTGTGCTGTGTTCGATTGGCTATAACTGGAAGTCCCTTGCCAGGGCTGATATTGAGTGCTACTGGTAAGAGTTATCAGTAGTTTCTCGACCAGTTATGAGCCTCACATCGACACGACTTATCAGTTACTGGGGTCTGACATTTACCACCCCTAGACTTGATATGCGACATATAAGACGAAGAGAACGGACTGTACGGTAGTGTTACTGATTTGATTCACAGGAGAATGTACATACTTGCTTGTTGATCTTCTGATCGCTCAATACCAGGGTGGCTGTTACGTTTAGCTGACCGCTTGCAGCATGTGGGTGTTTGATATGATCATCACCTACTGCCGGCGTATTGACGATTCTTTAGAGTCCTACACTGAGGTTTCTTGGCTTAGGTAAAACGGAGTAGGAGCACATATATGATATGTGCGTGACCGAGAATAATACAATATGAGATACCGTATTCCATTCTCACAATATATGATATCGGCCGGGTATATGTGATATAGCCGGTTTATCGGATCAAGTGTTGATTCGATGAAATTGTACATGTTATATTAGTCGGTTATATGTAATATAGCCGGATTGTCGGATCAAGTGTTGATTTGATAATTTAATGTATAATTATATATGTGATATATTACATTACGTTAACTAATATAAGCTCACTTTATTGATTCATTTTCTCACCAGATAATACATTGATATATATGCGATATATGTTAATTGTATTATTTTCTTTTGTTATATTATATATTATATATGTGATATATAATATTGTAACATGTTAGGGTTACAAATGCAACATGGTTGTTGAGTTTAAACCAAGTTATGGTTTGGATTAGGGTTAGCTTTTGGGTTAGCTTTTGGATGAGGTTCATGGATGCTTCATGAAGCATTGACTTTTTCATTTAGCTTTGATATTTTGTGTAGATATTTGTTAACCCAACCCAAACCCTTAACCTATGGTTTATTCTCTACAAGAGTTAAGCCTTTCATTCTTAACCTATGGTTGCAATTGTAACCACAACAATAATTCATTATTCATCACAAAATGTTTTCTTCTTCTTCCTCCTTGAAAAAGCTTCACGAGCTTTTGTGTTTGTGATGAAAAATGGTGAGAAATTGAAAACAAAAGAGAGCATAATTTCTACTTCATCATCCTCATCTATTCCAGCCACTTAGATTAGGGTGTTCACTTCACTAATACTTGATTAGAGAAGTGTAAGCTTGGGTTTGTGATTCTTCAAGGTAGATCATCTTAGATCAAGAAGACTTCAAGCAAGATGCATCATTCACCTTTTGGAGCCTCACGAGAGTCGGTGTTCTTGATGATCGCAGCGAAGGGACCTCAACACGGAGCTTATGAAGCGAATGAACGGACTACAAAGATTGTAATCCTAATCTCTCTAGTTCTTTGTATGTGATACATACTTGTTACCCTAGATTTTCTAGTAAAGATTCATGGTTTGCTTGCTTTGCACCTCTCTAATTTTTAAAACGGCATGAGTGATGCTACCAAACCCTAGACTAGGTGCAAGGGAATCCCAACGCATACAGACACCTGCATGCAAAGAACTAACTCCCAATTCTACCAGGGGGCCGGCGAGCTCAGACAACATGAAGGTTTCACTGGGTTGAGGGGGGTGAAACGGGTCTGTATCACAACACAACACCCTAATTACAATGTATAGTATTCTGTATAAGTTTATTTACCCAGAAAATAACCACAGAAATAGCAGATTCATCATATCCTAAAACTTGATTTAAAACCGTTTTAAAACACTAATTAGCGACATTAAGGTATTTTAGTGTAAATTTGTGAAAAGACTTGGATTATATAACTCTAACAACCCTTAATTAACCTACTCAAGCCATAAAAACCCTATCTTAACCTAATCTCCTCTTAAAACACATAATTAGCACTAATTACCACTTAAACACTACATTAAGCTAAATAAACTAAAAGTTAGCAATTAAGTAATTAGTTTAGGCTTATACCTCAAGATGGTTGAGGAGGTGATCCAAACAAGCTAGCACCTATGGAGACTTGGCAAAGTACCATGCTTGATTGCAAGAAGGGAGAGTAGTAATGATTTTGGCTAGAATTTTGTTAAGCTTGTGGACTTTTGATGGACTTGAGGCTTATAAATGAAGAGGAGAAGAAGAAAAAGATGAAGGGGAGGTTCTGCAGCTAGAACCGAGCTTGAAGGAGGGAGAGAGTGTGTGAGGGTGTGTGTGTGTGATGGTCAAACCCCCCCATGCCTCTTAATTGCACCATGCCACCTTTTTCATTTCTTTTCTTTTGTCTTCTTTTAAATGGAAATCTAGAACCATAGAAGAATTAGAGGGAAAAGCAAGCTACAAAATTAGTGTTGATTTGTTATGATTGCCAAAACACATATTAACCTAGGGTAATACTAGATTAGTGCATGTTTAATAAAAATCTTGCTTAGTAAATAATAAATAATAAAAATGGATAGTGTCACGACCCAAATATGGATCGTGACCGGCACTTAAAACACGTGACATCTAAAGACATCGACGAAATCTAAGTAAGCCGAAACCCGGAATCTAAACCCTTTTTGAAAGTATTTGAGGTGAGGTTTAAATAATCATCCCATAAAATCAGTTTAAAATAACATCTAGTTTTAATGAAGTGTGTTGAAAAGCATTTATGGCATTTTGAAACTTGACATCCCTCCTTTACATTTTTATAAAAACCCGTTACAACATAATAAAATAGCATCCCAACGGAAACTAGTCTCCACGTCCAAACGATGGAGCAACCAATCAATCTAATTCAAAAGTCGACTCCAAAGAGTGTGACAACTCAAGACACAACTCTAATCCTCGCTTCTAAGTCCATAATATACCATTTCTAAGTTGATGGAGTTTTCGCTAAATACAAGAATATATGAAAAATCAAGAGTGAGTAGGATACAATAACTCACTTACCCATCAATCCCCAAAAGAATGTGTGCCCAAACCGTTGATAATTCAAGTGGTAAAACCTGCAAGAAACTGTGGCACAATGAGGATGAGTTGCTAACTCAGTGAATTAAAGCACATCTAAAGGTAGAAATCGAAATGCATGACGATACCTAAGTCATAAGTATAGTCCTATCATAATCAGTATCGATATACTATATGATATGAAAAGGTACAATACTAACTATCATGCAATCACAAGTATAATATCTTAATGTCATATGAATCAAAATCATGAATCTATTATCCGTATTGGAATTCCCTTCTTGTCTATGAATGTCTGTACAAATATATGCAGGTACTGTCCCCAAGGTCAGTCCTGGTGGAATCCAATAAATACATATCTAACTGTGTACCTCATGATAATGATCACATCAATACACATATAGATGTCTAGCATCGACATTGAAATCCGCAATCTCTCATGTCCAGCATCAACACGTAAAATACAAATACCGTCGACACCATCTCAACAGATGATCGCCACCCGATATCCTGGCTACGATCAGTATCCCCTGGATATCCGCCGTGCTCAATCGAACCCCGGCCAGTATCCCCTGGATATCTGCCGTTCTCGTTTCTATCTACGGTCAGTATCCCCTGGATATCTGCCGTGTTCATTTTTATCTCCGGAATCGAGTCACCTCGTTAGGCTCCCATACCTCAAATGCGGCTATCCTGCCCCTCGGTCTCGACCGGGTTCACCATGTATCCAACTGTATATCTTCCCTACTCAGTCTGGATAACGTAAAAATCCGCGACCGTATATCTCCCCCACTCTGTCCGGAACAAAACCAGAAAACACAAAACTCATGGTGGACGTTTTACTCATCATATCAAAATATCAAGTAAGGAATAAGAATAATTGCATAGATTGAATTGATGATATACTATATATGTATATATATAACAGTGTCCCATACCACCGATATATATATCATCAGGAGTACAATACTTAGAAATCACAAGAAATCAAATACACCATCTATAGTACTACAACATGAATAGGAAAAGACTGCGAAATCATATCACATAACATAATGATTTCAATTCTAATGTGTCATGGTACTACTAATGATGTGTAGTGTAGCATACGCGTCTGTGCTCGTGCAACATGGAAATCATTAGTATTTATGCAGGTGTTCTACGGTGTAACAATCTATATATTAACACATATATAACAGAAAGATTCTACGGTGACATGGCAATACCAATGAGGTGTAGTGTAACATATATTTACGTACTTGTGCAGCATAGAAATCATTGGTATTTGTGCAGTGTTCTTTCAGAGTGCGTATATCGCGGAAACGTATAATATTGATAATATATTGCAAACCTATAAATTTATTTAAGCACAATTATTGTAATTACTTGCTATGAGCAATACCATTATCTTTAGAAATGATCGGAACGTTAAGTTTGAATTTAGGAAGCCGCCTTAGATTTAAAATAGATGATTGTTTTTAGAAACTGGCACGCATCCTGGTCGTTTATTTCAAAGACAACGAACAGTGGTTTTTAAAATAATATAGCTCATACCAGTATTACATCATAAAACAGAACATAATCTATTTCTACGAGTCAAAGAATAAATTGGCCGTTATTCGGCATACAAAGTTCATCATGTTGGATATATGTATGCCCTAGAGGCCATTATATGATAGTGGATGTATTTATACATGTTTATATATATATATATTCAGTATACATTCTTGCTCGACATGATAGTATGCTATCTGGTTCTTCTTTATCCGACATGTTGATTTGATCATGCTTTTATTCATTCACACATGTTGATAAAGCCCTGAGGATATTGGCTTGACTACAGTGATTATGATAGAGATCATACTAGTGGGACATCTGTAGTTTATAAGCATATCCTGAAATGTCCCTAGTCGTAGGTGTATCGAGACGGGGCATCGATATACCAGAGTAGACTAGCGTATAACATACTAGACCCATATGATGGGTGATGGATGTTCCCACATTCATCGATGTTTGACATCGAGATCGTATACGGGTGCTCAGTGGTGACTGGGTACACTGGACGGACTCGCCGAGAAGTCCTATATGGGATTATATCTATCGTCGGATAGCAGTTCTCAGGTGACACTGGTGCAGGTTAGTCTGTAGACCCGAGATCGTCAAAGAGTCTTGTGTGTTCTCCCACTGTACTTTGATTACCACCCTACCACGGCTCTACTGAGTCGTGCAAACAGGTGGCCGTTGGGTACAGTCCGGAGACACACGAAGGCGATGAGCGATAGGAGGCGTTTCGTCTCTCCCGGTATTGGGAGTTGATGCTGTGCTGTGCTCGACTGGCTATATCAGTAAGTGCCTGGCCAGGGCTGTTGAGATTTGCCGATAAGTGTTATCAGTAGTTTCTCGATCAGTTATAGACCTTTCATCGGCATGACATATTGAGTTATTGGGGTCGACGTTACCATCCCTAGGCTCGATATGCAGCATATCTGACGAAGAGACCGGACTGTACGGTACTGTTGCCGGTTGGCTCGACGGGAGTTGTAACAGGTTCGCTTGTTTTCTTCTGATCGCTTAATACCCGGATGGCCGTTACGTTTAGCTGACCGCTTGCGGCTTGGGGGTGCTTGATATTATCATCACCCACTGCCGGCGTATTGATGAGTCTTAGAGTCCCACAAAAGAGTTACCTAGTCCAGGCAAAACGTTGTGATGCGCATATGGGATATGTGCGTGGGCCTGGTTAAAATGCGCATATGAGATACCGTATATTAATCGGGCGGCTTGCTTTTGGTCGGGTCGTATGTGATATGACCGGATTGATAAATCATGTGTTGATTTATCATTTAACCATTAGTTTCTCACCTGAAATCCTTTCTTGTCTTTATGCATGCATGTATGCACTCATTCTCATTCATGCACATAGGATGTGCATGCACACATACATGCATACATAAAGGTTATCATGGTTGTATATATATGAGATGGTGGCAATATGAGACTCACACCTTATAATTATATATATGGATATATATTGCATTTGTTTTAAAACAAAAGAAAAGAAAAAGATTAATACATGATTATCTTCTACACTCTTCTTTGAACTAACCATGTTCACCTACTTTTTAACCATGTGTTAATCTTTCTTTTATGTTTTAACTCAAGTGCAATAATATCCATATAATGTAACTATGGTTTGAGATGAAGAGTGGAAAATATATATACTTATATTTTTTTATTTTTCATAACACAATTATCATTCTCTTGATATTTCAAAAGCCATCATCTTCTTCCTCCTTGCTCTTTTGCTCTCTAGATTTCTCAAGTGAGAAAAACACTCATCAAGTTAGGATTTTGAAGTGAGAAAACCAACCACAACACCATTCTACACTAGTCTTGCCCACTTGTGAAGAGTGTTAGCTTCCATTTTCTTCTCTTGATCTTGCGAAGTACAAGCTTGGACAAAGAGGACTCCGGGTGGATCATCGTGGACCTAGAGGTTCTTAAGCGGACGTTTTCCAACCCCCATGTAGCCGAGAAGTCTAGCGTAGGGAGTTACAAATGTTGTACTCTCAAAACCCTAGCTTTATCTACTTGTGATGATGTGTTTGTTTAGAAACCCTAAAATTCTAGTGATTATTCTTTGCATGTTGACTTAGCACCTTAAAAATTAAATTTTGAGACATGCGATGCTTGCAAACCCTTCATAAGGTGCTAGGTAAACCTAACATTGGTATCAGAGCCGAACTAGAACTTTAGGCGACATTTTAACGAAGTTAAAACTCCGATCGAACCAAAATACGGACTTTTAGAACACTCTCTGGACATTTTTTCAAACTGTGGTTTTTTCAGAATTAAAAATATGGAAAAAATTCAGCAGGGAATTCTAAGAACAACTGTAGAAAACGAAGCCATGAACAGTATATCCCACCGCGGAACCACGGCCAGAGCTTGCTTAGGCCGCGGCTCCGCGGTCATACTGATGACTCATTGCCTCGTTTTTATACACTGTTCTTCCTACCTGCTTGTATATATTTTTGGGTATTTTTAATTTGAATCTAGTGTTGTATGTTCTGGAGATTGTTTTGGATTCCATGATTCGATCGGAATTTCAATTTCATGTTTTTTTTTCCGGGTAACATAGAAAGTATTGAATTGTTCGTACGAGTATCATTTACTCACTTTTTCACGGTGTTTAAATCTTTCGGAAATACGTGCAAGTTTTGTGATGGACCCTCTAGAAGAAAACAAACCTTAACTCGATTATGTGACCGTCTTGAACTGCCTTTTGAACCTTAGGGTTTGGGGCAGTACGGCGTGCCACATGTGAGGCGTTGGCTTGACCCTTCTACGGCTGGACCACTACTACAATGACACATCCCGGGTTTTTTGAACTCCGCTCAAGTGTTGAGCTTTAGGAAATTTTGGGTATTTGATTATTCGATCGAAATGTTTAATACTATGTATTTATCTGGAATGTGATACAATATGTGGAATTCATATAGTTAGGCATGAAATGCGAGGTATGTGATATCTCGGATTTACGATGTCTAAAGAGAATGTGGATTCCAAATATTGTAGTTTTACACTTTCTTTTCTGTGACCGTAAGTGTAGTATGTAGTGGTATTGCCGATCTTCGTTGCTATACATCGACGACGATCGGTGTATGCATACTTACTTACGTTGATGATATTTGATATTATGCGATGCTGAGATATGATGTGCAGGATTGTCGCAATTGAATAGCCTTGGGGTTTTTATGTGAGATGAGAGTTTTATTTTCATTCATGTAAAATTCAAATGTAATGTAATATTCTTTTATTTGGGGCACTTCCGGGTTGAGGTTGATGTCACCAGTGTTGTATATTATTTACTTTTCCGCATTAGGATAGACCCAAGGAGGGGAGCACAAGTGACCGGGTTCTGGGGTTCAGTGGGAGGCCATCTCGAGGAGTCGAGACCGGGTCTCCTAAACTCCAGGATTGGTAGGGTCGCTTGCCGCTCTCGTAAGGGTCTAGGGGTGTGGGCTTGGCTATTCATCGCGACTGTGGAATCCGTATTTTCTATTGTTGGCTAGATACTAAATACAGACGTCCTAGTATATCCCACATTATATCTATGTTTCTGCGGCCTGTGTTCAGTGATATCTGAGACGAATGATATATTATATATGAGATATATAGTAGACGTTGCTTATGTTTTACACCCGCGCTAGTCCCGTCCCGGTATGCCGTTAGTTAAGTAACCTAACGGTGTATGACGGAACATTGCGGCGAATGCGGATGGCATAAGCGTACGTTGTATTTTCGTTTCTTTTCTATGATTGGCTTAAGGACTTAAATGATGGGACTGCATTAATATGATTAATGTAAAGAAAATAAACCTAAAAAGATGTTGTAGAATCAGATTTGAAAACCACTCGGCTCTTTATGAAAAAGCTACATTTCAAAACTGCGGAGCTTAAGCCACTCCTTTTGAAAACTATTTGATTCTACAACGATATCAAGTTCAAAGCGTTAAAGATTTTCTTAAAAATCATCCGCAGCCCTCCATCATTTTAGGAAGTAGTGTACTTAGTATTCGTGCTACGTTTGTTGACTTTAGTTAAGGCGTAGTGTACGGTAGCTAAGTGATGTCTTCCTACACTGCATATGATGCAGATTAATTAGGACATTCATGCGACTTTGTTGACCATAGTTAAGGGTCATATGGGTGGGTCTAATTAATCAAGAAATGACGGGTAGAACTTGACTGGTACTTATGATTTGTTGACCATAGTTAAGGTCATAAGTACTAGGGGTAAAAACCGCATCGGGAATTTCAAGTATTGAGATTTGCAATAAGATTGCATACCTTCCATATGATGGTTGGATCCCGATCCCACTGTGGGCAATAGTTGCTCCTAGGAGAGTTTTGCAGTTTACAATTAGCTAACTCATTAGGTGTCTAGAAATGTGTTAACGGGGCTACGGCTCTGGGAAAACGAGGTTTACTTTAATTAGGTCCGTGCGAAAGCACGGGGAACCTCCCTCAAGTACCGACACTGGCCTGGCTGAACGGTTAGCGAAGTTGTAGACTGTAATTAATCCTGGCTAGTTTTATTTTTAAGGTTTGAAAGAAAAACTTGATTAAAGCAGTGGGAGACATCGATTAGATAAGATAATAACCAATCGGATCTTTGCAAGAGCTTTCGCTGAGTGTATTCTTTTCTCTCTCTTAATGGCAGATACCAATGACTGGACTCAAGCTTCTACTAGATAAAAACAAACTGAATGAGACCAATTATAAAGACTGGTTGAGGAATCTAAAAATAGCCTTGACTTATGATAAAGTATCATATGTCCTCACGGCTTCAGTCCCGCCCGTCCCAGGTCCAAAATCCTCAGTGCGGACAAAGAAGTCCGCAAGACATGGGACGCTGATTGTGCCACGGCCAAATGCCTCGTGCTCGCATCGATGGACAACACATATCAAAAGAAGCATGAGAATATGGACATTCAAGACATATTTCTCCATACAAAGGAGTTGTATGGAGAGCAATCCCGCGTATTACGATACGAAGCATCAAGGAAATTGTTTCAGATTCGAATGGCCCCTGGCACATCAGTAGGAGACCATGTTCTGGAGATGATAGCTCTCATAGAAGAGCTTGACGACCTTGGATGGACGATGGATAATGAACAATATACGAATATTATTCTGCAGTCCCTTCCCTCCACCTTTGCTCAATTCATAGTCAACTTCAACATGCACAACATGGAGAAGGAACTACCTGAACTCCTTAATATGTTAAGGAGTGCAGAGAGCACACTGAAATCAGTAAAAACTCCCGTTATGACTGTTGGACAATCTTCCTCTTCTCGTCCAAAGGCTAAGGCCAAATGAAAGAAAAAGAAGAAACCCACCAATCCTAAGGGTGGAGTTAAAAAGGTGAAGGGAAAGGAAAAGTCCAAAGCTGGAGACTCGGGGAAAGGGGAATGTTTTCATTGCCACAAAACAGGACATTGGAAGCGCAACTGTATGAAGTACTTGAATCTCAAGAAGAAGCATGGAGATGCTTCCGCTTCAGGTGTGTTTGTGACAGAAAACTGTTTTTCAATAAACTCTGCTTCCTGGGTATTAGATACCGGTTCAGGTTCTCACATTTGCAATTCTATGCAGGGGTTGAGAAATAGCAAGGTTTTGAAGACAGCTGACCATACTCTCCGCGTTGGAAATGGTTCCAATGTACATACAGTCGCAGTGGGAGATTATCATTTGGGGTTGCCATCTGGGTGTATATTGGTTTTGAACCCATGTTATTTTGTACCAAGTATGCTTTGTAATATTATATCTGTTTCTTTGTTAGACAATGAAGGATATAATTTTGTATTGCAGAACAATGTTATGAACATTCACCTGAATCAAATGTTGGTTGGGTATGGTACGCTTAATAACGGGATATACGTCCTAAATCAACACACAGTTTTCAACATACAACACACTAATAAAAGAAAACTTTCAGAAATAAATGAAGCTTTTCTTTGGTACTGTAGACTTGGTCATATTAACGAAACAAGACTAAACAAGTTACACAAAGATGGATATTTAAATCCTTTTGAATATAAATCTTATGCGACTTGCCAGTCTTGTATCAAAGGTAAAATGACCAAAACTCCGTTTACCGGACACGGAGAAAAAGCTACCGAGCTCCTAGGACTCATACATAGTGATGTATGTGGGCCAATGTCTACACAGGCTAGAGGCGGTTTTTCTTACTTCATTACTTTCACTGACAATTTCTCAAGATTCGGACATGTATTTTTATTAAAGCACAAATCCGAAGCTTTTGAGAAATTCACTGAATATAAACAAGAAGTAGAAAAACAAACCGGCTTGAGTATCAAAATGCTTCGATCAGATCGAGGTGGGGAATACCTCAGTACAGAATTTGCAAACTTCCTAAAAGAGAATAGGATTCTCTCTCAGCTCACTCCTCCTTACACACCACAGCACAACGGTGTGTCTGAACGACGGAATCGGACCCTATTAGATATGCTCCGTTCCATGATGAGTGATACTGAGTTACCTGTCTCATTTTGGGGGTATGCATTGGAAACTGCATCGTTTCTTTTGAATAAGGTTCCAACCAAAACCGTGTCTACCACGCCATATGAGATATGGCATGGAAAGAGACTATCTCATAAGAGAATTAAGATTTGGGGTTGCCCGGCCTATGTTAAAAAGCAGAATCCGGACAAACTCGAGACTTGGTCGGTCATATGTAACTTTGTGGGATATCCAAAGAACTCTTATGGATATCTATTCTACCACAAGGAGGAACAAAAGGTGTTTGTTTCTCAGTATGCCACATTCTTAGAAAAAGAGTTTTTCACAGATAAAGATGATGGAAATGTGGTGGATCTAGAAGAGGTTCTAGAGACACAAACTACAAATGACAACTTGGTTGAACCAGCTGTTGCAATAGAAACTGAGGATCCTCGGCCACTCCGTAGGTCAGGTAGGACTTCTCGCCCACCGAAGAGGTACTACGGTTTCCTCATTGATGGTGACAGAGAAGACTGCATCATGGAGGATGATGATCCTACCAGTTTTCAGTAAGCTATCACGAGTGGAGACTCTGTGAAGTGGCTGGATGCCATGAGATCCGAAATGGAGTCTATGTACACTAACAAAGTATGGACTTTGGACGTTGTACCCCCTGGGGTAAAACCTGTGGGGTGCAAATGGATCTTTAAAAGAAAGATTGGTGTAGATGGGCAGGTAGAGACCTATAAGGCAAGACTTATGGCGAAGGGTTTTCGTCAAAGACCAGGTTTGGACTATGACGAGACTTTTTCGCCCATAGCCATGCTTAAATCCATTCGGATCCTACATGCTATTGCTGCTCACTACGACTATGAAATCTGGCAGATGGACGTTAAAACGGCATTTCTAAATGGAGATTTAGAAGATTGCGTTTATATGGATCAGCCGGAGGGCTTTATTGACAGTGGGAGCAGCGGGAAAGCATATAGATTGCTTAAATCCATATATGGGTTAAAGCAGGCATCACGGAGTTGGAACATTTGTTTCGATGATGTTATCAAAGAGTTTGATTTCGTCAAAAATCCAGATGAACCTTGTGTTTATAAGAAGGCTGTAGGAAGAGCTTACACATTCCTTGTATTGTACGTGGATGACATTCTTCTGATAGGAAATGACATTCCTATGCTACAGTCGGTCAAATCTTTCTTATCACTATGGTCCTCCATGAAGGACCTGGGTGATGCCACATACATCCTGGGCATAAGGATCTATAGGGATAGATCCAAAAGGTTATTGGGATTGTCCCAAACCAGGTACATCAACACCATCCTAAAAAGGTTTAGTATGGAAGGCTCCAAACGGGATGCCTTACACGCTTGCCATGGGGTCACTCTCTCCAAGGACTCTTGCCCAAAGACCGATGAAGAGAGAGCTCGTATGAGCATTATACCCTATGCTTTGGTAGTAGGATCTATAATGTATGCGATGTTATGTACATGCCCAGATGTAGCTTATGCACTTAGTGTAGTAAGCAGGTATCAATCCAACCCTGGGGAGAATCACTGAATAGCTATGAAGAACATTCTTAAGTACTTGCGAAGGACTAAAGAATTGTTCTTTGTGTATGGTAATGGAGATCTCCAAATGGAGGCCTTTACCGATTCGAGCTTCCAAAGTGATAAGGACGACATCAAATCTATCTCTGGGTTTGCATTTACCCTCAATGGAAGGGCGGTAAGTTGGAAGAGTTCCAAACAGGATACCGTTGCAGACTCTACGATGGAGGCTGAGTACATTGCTGCAAATGATGCCGCCAAGGAAGCCGTCTGGATGAGGAAGTTTGTCTCGGAGCTAGGAGTAGTTCCAACCATTATTGATCCAATACCATTGTATTGTGATAATAATGGGGCTATGGTGTTAGCCAAGGAGCCCAGGTCCCATCAGCGATTCAGACACATCCTGAGGCGCTTTCATTTGATCCGGGAGATTGTTGATCGCCGTGAGATCGAGATTAAGATAGTAGACACAAAGAATAACGCCGCGGATCCACTCACCAAGGCCCTCCCTCAGCCGCAGCATGAGCGACTTTTTGAGATGTTGGGTATGAGATACGCCAATAACTGGCCTTAGTGCAAGTGGAAGATAGTTGGATATATGTATGCCCTAAAGGCCATTATATGATAATGAATGTATTTATACATGTTTATATATATATATATATATATATATTCAGTATACATTTTTGCTCGACATGATAGTATGCTATCTGGTTCTTTTTTATCCGACATGTTGATTTGATCATGCTTTTATTCATTCACACATGTTGATAAAGCCCTGAGGATATTGGCTTGACTACAGTGATTATGATAGGGATCATACTAGTGGGACATCTGTAGTTTATAAGCATATCCTGAAATGTCCCTAGTCGTAGGTGTATCGAGACGGGGCATCGATATACCAGAGTAGACTAGCGTATATCATACTAGACCAATATGATGGGTGATGGATGTTCCCACATTCATCGATGTTTAACATCGAGATCGTATACGGGTGCTCAGTGGTGACTGGGTACACTGGACGGACTCGCCGAGAAGTCCTATATGGGATTATATCTATCGTCGGATAGCAGTTCTCAGGTGACACTGGTGCAGGTTAGTCTGTAGACCCGAGATCGTCATAGTGTCTTGTGTGTTCTCCTACTGTACTTTGATTACCACCCTACCACGGCTCTACTGAGTCGTACAAACAGGTGGCCGTTGGGTACAGTCCCGAGACACACGAAGGCGATGAGCGATTGGAGGGGTTTCGTCTCTCCTGGTATTGGGAGTTGATGCTGTGCTGTGCTCGACTGGCTATATCAGTAAGTCCCTGGACATGGCTGTTGAGATTTGCTGATAAGTGTTATCAGTAGTTTCTCGATCTGTTATAGACCTTTCATCGGCATGACTTATTGAGTTATTGGGGTCGACGTTACCATCCCTAGGCTCGATATGCAGCATATCTGACGAAGAGACCGGACTGTACGGTAGTGTTGCCGGTTGGCTCGACGGGAGTTGTAACAGATTCGCCTGTTTTCTTCATATCGCTCAATATCCGGGTGGCCGTTACGTTTAGCTGACCGCTTTCAGCTTGGGGGTGCTTGATATGATCATCACCCACTGCCGGCGTATTGACGAGTCTTAGAGTCCCACAAAGGAGTTACCTAGTCCAGGCGAAACGTTGTGGTGCGCATATGGGATATGTGCGTGGGCCCGGTTAAAATGCGCATATGAGATACCGTATATTAATCGGGCGGCTTGCTTTTGGTCGGGTAGTATGTGATATGACCAGATCGATAAATCAAGTGTTGATTTATCATTTAACCATTAATTTCTCACTTGAAATCGTTTCTTGTCTTTATGCATGCATGTATGCATTCATTCTCATTCATTCTCATTCATGCACATAGGATGTGCATGCACACATACATGCATATATAAAGGTTATCATGGTTGTATATATAGGAGATGGTAGCAATATGAGACTCACACCTTATAATTATATATATGGATATATATTGCATTTGTTTTAAAACAAAAGAAAAGAAAAAGGTTAATACATGATTATCTTATACACTCTTCTTTGAACTAACCATATTCACCTACTTTTTAACCATGTGTTAATCTTTCTTTTATGTTTTAACTCAAGTGCAATAATATCCATATAATGTAACTCTGTTTTGAGATGAAGAGTGGAAAATATATATACTTATATTTTTTATTTTTCATAACACAATTATCATTCTCTTGATATTTCAAAACCCATCATCTTCTTCCTCCTTGCTCTTTTGCTCTCTAGATTTCTCAAGTGAGCAAAACACTCATCAAGTTAGGATTTTGAAGTGAGAAAACCAACCACAACACCATTCTACACTAGTCTTGCCCACTTGTGAAGAGTGTTAGCTTCCATTTTCTTCTCTTGATCTTGCGAAGTTACAAGCTTGGACAAAGAGGACTCCGGGTGGATCATCGTGGACCTAGAGGTTCTCAAGCGGACGTTTTCCAACCCCCAAGTAGCCGAGAAGTCTAGCGTACGGAGCTACAAAGATTGTACTCTCAAAACCCTAGCTTTATCTACTTGTGATGATGTGTTTGTTTAGAAACCATAAAATTCTAGTGATGATTCTTTGCATGTTCACTTAGTACCTTAAAAATTTAATTTTGAGACATGTGATGTTTGCAAACCCTTCATGAGGTGCTAGGTAAACCTAACACATCATTTCCGATATGTATAAATCCTTGTATTATAGCTCATCATATCGCTATATCCCTATCATCTTAAGTACGTCATGATCCCTCATACAACTCATCAAATCATACCCATATCCTACGGATCAAATAACACGTATATCTCATTTAAAAACTACATATGAAGCTTTATGCAAATGGAGGGTATACAAGATGCAATACCATATCAATGCTTTGCCGAAAAGCTAAAGTTAAGTAGATATCATAATAATAATCATAAGGTTGTGGGGGTGCTATACACCATCCACCCGACTATCTCCGTAGATGTAAATCTACTCACCGAAAATACGTCGTATCCACTCAGGAATCGCCAATCCTTTTCCTTTCCTCGCGGCCTCCAAAATTCCCGTATTGGAATCTAACATTGCAACAACTTGTATAAGGAAACGGCTACATTCCGATACGTCAAAATCAATAAAACGCAAGTTGTGTGTGCAAATTACACTACGTACGACCATTGCAAACGACCTAATACTTAACCTCATTGAAATATAACCCAACTCTGCATCGCGACAGAAAACAGGTCACGCTACGTTTTACCCGTATCGTATTTTGGGTTTTTAGGTACCTTTTCCAATATTAACTTTCAGATTTTATATACAGTTAAACTAACTTGTTTAAATAATACCAAAATGGCCAAAACTCTACACAGAAACCTACCCCACAAGCCAAAACATCCTAGCTCCCTACAAATCCGGCGACGCCGGAATTTCCCTATTGGTCGCCGGCCCAAAACCGATTCCCCTGGTTCGTGCCCCTATGGTTTGCTCTAGGTTCAACATACATCATTTTGGTACTGTTTTGTTAAGTTAAATTTATCTAAACTACAGCAGATTACTACAGGGTCCAATTTTGCTTAAAATACGATATTATGGACACTTTGATTTCCATCTTTGAACTAGTTACAGAATTTAATCCCTACTGTGATTAAGGATTTTACCTTCACGTAATTTGCTAGAAGAACACCCTCCAAGATGCACAATCTCCTTGTCCTAACTTGATGTTGGAACTCCTTAGCCATTCTCTCCTTCTCACTTCTCTTTTCTTTTATTTTTCTTTTCTTGTTCTTCATTTTTTTTAACTTCTGAAATTTTCTGAATGTTTAACTTAGTAAAATGATATGAACACCTTAAATAAAAGGATAAAGGGAAGGGTGAGGTGTAGGAGGAGGTGTCACCAAGCAAGATGTGGTGGTTTCATGCAAGGAGAAGGTGTGGGGAGTGTGTTGTGCATGAGAGGAGGTGGTGGCAATATTTTATCATTTCTAAAATGAATTATCATGATAAAATTCCGAACTAACTTTATCTAACCCCTTTTCTACTTACACCCTTAACAATTTCCCATTTTGCACAAAATCCTAAACTTTATATAAATACCCTTCAAACCTATGTTATTATAAAACACCATTTTTTATTAAAATGAAGCTAAAATTCACATTAAAACCCTTATAATTTATTATATTGCATACTAAAATTAAAATTTAATTTGTTTTACATATATCATATGAAATTGTTTTATTTGGTTTTAATAACTTTTTAATTTAACACTAATTAATTAATTTTATTCGTTTCCAAATTTTCTGAATGTTACAATATTCCCCCTTAAGAAAATTCGGTCCCCGAATTTAAAACTTAAGTAACGTACCATTAAAAAGATGTGGAAATTTCTTTCACATCGTATCCTCAGTCTCCCAAGTAATCTCTTCGCGATTCTTTCCTTGCCAAAGAACCATTACAGATGGCAGTACCCTCGATCTTAGTTTCTTTGCATGCCTATCTAGAATAGCTATAGGCTGCACTGCATAGGATAAATTCGGCTCAAGCTGTAAGGTCTGATGCTGGATCGCGTGAGAAAGATCGTGAAGATACTTGCGAAGTATCGAAACGTGAAACACCGGATGCACATCAGGAAAACTCGGTGGAAGTGCTAACCGATAAACTATAACACCTACTCTCATTAGAATCTCGCAGGGTCTGACACATTTGGGGTTGAGCTTTCCCTCTTTCCCGAAACGCATCACACCTTCATTGGAGACACACGAAGGAACACATGGTCTCCCACATCAAACTTGAGTTTACGGCGTCGCCGATCAGCATATGATTTCTGTCTGCACTGGGCTGCTCTCATTCTGTCTCGTATCAGTTGAATCCTTTCCGTAGTCTCCTGTACTAACCGCGGTCCCAAAATGCTACTCTCGCTCAGTTCCGTCCAGCAAACAAGCGATCGACATTTTTTCCATACAAAGCTTCAAGGGGAGCCATCTAGATCGTCTTCTGAAAACTATTATTGTACGAAAATTCTATCAAAGTTAAGTGACGATCCCAACTACCACCGAAATCAAGGCTGCAAGCGCGAAGCATATCCTCTAAATTTTGAATGGTCCGCTCTGACCGACCATCCGTCTGTGGGTGAAAAGCTGTGCTAAAACTCAATCGTGTACCAAGAGTTTCTTGAAGTTTCTGTCATAGCCTGTTAGTAAACTGGGTACCCCTATCTGACTCTATGCTCGTTGGAACTCCATGCAATCGGACAATCTTGTCGATATATGTAATGTTTTAAAAAATAAATAAATAAATAAATAAAATCCATTAGGTGAGTTTTCTGATAATCGGTAAAATAAACCGTATTTTCCGTAAAACTTAACTATAATTATTTTTCGATATAGATTTAAATACGCCTATTTTAACTATGCAATTCCTAGTAATTGATATTATTTGGTCACTTATAAATTTCTAGTCTACCTAAATATTTTTCCTTAATTAATTATTTTAAATAATATTATAAGCTTTTAATTAGTGATAATTACAAAATGAGAATGGGTAAATTATACGATTATTAACCATGACAACTTATTAACAAGTTTGTAACATATTCTATTTTCCTCCATTTCTCTCCAAGTTCTAGAGAATTCTGGTTTAATTAGAAAAGAAATTAAAACAGAATTTAAGAAAGGTGTATTAAATGAGACTTGTAGGGTGTCTAAACTAGAATTTCCACACACCTAAACACACACACACACCCAAGCTTCAACCTGGGCCGAGCCCTCCCCCACCTCCATTCTCTCTCTTTAACATCTTTTTTCTTACACCAAACATGAAGGAAATTAATAAATTAATGAAAGAACATAATATAAGATACAAAAGGGACATTCTACACACATCCATAAGCTTCACCCTCTCTCTAATTCTCCCAACCTGCACATGGCTGAGCCCTCTTCCCCCACGGCAGCCCCTCATTTCTCCCCCTCCTTTTCTCATCAAAACTCTTCAAAAAATTCACGAAAAATCAATAAAAAATCCCATAAATTCCTAAATTAATCTTTACCCATGATTCTTTGGCCAAATAAGCTTGGATCTTGGAGCAAAGGAAATATTTTGGAGTTCAAGTTGCATGTTGATCTCATGAATTGGAGGTATAATCCTGCGTCCATATTTTGATTGTTGATTAATTACTTTAATTTAACTAATTAAGTGTTTAAATATGGTTCTAATTGCTAACTTAAGTTTTTCAAGAAAAGGGTTTTGAATTAAGTTAGGTTTTTCACATCATTTCTAGGTTAGTAAAGCGCAGTTTAACATTCTAAGACATGCACAATCTAGTTTAGATGTCAAATTGTAAAGTGTTACTTAAAATTGTTCAATCTAGTTAATTTTGCAAACTAGGTTTTTATATTAAAGCCAATAGGTGACATAAAATTTTAGTAATAGTTTGTGTGACTTAGTTAACATATTTTTTGAGCAATGTGTCCACTAGATAGGTTAAAAAATATCAAGATTTGTATTAAAACGGTTAATGAACGCTTACTAGGTTTTTGGAAACTAACCGATTTGAATTAAAAAGAAATTTTAATGACCTACAACCTAATTCCTATAATATTTAATGAGCGATGAATGCGCAATTGGTGCGAGTAGGTACTAGGATGGGTAGTTGTCACGTATAGCGACCATAGTCGTAATTTATGGCGTTGGCGCGAGCACTTTTGTGCTCCAAGCGGGTGCGCGTCTAGTTAGTGCGTATGGTTATCTTGTATTGTTTGTTTCCGTAACCATAATTTATTTATCCGTTTAATTGCTAGTGTGCGATTCTAGGATCGGGTGCAGAGGCGTCGGTTGTGGCGGGGAAGAGACAGACAGAGATCGGATCGGTTTAGCCGAGGCATCTCGGTGAGTAGATGTATACATCTATGGGGGGATCGTCTGGATGGCGCGAGTCGCCCGACAGTAGGATTGCTAGTAGTAATTTATTTTATATGCGTAGTTTCCTAGTGAGCAGTCTCATTGCATCGCATCGTTATATATATATATATATATATATATATATATATATATATATATATAGGTGATATCATTTCATAGGACACTTGCACCGTTACCATTGGTTCCTGTCGCACGTGCACTATTATGCGAACACACACGCCATTGGTAATTGCTATGTCACGAACACTATAGAACTTGTTTAGAATCGATATCCATACAATTGCATCAAACATGATATGTAAATGGGTAGTTGAATATTCATTCATCAAGACTGATACATAGGATGGATAGTCACATATGCATAGCATCATACTTCATAAATAATTTCCGTTCGCACATTGCATAGCATATACTATCATATTATAGACATCCATCATCATTGATATGCTTACACTTTGTGATTTCTTCTTGAGGATTCAGTATTTATGAGATTTCTGGATTTTCGGGAAAACCGTAAGAATTTATGGAACTATTATCCTATTTAAAAATATGCAAGTTGCGGTTTGCTCGTGATGTATGGGTCGTCTACCATGAGTTTTCATGATTGTTGTTGGTTTTCGAGACCCGATTCGAAGAGTAGGATGAACCGTTTCGGGTACATGGTGGGCCCGGTATGGCACCCCGGGGCAAGAAGCTCGAGTTGTAGACGATGAGCCTGGCAGGGGAAGACTACCTACCGGTGATGTCTGGCGCGGAGGATACCGACCGTTGTCGTCAGATTTGATATTATGGGCCGATCCGGACTGACGGAACCCGAGATATTGAGACTTTGAGATATTGAGACACATATGTTTTGTGTCGATACTTGACACGGATTTCTTTGGATTTCTTTGATGATGCTTCAGTCACTTCACAGAAATTTTTCTAAGCAAAATAAAGATTTCTCATACCAAGCAAACTTAGATTTCATGTTGATTATGCATTTACATCGCATACATGTTAGTGCATTGCATCATATTAGTATATGCGTAGGTTGTGACGCATTTGCGTGCGTACTTACGATTGCCTTATTAGATGTTACTTACTACTCACGAGCTGGCAACTCACCCCCGTTGTGCCACAGTATCTTGCAGGTCTGACCCGTCAGTGCAGTAGCGTCGGGTGTATCTTCTATTTCGTCCCTTTGCTTCGTCTTGCAGCTTGCTCACAGGTGGGTTTTGGAGGATTTGCTTTTCCTCCCACCGTGTATTTTTATTTTTTTCTAGTATACTGCATCTACCCTTGTATATTGGGCTAGATGGTGAGACTTGAGACCTGTATTCATGGTTTGGTGTCGATGCTCACTTGAGCCGACGTGTTGTTTTCATACCATCATGCTTTTACATGCTTATATTGGTATTGATGATATATATTGTATGTGGTTGTGCTCCGCCTTTGGCGAAGAGCTAGCTCCCGGTTTGGGATGCCTTATTCTTGATATATATGTATTTCTCTTGTTTGTACCTGTTTCGGGGCCAGTATTTACAAAGGAGACTCTGCCGAAATTTTTGGGAAAATTTGTTTCTTTAATAAAATGTTTAATGCGAATTGTTTCGGTTAAAAATCGTTTTCTTTTAACAAGTTTTCCTTCACTCTACTTCTAATTTGGTTTAGATTTCTGAGGTTTGGCTTAATTAGATTACGTTATACCTTTAGACGTTTCGTAATTTAAGTGCCAGTCACGTTCCGTACCTACGGGTCGTGAAAAAGTTGGTATAAAAGCATAGGGTTTTACTTTTTTGAGTGTAGGATGACCCTTGGTAGATGGAGTAGGTTGCTTAAGCAGAGTGGCGCAGCGTGGGTATGTTCCGTTGCATACTTACGATACGGTACTCCGCCTAAGTGACCTTAGGATATATATTTGCTTGTATTTCTTTCCTTGATTCCGGAAATCCTTGATTCGATTGCAATGTTCCTATCGATCATGTTCCTCGTTCCTGCCACTATGCCGTCGGAGACTACGAGGGCCAGAGGGCTGCCGCCGGAGATGATGTTAGAGCTGGCTCGTTTAAGCTGAGGAACGATCAGGGCGGTACGCCTACCCCACAGAGACAAAGTGATCCACTTTTCTAGGACGGATGGATAGGCTGGAGTCGAGTATTCAGGACGTGTGAAAGATGGTTGGATTGTTACTGATGGTTAGCCGGGCTCCGAGAGCCGATGATTTCCCTTCTATTTCAGGGACTGTGTTTGTACCTTTTTCTCAGGCAGCTGTTTTTGTTATTATAAGTTTGTTTCCGTATCCTTATAAGAATTTTGAAGCTGAGGCCTCCAGTTTGTTTTACCGGCACAGATGTAGTGGAGGATCCGTAGACAAACCTCGACAGGACGGCTAAAATTGTCGTTCACAGAGATGTTCTGATAAGATATGGGTTGAGTTTGCAAGTTTTCGTCTAGAGGTCTTGCTCAGACGTGGTGCGAGTCCATTAAGAGAGTCCGAGCTGCAGATCTACTTCTTATGACTAGGAGGAGTTCACAGCTGTATTTCTCGGTCGTTTTCTTCCGGGGAGCATTCGAGATGCCCGAGCTCATATTTTCGAGCCTTTGCGTAAGACTTCAGGGATGACAGTGTCCGAGTACGATATTTAGGTTTCTTGGTGATTCAATATGCTCCTTACCTGGAAAACATTGAAGGGAAATAGATAAAGTGGTTCGTGTGGAGATTGGACGTGCGGTAAATTCTTGCCATAGGCACCCAACATTTTGACACTTATGCAGCCATGATGGATGCAACCTTACTATTGGAGGAGCACATTTCTGAGACTTCAGTCGTGTCTGGACCAAAGCAAAATTGTACCGGTATGCCAGCTCAGAGGCGGTTGGATAGACGCCGTTGTGAGAAGCTAATCTTTTGGCCGCTCGACATGTTGTTCGTTCGTGATTCGCTTGCATCGGAGATAAAGATTCTTTTGTCAATTTGATTCTTTTCGATATGTTTGATTTCGATGTCCTTCCAAGTATGGAGTGGTTAGCCACGTGTTATGCATCCGTAGGCTGCTTTGAGGAGGCAGTCGGATTTAGTTTCCGGGTAAGCTAGTTCTTGTTTTCGGGGAGACCGTAGCGTCGCCATTCCCGGTTTGAGTTCTCTTTGGCGTTAGTCAGCTCTTGAGGAAAGGATGTCAGGAATTCTAGACGTATGTCTGTGATGTTGGAGCCGTAGGGGTCTCGTTGGACCAGGTTCCATTTGAGAGGGAATTTCAAGGTGTTATTCTTGACGAGTTGCTTGGTTGGTCGCCAGAGCGCGATATTGTGTTCTGCTTCAATTTGATTTCCGGCGAAGCGTAAAGAACTGAAGGAACAGTTGTAAGATTTGTTGAATAAGGGCTTGTTCGTCCGAGTGGGTCACCTTGGAGAGGTCTTGTCCTGTTCGTCAAGAAGAAAGATAGCAGTTTGCGTTGATGCATTGATTAACGTCAGTTGAATCGGGTAACTGTGCGAGACATTTCTCGAAGAATGACTTGTGGTCAGGCTACTAACAGTCGTGGGTTGGAGAAGATGATGTTCCGGAGATTATTTTTCACACAAGTTACGGGCGTTATGAGTTTTGGTGATGTCGTTTGAGCTCACCAATGCCCCAGCGGTATTTATGGACTTGATGAACTGTATATTCAGGCCATTTCGTGATCAATCTATCATCGTGTCCATTGAGAACGTCTTAGTGTACTTTTGGAGCCGAATGGGGCCTGGGCAGTAATTGAGGATTACGATGCAGGCGTTGAAGGAGCGCCAGCTATTCGCTGAATTATCTAAGTGTGTTTTCTGGTTGGATGGTATTGACTCCTTGGGTCAGGTAATTACGAGTGATAACATATGTATAGAACCGAATGAGATCAAGGCCGTTCAGCACAGGCCCAGACCTGTATCATTGACGGAGGTTCGCATCATTTTGGGTTTGGACGGATGCTATTGACATTCATACAAATTTTTTTCAGATAGCTGCAAGTTGACCGGGTTGGCCCGGAAAGGAGTTTATTTTCTTTGGACTGAGGATCAGGCGGTTTTGTTGATTATGGCGATGCTTCTCAGCAGTTGAAGAAGCGTGAGTAGAATTATTTTATGGATGATTTATAGAAAACCGCAGTGATTTTTACACTTAAGATTGGGAGACGAGTCGTGCCAGATATTCACGGACCACAAGAGTTTAAGGTATTCAGAAAATCATGCAAGTAATTCTGTGGACCCTTTAGAAGAATGAAACCCTAACTCGACTTAATGACCATGGGAACGCTTTTGAACTTTAGGGTTTGCGGTAGTTCCACGGTGCCATTAGTGAGGCTTGGGTTTGCCCTTCTACGGCTGGTCCGCAGATACTGTGACATGTACTGGATATCATTAAACTGTACTCAAGTGTTGAGCTCTTGGGGGAATTGTGCGAATTTGATTAATCGATCAAAAAGTTTAATGTCGTCCGGATATCATGTAAAGGGATGAAAAAGGATGTCATAGAATTGTTTTAGGATGCTGACATATCAGCAAGTCAGGGCCGGGGGTCAGCAGGAGAATTACAACCTTTGCCCATTCTGGAGTGGAAATGGGAGAAAATTTCTATGGATTTTATCGTGGATCTACCTAAGATCAGTTGAGAGTCTGACACTATTTGAGTAATCGGAGACCGATTGGCGGGAAGAAGCTCATTTTTTCCAGTCAAGACCATTTTCGGATTCCTTTAGTATGCTCAGATATACGTTGATAAGATGGTGCGACTACATGGAGTTCCGACTTATTTTATTTCCGATAGAGGCACCCAGTTCACTAGCCGGCTATGGCAGAAACTTCAGGAGGCTTTGGACACCAATTGAGATTTAGTGCAGTTTACTATTCTCAGACCGACGGTCAATCAGAGAAGACCATTTAGATTCTTGAGGACATGCTCAGAGCTTGTATTCTAGATTTCATAGTAGTTGGGATCGCCACTTACCATTGATTGAGTTTTCCAATAATAACAGCTTCCAGAAGAAGATTCAGATGGCACCCTTCAAGATATTATATAGGAGGAAACGTCGATCACCCGTAAGTGAGAGCAGTATTTTGGGGCCACAGATGGTGTAAGAAATGACCGAAAGGACTCAGTGATTCAGGATAGGTTCAGAGCGGCCCAGAGGGGGCAGAAACCTTATGTAAACTGACATCGGCATAAACTAAGTTTACTGTTGGCGATCATGTTGTTCTTAAAGGCTTCTCCGATGAAGGGCGTGTTGAGATTCAGGAGGGAAGGAGAGTTTAGTTCCAGATATATGGGTCCCTTAGAAATTTTTCGAGCATATCAGCACAGTTGTTTATCATTTGGCTCTTCCACCCAGCTTTCCAGATGTACACTCGTATTTCATGTATCGATGCTCCGCAAGTATCTTCATGACCGCTCTTACGCGATATAGCATCAGATGATTCAGCTGGAGCACAAACCTTCTTTCATCGAGCAGCAGATAGTTATTCTAGATCGGCAAATGACGGAACTGAGGTGGGCGGAATTGAGGTCCGAGGGCATACCGACCGTAAATGTTCTTTGGTAAGGTCCGAGCAGCGAAGGGGTTACGTAGGAGGCCGTTGTCGAGATGCGGGAGAGATATCCCCATCTCTTCGTGGGTACGTGTAGTTAGATTTTAAATTCGGGGACCGAATTTCTTTATGGGGGGAAGATTGTAACGTTTTAAAAAAATAAAAATAAATAAATAAAATCCATTAGGTGAGTTTTCTGATAATCGGTAAAATAAACCGTATTTTCCGTAAAACTTAACTATAATTATTTTTCGATATAGAATTAAATATGCCTATTTTAACAATGCAATTGCTAGTAATTGATATTATTTGGTCACTTATAAATTTCTAGTCTACTTAAATATTTTTCCTTAATTAATTATATTAAATATTATTATAAGCTTTTAATTATACATTTAATTAGTGATAATTACAAAATGAGAATGGGTAAATTATACGAATATGAACCATGACAATTTATTAACAAGTTTGTAACATATTCTATTCTCCTCCATTTGTCTCCAAGTTCTAGAGAATTCTGGTTTAATTAGAAAAGAAATTAAAACAGAATTTAAGAAAGGTGTATTAAATGAGACTTGTAAGGTGTCTAAACTAGAATTTCCACACACTTAAACACAAACACACCCAAACTTCAACCTGGGCCGAGCCCCCCCCCCCCACCTCCATTCTCTCTCTTTAACATCTTTTTTCTTACACCAAACATGAAGGAAATTAATAAATTAATGAAAGAACAAAATATAAGATACAAAAGGAACATTCTACACACATCCATAAGCTTCACTCTCTCTCTCATTCTCCCAACCTGCACATGGCCAAGCCCCCTTCCCCCATGGCAGCCCCTCATTTCTCTAACTCCTTTTCTTATCAAAACTCTTCAAAACAATTCATGAAAAATCAATAAAAAATCCCACAAATTCCTAAATTAATCTTTACCCATGATTTTTTGGCCAAATAAGCTTGGATCATGGAGCAAAGGAAATATTTTGGAGGTCAAGTTGCATGTTGATCTCATGAATTGGAGGTATAATCCTGCGTCCATATTTTGATTGTTGATTAATTACTTTAATTTAACTAATTAAGTGTTTAAATATGGTTCTAGTTGCTAACTTAAGTTTTTCAAGAAAAGGGTTTTGAATTAAGTTAGGTTTTTCACATCATTTCTTGGTTAGTAAAGGGTAGTTTAACATTCTAAGATATGCACAATCTAGTTTAGATGTTAAATTGTAAAGTGTTACTTAAAATTGTTCAATCTAGTTAATTTTGCAAACTAGGTTTTTATATTAATGCCAATAAGTGACATAAAATTTTAGTAATAGTTTGTGTGACTTAATTAACATATTTTGTGAGCTATGTGTCCACTAGATAGGTTAAAATATCAAGATTTGTATTAAAACGGTTAATGACCACTTACAAGGTTTTTGGGAAATAACCGATTTGAATTAAAAAGAAATTTTAATGACCTACAACCTAATTCCTATAATATTTAATGAGCGATGAATGCGCAATTGTTGCCAGTAGGTACTAGGATGGGTAGTTGTCATGTATAGAGACCTTAGTCGTAATTTGTGGCGTTGGCGCGAGCGCTTTTGTGCACCAAGCGGATGCGCGTCTAGTTAGTGCATATGGTTATCTTGTATTGTTTGTTTCCGTGTCCATAATTTATTTATCCGTTTAATTGCTTGTGTGCGATTCTAGGATCGGGTGTAGAGGCGTCGATTGTGGCGAGGAAGAGACAAACAGAGATCGGATCGGTTTAGTCGAGGCATCCCGGTGAGTAGATGTATACATCTATGGGGGGATCGTCTGGATGGCGCGAGGCGCTCGACAGTAGGGCTACTAGTAGTAATTTCATTTATATGCGTAATTTCCTAGTTAGCAGTCTCATTGCATCGCATCGTTATATATATATGTGTGTGATATCATTTCATAGGACACTTGCACCGTTACCATTGGTTCCTGCCGCACGTGCACTATTATGCGAACACACACACCATTGGTAATTGCTATGTCACGAACACAATAGAACTTGTTTAGAATCGATATCCATACAATTGCATCATACATGATATGTAAATGGGTAGTTGAATATTTATTCATCAAGACTGATACATAGGATGGATAGTCACATATGCATAGCATCATACTTCATAAATAATTTCTGTTCGCACATTGCATAGTATATACTATCATATTATAGACATCCATCATCATTGATATGCTTACACTTTGTGATTTCTTCTTGAGGATTCAATATTTATGAGATTTCTGGATTTTAGGAAAACCCGCAAGAATTTATGAAATTATTATCCTATTTAAAAATATGCAAGTTGCGGTTTTTCTTGTGATGTATGGGTCCTCCACCATGAGTTTTCATGATTGCTGTTGGTTTTCGAGACCCGATTCGAGGAGTAGGATGAACCATTTCGGGTACATGGTGGGCCCGGAATGGTACCCCAGGGCAAGAAGTTCTAGTTATAGACGACGAGCCTGGCAGGGGAAGACTACTTACCGGTGATGTCTGGCGCGGCGGATGTCCGGAGGATACCGACCGTTGTCGTGAGATTTGATATTATGGGCCGTTCCGGACTGACGGAGCCCGAGATATTGAGACTTTGATATATTGAGACATGGAGATCTTGAGACACATATGTTTTGTAACGATACTTGAAACGGATTTCTATGGATTTCTTTGATGATTCTTCGGTCACTTCACAGAAATTTTTCTAAGCAAAATAAAGATTTCTCATACCAATCATACTTAGATTTCATGTTAATTATGCATTTACGTCGCATACATGTTAGTGCATTGCATCATATTAGTATATGCGTAGGTTGTGACGCATTTGCGTGCGTACTTACGATTGCCTTATTAGATGTTACTTACTACTCACGAGCTGGAAACTCACCCCCATTGTGCCATAGTATCATGCAGGTCTGACCCGTCAGTGCAGTAGCGGCGGGTGTATCTTCTATTTCGTTCCTTTGCTTCGTCTTGCAGCTTGCTCACATGTGGGTTTTGGAGGATTTGCTTTTGCTCACACCGTGTATTTTTATTTTTTTTTCTAGTATACTCCATCTACCCTTATATATTGGACTAGACGGTGAGACTTGAGACCTGTATTTGTGGTTTGGTGTCGATGCTCACTTGAGCCGACGTGTTGTTTTCTTACCTTCGTGCTTTTACATGCTTATATTGGTATTGATGATATATATTGTATGTGGTTGTGATCCGCCTTTGGCGAAGAGCTAACTCCCGCTTGGGGATGCCTTATTCTTGATATATATGTATTTCTCTTGTTTGTACCCGTTTCGGGGCCAGTATTTACAAAGTAGACTCTGCCGAAATTTTCGGGAAAATTTGTTTTTTAATAAAATGTTTAATGTGAATTGTTTTGGTTAAAAACCGTTTTCTTTTAACAAGTTTTCCTTCACTCTACTTCTAATTTGGTTTAGATTTCTGAGCTTTGGCTTACTTAGATTACATTACGCCTTTAGACGTTTCGTAATTTAAGTGCCAGTCACGTTCCGTACCTTCGGGTCGTGACAATATAACTCTGAGCATACTGCGTAAACCCATACGTCATCTTCAATGGTAGAAAGTGAGCTGCCTTTGTCAGTCTATCTAAAATCACCCAGATGAAATCTTACCCTCTCCTAGTCCTGGGTAGACGTACAACGAAATCCATGGAAATCTGTTCCCATTTCCACTCCTGAATGGTTAAGGGCTGCAATTCTCCAGCCGGCCTCTGGTGCTCTGCCTTGACTTGCTGACCAGTCAAGCATCTCGAAACAAACTCCGCAACATCCCTCTTCATTCCTTCCTACCAATAAACATCCCTCAAGTCATGATGCATCTTGTTGGAACCAGGATGAATATTGTATGCTGATCTATAGCCTTCTCTAAGATCTCACGTCTCAGTCCATCCTAATCTGGCACACAAAGACGAGTCCCAAAAAGTAATACTCCACGGTCACCTATCACAAACTCCGACTCTCTACCCTGCCTAATCTGATCCATAATCTCTGACATACGAGCCTCTGCGGCTGTGTCGCCGGAATACGATCCAATAACTGAAGACGGTGCGAACATGTGCTTGTAAGTCTACGGTAGCGCCCCGGCTGTCTGTCCGAGGCCAAAATGCGGAAATGAAAACTTTTTCAAACTAGAAACCGGCGCTATCACATACTTTAAATCCGGATCGAACCATTAACCTATAACTAGCAAATAGAGAAAGGGTTGGAAAGCTATACCGATCGATCCGTGTCTTCCGATATTTGGCCACCATCCCAAGCTCCTCGCGGCATCTCCTAGCTCGATCTCCTCGTCGGAAAGGGCACCACATCATCGAGTCTTTTTACGGGCTCCCGCTTCATCCGAAGCAACTCGGGCACGAAGTTCGCTAGCCGTCGTGTCCAAGGCGATGTAGAGAATGTGTGTGATCACTTTGCCTCAAGCATCCATTGATTCTCATCACATGAGAGTGTATGGATGGAGGTTAGAGATGAAGCCATTGATGGAATTTGTGAGCTAGAGGAGGAAGAAGAAGAGGAGCCTTTCATTTTCTAGTGTGTTGTATGATAAAATGAGAGAGTGAGAGTGAAAAATAAAAGACCAAACTCTTTACAATGGCTACCCTTCTCTCTCTTCCTCTCAATTCAAACCACAAATCAATCACATAATATGACATTAGCACAAGAAAAGAGAGCATGAGTCATTAATGAAGTCCATGTCACATTTAATGCACAAAATGATGAATTAAGCTCACAATTTCCATTTGTAAATATTAATCCAAATGTTTACAACAATAAAAAGGATATGACAACATCTAAAGTAAACTCGTGACGGATCAGAAGGATACCCATCACCTGTATATACATACCTGCATCCATATTCCGACTGAATGCGAATGCGATGAGACTAAAGTAATCCAACAAATCTAATACTACGATCCGGCTTAAACCAAAGCCCACTAGTATGATCCGTCCGATCATGATCCGTGCGCTACTGTACGTATATGATCAAACCCTGCCATATATCATACGGCCTCAACAACGTTTCGCCCGAAACTTGAGAAATTGTCTGTGGGGGACTCTAAAGACTCGTCATTACTTTGGCTGTGGATTTAACCACTAGCTCGTCAGAGGTACGAGCCGTATGTAACGGGCTACCAGGTATTGACCAAAAGGGAGGTCGATGAGCGAACTCACCCTGACACCCTACTGAGCCTGTCAGTGAAAATATCCGTACACTCCGGTCCATTCGTCTATGAGCATCGCATGGAGGGCCTAGGGGGTTGGTAAAAGTCAGACCCCCAAAAGTGGTACAAGTTGTGTCGGAGTGTAGCCCCGAACATCCCGAGATACTACTGGAATACCTACCAGTAAATCTCCTGTCGTGGCCAAGGACTTCGCGTAATGGCTCTCCTATACACAGCGCGATCTCACCCCCAATACCGGAAGAGACGAAACCCCTGCCGATCCGCTCACTACCTCCATGTGGCTCGGGACTGTACCTAACTAAAACCTATTTGCACGATTCCTTTGAGCCGTGGTAGGGTAGTAATCAAAGCAGAGTAGGAACTCACACGAGACAAATGATGATCTCAGGTCGATGAACTAACCTGTACTCATGTCACCAGGGAACTGCTATCTGACATCTGGTATAATACCAACTAGCATATTCCAGGCGAGTCCTGTCCGGTGTACTCATAACCCAATGAACACCTGTATACATCTTAGGTGAACCAACTGACACCAATGGCTTGTGAGACCGGCCACCGCCCCTCGTCGAGGTCTCGACTGTATACACTAGTCTACTAATGGAGTATCGATGCCCAGTCTCGAAACTCCCATGACTAGGGACCACTTTAAGGATGTGCTTATAGACCCCAGCTCCCACATATATGATCGCCATCATACTGCTGGCCGTCAAGCAAGAATCCTAAGGGCTCTATCAACGTGTAATAGTGACCTGTAAGGTCACCTAAAGCAGTACATGATGATAAAGATAAACCGGATAGCATACTATCATTTTGAGTAAGACTGTCATACCGGTATAGGTCCTCCCTCAATCATTGCAATCACGTGCCTGTGATCCAATAATTGACTCTAAGGGCACTATATCCAACAATATCCCACTTGCACTCAAGGCTAATTATTGCGATGTCGCATACTCACAGCCCGTGTGATACCGAACACTCAACTTCTCTACTAATCAGTCTCACAAAGCCCATTTGCGAAACTATTGCGTTCGAGGAATAGCCTCGGTGAGTGGATCCGCCCTAATGTTCATTTCTATATCTCTCTTTCTCTCAAGTTCGCGGAGAAAGCCATCTCCCGAAACGAGCAATACATGTCTTAGAATATGTCTGGATATCTGATGGGACCTAGTTCATAAATGAACTCCAAATCCATACTTCATAGACTGTACCGTCAACTGAACTTAATCAGTATCCTGCGCCATGCCTTCCTCAGTATCCGCTTGGACCACCTGTCCAAAATACTGCCCCTCGTCAGAGGGAAAGCTATAACTCTGACAGTCACTCTGTCATCCAGGTCACCTTGGAAGCCTGGAATGATAACCGTCCCCGGAAAGAGGCTGTGATTATCATACCCCTAGAACATCCACTTATGTTCTAAAACTGCTTCCGAATGTTTCTCCAGGATTGGATTAATATCAACTTATTGCATCTAGTGCAAAAACAACATCTGGTGTGGTACTTGACATCTCATGATTGACTCAATTGCCTAAGTAAGTGATCTGCCAATCATGCGCATCCCTCTCCCCTTTAGTCTGTAAGACACCTTTAGAGAGGGTGACTCCATCACCTGCAGGTACACTACCATGCCAAGAGTCGTCCATTCTAAAACACCTGTAGAATGCTGTCTGAGTACCCAGATTAGGAAACTACCCAAATTTAGATCTAAAACCATAGATCTAGTAATCAGAATGTCTGATATTATATCTATATCCTATTTGGAGAAACCACTATGTGACAACCAAAGTATAACCGATCATAGTATAGGAATTTCACTTCCTACTCTTTGTATGTCATCCAAATACAAAGACATCACACCCTACTATCATCTTAACAGATTCATTCCCTATTTTGATGAAGTCAAACCTATGACTGTCATATCAGAAATAGATGATCTATCTCCGTTATATCTGCTTTAGTCCATAAATAGACATAAGCTACTTTTCCACCATGCTTCTGCTGCTCCCACTGACTACGACAACCTTCTGGCAGAATAATATACATGTACACTTATAAAGCTTGTTTAGAACGACGCTATACTCATCCTCCTGCCGGGTCTCACAGTCTGGAACAATAGCAATGGCAAGTCTAGGTAAACAAGAACCTCCCTGTCACCTTCCTTGAGCATACCGAAGTACCTCTCGAGTGCCTGAGGTTACCCACCATATCTGTGGAGTGGCCAATGGAATGTCAAACCATATTGAATCTTTAGGTTCCTATCAAATTTTCAGTAATCATTTGCGGTTCGGGAATCACTTCCAGTTCTACCATACTCCCACTACTGTTTTCTGAAAAATCCATTTTATCAAAACTGTGGCGAGTCAAGAACAATATCACTATTCATCTTCCAGATGGTAGAAAGTCAACCCTCGTCATAGCCCGGGTTAACCCACAAACATCCATTACAGAAACGTGCCTTGAGTTATCCAGAGTCTGGTTTTAAGCATAAGCCGGACAACTCCCCGTACCATAAAATCGTTAAGATATGAACCATTCTATATCCATTATAGAAACAGAGGCACTGATTTAATTGGAACCAGATTCAAATCATGCAGCTGTCTTCAGTGCATGTCAACTAAATGGAGAGAGGCCGATCAACACTACTCAACTTAAGAGTGCATCCAAACATGAGTAACCTGAAAGAGAAACAAGTTTCTCAAAAACCAGTACTATTAACTGAATACACTATAGTGCCCTCAAAGTCAATTATTGGATCGCAGGCACGTGGTTGCAATGATCGAGGAGGACCTATACCGGTAGTGCAGTCTTACTCGAGATGATAGTATGCTATCTGGTTTGCCTTTATCAGTCGTGTACAGGTTCAGGTGACTGATCACTGTTACACGTTGATAGAGCCCTTAGGATCTTGCTTGACTACCAACAGTATGATGGTGATCATATACGTGAGAGTTGGGTGGTCTATTAGCATATCCTTAATTGTGGTCCCTAGTCGTGGGAGTTTCGAGACGGGGCATCGATATCCGGAGTAGACTAGTGTATACAGTCGAGACCCCGACGAGGGGCGGTGGCCGGTCTCACAGGCCACTGGTGTCAATTGGATCACCTAAGATGTATACAGGTGCTCATTGGGTTATGAGTACACCGGACGGGACTCGCCGGGAACCTGCTAGTTGGTATTATACCTATCGTTAGATAGCAGTTCCCTGGTGACATGTGTACAGGTTTGTTCATCGACCTGAGGTCGTCATTTGTCTCATGTGAGTTCCCACTGTGCTTTGATTTCTACCCTACCACGGCTCAAAAGAGTCGTGCAAACACGTATTTTTTGGGTACAGTCCCGAGCCACATGGAGGCAAGTGAGCGGATCGGCAGGGGATTAGTCTCTCTGGTATTGGGGGTAAGATCGTGCTACGTCTAGGGAGCCATTACACCAAGTCCTTTGCCAAGGCACGTGAGAATTACTGGTCGGTACTCCGGTAGTTTCTCAGGGTGTTCAGGGCTTGTCTCCGACACGACTTATACCGCTATTGGGGGTCTGACGTTACCAGCCCCCTAGGCCGGATATGCGATACTCATAGACAAACGGGCCGGACTGTATGTATATTGTCACTGTTAGGCTCAGTAGGGTTCTAGGATGAGTTCGCTCATCGGCTTCCCTTGAGGTCAGTTCATGGGCAACCGTTACGCACAGCTAGTGCCGCTGACGGCTTGTGGTTAAACCCACTGCCAGGGTACTGACGAGTCATTAGAGTCCCCCACAGATAGTTTTCCAAGTTCGGGTGAAACATTGTAGAGGCCGTATGGTTTTATGGCAGGGTTCGGAAAATGCACGTGCGTTAACGCACGTGTCATATTTCGGGCAGATAATACTGGTGGGCTTTGGTTTAAGTCGGATCCGAGTATTATACTGTGTAGATATAATATCTTTGTCTCAGTTTCATTTGTATTCGGTCGTAATACAAATGCGGGTATGTTTATACTGTTACGGGGTTATCCTGAAATTCGTTTCGGGATCGCTTTTGGAAGTTGCCAGTTTTCTATCGGCCGTATTAAACATTCGGTTTAATACGGATTTATCTTTTCTTGAGGCTGAGTCATGAGTGTGGAAGGTTCTAGAAGCTTCTAGATGGTGACTAGGCTTCATGACTCATTAGTGCATTAAATGATGGATGATGACTAGGTTAATGATTCATTGTATGCAATTAATGTTTATGCTAGGTGTAAAATGACTCATTAGTTCATTTAATGTTATGATTACCTCTTCCTTGTTCCTACACTCACCCCCATCTTGATAAGTGGCCGGCCCATTCATTTGGGTGTGGTAATGGTGGTTGATTGAAAAAAGATTATGGAATTTGAATCATGGAAAGTTGTATGCTCATTTCTCATTTACCCGATTCCAAAAGGCAACTTCATTAACCGTTCATCCATGGTTTTGGATGAAGCGAGACAAAGTGTTCTACTCATTCTCTACATCAATCTTGATCATCTCTTTTAGCAAACTTGGTGATCGAGTTGCCTCGGTATAGAGGCGGGAGCCCATTTAAAGATCTGTAGATGTGGTGCCACCTCGACAAGGAGCCAGGAGATCGGAGCAGCCACAACGGAGCGTGGGATGATGGTTAAAGACCGAAGGACTCGGATCGTTCGGTATAACCTTTCTACCCACTTTGTAGTTTGTTAGTTTAGCGTTAATGGAAGATCCGGGTTATAGTATGCGATAGCGCCAGTTATAAAAGTTTTTGTTCCGCATTTGGCGTCTGAAAGACGGCCGGGGCGCTACCGTACACTTACATGGTATCAGAGCCACGCCATTAAGCTTTACTAACTTGTGCTAACGCATTTAAAATATCGATCGAACGGAATTTCGCGAAACTACAATTTTCTGTTCAAAGTTTTTGTCGATTTTAAAACAGGCCTAAAAATCATTTTGAGCATCACAGAAAATTGAGCAGGCTTTTTGAAGAACACAGAAGAAATTTGACACCCTGACTCGACCGTATGGCCGCGGATCCGTGGCCAATACCAAGCTTTGGCCGCGGAACCGCGGCCATCTTGGTGCTTCAGAGTGCCAATTTTCTTCTGGGGGTTCTACATGTAAAATTGTGGTTTCTGGAATATTTCTTTTGGGCCCAGATTTTGTTACTGTACAGCAGATGTACGTGGGGCCCACTTCGGAAAGTTTAGTCGATCAAAATTTTAAACGTGATAGTTTACAGTATTTACATTATATCTCCGACCGTGAATGTCATTCGTGCGGTAAACCGCGTCTAATTGTTATAGCTCTTTTGGACGAGTTTGCGAACGTGACATTCACGTTGATGTTCTGTGTTATGCTGTGATGTTGCGGATTTGTTGTGGTGGATAGCAGTGTGCAATAGTAGTGCAATTTGGATTTATTTGTACATTTGATATTGTGGGGCGAGTGTCCAACATGTGGACTGCCGTCACTTCCTGTTTGTATAATATTCTTTTGGGGCACGACCGGGCTGAGGTCGATGTACCCGTTGTATATATTTTTCATTTCTGTACTAGGGTTACCCTGCGACGGAGTGTACGGATAGCCGGGTTCTGGATGGCAATGGGTCCGCATCTCATGGATTTGAGAGGCAGAGGGGCCTCACTCTAGAATTGGCAGACTATTCGCCGCACTCGTAGGGGGTACAGGTTGACCCAAGGAGGGGTGCTCAAGTTACCGGATTCCGTGAAGTGCAGGGTGGTCCATTCGCTTTGCTGTAGGGGGCTGCCTCGCTTCATGTTTTGGCGGGTAACTTGACGCACCCGTAGGGGTCTAGGTTTCATTGCACAGGCTATCCACACGAGCAGGGGAATGTCGGGTTTCAGCAGCGGCTCTGTGAAGCCCGGGGATCCCAGATTATCTGTATTCTTCTGTGATTCTTTTTACTTTTCTGTAATGTTGCATATTATCACGCCTAGAGCGATTATTGTATATTGGTATATATACTAGTAGATGTTGTATATGTTTTACACCCGCGCTAGTCCAGTCCCCGCTCTGTCGTTAGTTAAGTAACTTAACGGGTGATGACGGGACCCAGTGACGAATGCGGATAGCATATACGTACATTTTATTTTCGTTCTTTTCTGGTGTGATTCATTGATGGGACTGCCTTGATTTTGATCAATGCAAAGGAAAATAAACCTGTTTGGATGTTGTTGGAACAGTTTTAAAAAGTGTTATTACAAAGACGTTTTCTTTTGTTTTGCACAGTGGTATTCGGTTGGAATATCCTGCACCTCATTCGACGAGGCAAGGGCCGAGATCCCTTCACCGGGAGTGACCCCTTGGACAGAAGTTTGCGTCAGGGTAATAACTTCACTATAATCGATTACAAGTTGCTTTGCATCGCGGTATTCAGTTGGAATATCCAGCACCTCATTCTACGAGGAAAGAGCCGAGATCCCTTCACCGGGACTGACCTCTTTAGCAAAGGTTTTCGCCACTATATTTTTATAAAAAGCTATCAGGTTCCTTCAACGAGATCAAGTTCATTACGTTAAAGGTTTATCGCCAAAAACTAGCCACAGCCCTCCGTCATTTCTTATGGATGGTCAGTAGTATTCAAGCTATATTTGTTGGCTTTCGTCAAGGCATAATGTTTGGTAGCTGCTGGGGTATTCATTTGTTGTATAGATAGATGAGTTGGTTTGTGACAGTCGTATTACCTTGTTGGCTTTCGTCAAGGGTATGTACTGGTGGGTTCGAATTAACAAGATAATGACGATCAGAACTTGACATGTGACTTATGATTTGTTGGCTTTCGTCAAGGTCATAAGAACATGGGGTAAAAATCATATCGGGAGTTTCTAAAGAAACTGAAACTTGCCAGGCATGCGCATACCTTCTGGAGTGTGATAACGTGAGTGGATTCCGTCACGTTACCATGCGATGAGAGTTGGATCCCGATTCCCACTGATGAGTTAGTTTACTCTTCGGGTGATCCCGATTGATTCTTCTTTCAGGTTTGGAGGAGAATTTGACAGTACAGTGGGAGGTTTCCTGATTAGATAAAGTGATAACCATTCTGATCTAGGTTAGAGTGCACGCAGAGTGTTTCTTTTCTCTCTCTTTTTGGCAGCGACCTTTGACCGACCCTAGACTATGACTCAGTGACCAAGTTGACCGAACCTTTTTTAAATACTGGCTTTTGGATTGTCTAAGTTGCATAAGTCATTGCCACTCCTTCTTTTACCCTTTGGATTTCTCAGAACACCCCATATTACTACGGACATCCACTTCTATTGGATAGATCCATCGTATGGTTATATACGAACTCGAAGGGACTTCTTCGAGGATGGATCAAGGTTCAGGAGAAATAGAATTGGTTTATTTAGTTGTCTTTTTTTATCACCCTCTCTCAGGTTGCGAGGGCTCCTTAGTTTAGGAGAGTACACCTATTACGCTTATTGGATAGTTTTCTTCCAAACCATAGGCAGGTGCCTAAAGGTAGGGAAAGAAGAAAACCAATTAGCCTAAGTAGGGTGTACAGAAGGTAATATGTAAAGACAAAATAAAGGGATTAGAAAGATGGAAAAGTAAGTTGCGACTGCTATCATTCACGACCAAACCGCGTACTTCATCGCCACTCTTATTTCACCTTAGCTTTTTTCCCCAGTTCGGGAGAAATAGAAAAAGGTATTATTCAGTTGTCTTTTATCATCACCTTCTCTCAAGTTGCGAGTGCTCCTTGGTTTAGGAGAGTACACCTATTATGCTTACTGGATAGTCTTCTTCCAAACCATAGGCTGGTGCCGAACGGTAGGGAAGGAAGAAAACCATTTAGCCTAACGATGGTGTACAGAAGGTAACGACTAAAGACAAATAAAGGGATTTGGAGAGATGACAATGAAATATACGGTTACAGTCATGAATTGGATTATGTAAGAGGCATTACTAGGAATACCAGGATACCCCTACGAAACATTTTCATGTTTCAGTGTATTGTTAAAGAAAATCTGATTTCTCGATTAGACACTTACTCCAGGGTATGTATTTACCAGGTATGATTCTCATATCTGTATGGTTTTACAGATGGTGAGTGGGAGTAGATTATTGGGAATAAGTTGATCATCCTCATTATATCGGAATTCGTTGTAATTGGTGATATTTGAGGAAGTCGCCTGGGTTTATGCCGGACGGCATGTATTTGGTTTTGAGTTTTCTTTGTTGTTCACCAATTTCAAAATGATATATCTGTACGTTTATTTTTATAAAGTGAGATATAACTTTCTGAAATTATGTCCGTCACATTTACCTATATCAGTTGTCGATTGGGTAAGGAGCATTGAACAACGGAGTAGTTCTTAACCATAAGTACAGTTTTCAACCTACGATGCACAGGTTTTGAGTTATTCAGACTCAAGGGACTCAAACAGAGTATTGTATGTTGTCCAGTGTCCATCAGGACAAATGGGTTGGTCCTCTTACTATGTTCTGTTTACTTATGACTTCTATAGTTTTTAGACAAGTGTTTCGTAGAAATACAATGCCTAAGCTTTGAGAAGTTGTGGGCATAGGAATAAAGTAGAGAACCAGATGTCGCAAGTATCGGGATTCTTCAAAGAGATCGAAGATATAGATACTTGTGATTGGTATTCAGTTGATAGTAATGGTTTTGAGAAACTTGTTTCTCTTTCAGGTTACTCATAATTGGATGTATTCCTAAGTTGAGTAATGCTGATTAGTCTCTCTCCATTAAGTTGATATGCACTGGAGACAGCTGCATGATTAGAATCTGGTTCCAATTAAATAAGTGCCAAAGTTTCTATATTGGATATAGAATGGTTCATATCTTAACGATGTTAAGGTACGGGGAGTTGTCCGGCTTATGCTTAAAACCAGACTCTGGATAACTCAAGGCACGTTTCTGTAATGGCAGTTTGTGGGTTGACCCGGGCTATGTCGAGAGTTGACTTTCTACCATCTGGAAGATCAATAGTGATATTGTTCTTGACTCGCCACAGTTTTAGTAAAATGGATTTTTTTCAGAAAACAGTAGTGGGAGTATGGTAGAACTGGAAGTGATTCCAGAACCATAAACGATTACGGAAAATTTAATAGGACCTAAAGATTCAATCAGGTTTGGCATTCCATTAGCCACTATGCAGATATGGTGGGTAACCTCAGACACCCGAGAGGTACTCCGGTAGCCTCAAGGACGGTGACAGGGAGGTTCTTGTTTACCCAGACTTGACACTACTGTTGTTCCAGGCTATGAGACCCGGCAGGAGGTTAAGTATAGCGTCGTTCTAAACTAGCTTTAGAAGTGCACGTATATATTATTCTGCCAGAAGGTTGTTGTGGTCAGTAGGAGCAGCGGAAGCATAGTGGGCTAGTAGCTTATGTCTATTTATAGACTTAAGAAGATATAGCGGAGATAGATCATCTGATTTTGATGCGACATTCATAGGTTTGACTTCATCAGAATAGGGGATGGATCTGTTAAGAAGGTAGTATGGTGTGATGTCCTGGTATTTGGATGACATAAACAGAGTAGGAAGTAAAATTCCTATACTACAATCGGTTGTGCTGTGGTCGTCACAAAGTTGTTTCTCCAGACAGGATATGGATATAATATCAGACATTCTGGTTACTACATCTATGGTTTTAGATCTAGGTTTGGGTAGTTTCCCAATCTGGGTACTTTGACAACATTCTAATAGTATTTTAGAATGGATGACTCCTGGCATGGTAGTGTACCTGCAGGTGATGGAGTCACCCTCTCTAAAGGTGTCTTACAGACTAAAGGGGAAGGGATGTGCATGATTGGCATATCACATGCTTAGGCAATTGAGTCAATCGTGAGATGTCAAGTACCACACCAGATGTCGTTTTTGCACGATAAGTTATATTAATCCAGTCCTGATGAAACATAAGGAAGCAGTTTTAGAACATAAGTGCATGTTATAGGGATTTGATGATGGCAGCCTCCTTTGGAGACGGTTATCATTCCAGGCTTCAAAGGTGACATGCATGACAGAGTGATTGTCAGAGTTATAGTTTTCCCTCTGACGAAGGGGGCAGTATTATGGACAAGTGGTCCAAGACGATACTGTGGGAGGTATGGTGTAGAATACTGATTAAGTTCAGTTATCGATAAAGTCTAAGAGGTTTGGATTTGGAGTTCATTTATGAACTAGGTCCCATCAGATATCCAGACATATTCTAAGACAGATATTACTCAATTCGGGAGATGGCTTTCTCCGCGAACTTGAGATTAAGAGAGACATAGAAAGGAACATCGGGGCGGATCCACTTGCTAAGGCTATTTCTCGAACACAATAGTTTTATAAACGGGCTTTGTGAAACTGATTAGTAGAGGAGTTAGGTGTTCGTTTTCATACGGGCTGTGAGTATGCGACATCGCAATAATTAGCCTTATGTGCAAGTGGAGATTGTTGGATATAGTGCCCTCAAAGTCAATTATTGGATCGCAGGCACGTGATTGCAATGATCGAGGAGGACCTAAACCGGTAGTGCAGTCTTACTCGAGATGATAGTATGCTATCTGGTTTGCCTTTATCTGTCATGTACAGGTTCAGGTGACTGATCACTGTTACACGTTGATAGAGTACTTAGGATCTTGCTTGACTACCAACAGTATGATGGCGATCATATACATGAGAGTTGGGTGGTCTATGAGCATATCCTTAATTGTGGTCCCTAGTCGTGGGAGTTTCGAGACAGGGCATCGATACTCCGGAGTAGACTAGTGTATACAGTCGAGACCCCGACGAGGGGCGGTGGCCGGTCTCACAAGCCACTGGTGTCAGTTGGATCACCTAAGATGTATACAGGTGCTCATATGGTTATGAGTACACCGGACATGACTCGCTGGGAACCTGCTAGTTGGTATTATACCTATCGTCAGATAGCAGTTCCCTGGTGACATGTGTACAGGTTAGTTCATCGACCTAAGGTCCTCATTTGTCTCGTGTGAGTTCCCACTGTGCTTTGATTTCTACCCTACCACGGCTCAAAGGAGTCGTGCAAACAGGTATTTTTTGGATACAGTCTCGAGCCATATGGACGCAAGTGAGCGGATCGACAGGGGATTCGTCTCTCCTGGTATTGGGGGTGAGATCGTGCTGAGTCGAGGAGAGCCATTACACCAAGTCCTTGGCCAAGGCAGGTGAGAATTACTGGTAGGTACTCCGGTAGTTTCTCAGGGTATTCAGGGCTTGTCTCCGACACGACTTATACCGCTATTGGTGGTCTGACGTTACCAGCCCCCTAGGCCGGATATGCGATACTCATAGACGAACGGACCGGACTGTATGTATATTGTCACTGTTAGGCTCAGTAGGGTTCCAGGATAAGTTCGCTCATCGGCTTCCCTTGAGGTCAGTTCATGGGCAGCCGTTACACACAGCTAGTGCCGCTGACGGCTTGTCGTTAAACCCACTGCCAGGGTACTGAAAAGTCATTAGAGTCCCCCACAGATAGTTTCCCAAGTTCGGGCGAAACGTTGTAGAGGCCGTATGGTTTTATGGCAGGGTTCGGAAAATGTACGTGCGTTTACGCACGTGTCATATCTCGGGCAGATAATATTGGTGGGCTTTGGTTTAAGCCAGATCCGAGTATTATACTGTGTAGATATAATATCTTTGTCTCAATTGCATTTGTATTCGGTCGTAATACAAATGCGGGTATGTTTATACTGTTACGGGGTTATCCTGAAATTCGTTTCGGGATCGCTTTTGGAAGTTGCCAGTTTTCTAGCGGCCGTATTAAACATTCGGTTTAATACGGATTTATCTTTTCTTGAGGGTGAGTCATGAGTATGGAAGGTTCTAGAAGCTTCTAGATGGTGACTAGGCTTCATGACTCCTTAGTGCATTAAATGATGGATGATGACTAGGTTAATGATTCATTGTATGCAATTAATGTTTATGCTAGGTGTAAAATGACTCATTAGTTCATTTAATGTTATGGTTACCTCTTCCTTGTTCCTACACTCACCCCCATCTTGATAAGTGGCCGTCCCATTCATTTGGGTGTGGTAGTGGTGGTTGATTGAAAAAATATTATGGAATTTGAATCATGGAAATTTGTATGCTCATTTCTCATTTACCCGATTCCAAAAGGCAACTTCATTAACCGTTCATCCATGGTTTTGGATGAAGCGAGATAATGTGTTCTACTCATTCTCTACATTAATCTTGGTCATCTTTTTTAGAAAACTTGGTGATCGAGTTGCCTCGGTATAGAGGCGGGAGCCCGTTTAAAAATCCGTAGATGTGGTGCCACCTCGATAAGGAGCCAAGAGATCAGAGCAGCCGCAACGGAGCGTGGGATGATGGTTAAAGACCGAAAGACTCGGATCGTTCGGTATAACCTTTCTACCCACTTTGTAGTTTGTTAGTTTAGCGTTAATAGCAGATCCGGGTTATAATATGTGATAGCGCCAGTTATAAAAGTTTTTGTTCCGCATTTGGCGTCAGAAAGACGGCCGGAGCACTACCGTAGACTTACAAATACCATACACAAGTATCTACATCTTTGATCACCTTGAAGAATCCCGATACTTGCAACATCTGGTTCTCTACTTTGCTCTTATACCTATAACTTCTCAAAACTTGGACCTTGTGTTTCTACGAAACACCTGTCTAAAACTAGAGAAGTCACAAGTAAACAGAGTATAGTACGAGGACCAACCCCTCTGTCCTAATAGACACTGGACAATATACAATACTTTGTATAAGTCCGCTGAGTTGAATAACTCAATCCCCGTGTGTCGTAGGTTGAAAACTGTACTTATGGTTAAGAAGAATTACACCGCTGTTTAATGCTCCTTACCTAACCATCCACTGATATAGGTAAATGTCATAGACAGAATTTCAAAAAGTTATATCTCACTTTATAAAAATAAACGTACAGATATATCAATTTGAAATTGGTGCATAACAACGGATATTCAAAACCAAATATTTCCAATCCGGCAAACAACCCAGGCGATTTCCTCAAATATCACCAGTTACAACGAATCCCGATATAATGAGGATGATCACCCAATTCCCAATAACTTACTCCCACTCATCATCTGTAAAACCATACAGATGTGAGAATCAAACCTGGTGAATACATACCCTGAAGCAAGGGCTAATTAGGAAATCAGTTTTGTTTTAACAATGCACAGTGAAACTGAAACAAGTAAATGTTTCGAAGGGGTATCCTGGTATTCCTAGTAATGCCTCTTCCATTATCAGATTCAAAACTGTAACCGTATATTTCTTTCCCATCTCTCCAAATCCCTTTATATGTCTTTAGTCATTACCTTCTGTACACCCGTTTAGGCTAAATGGTTTTCTTCCTTCCCTACCGTTCGGTACTAGCCTATGGTTTGGAAGAAGACTATCCAATAAGCGTAATAGGTGTACTGTCCTAATCCTAGGAGCACTCGCAACCTGAGAGAAGGTGAAGATAAATGACAACTGAATAAAACCTTATTCCTATTTGTCCTGAACCAGAATCCATCCCCGAACTGGAACAAGTTCCTTCGAGTTCGTATATAGCCATACGATGGAGTATCTAAATAACTGTGGATCTTCATAGTGATACGGAGTGTTCTGGAGAAATACAAAGGTGATGTAGGATTGGCGAAGAAATACTTGGTTTGGTCGTGAATAGCAGTCGCAATTTAGTTTGCCCTCTTACTAATCCCTTTATTTGTCTTTACATAATACCTTCTGTACACCTTTTAGGCTAAATGGTTTTCTTCATTCCCTACTGTTCGGCACCTGCCTATGGTTTGGATGAAGACTATCCAATTAGCGTAACAGGTGTACCGTCCTAATCTAAGGAACACTCGCAACATTAGAGAAGGTAAAAGGAAAAGACAACCGAATAATCCTATTCGTTTTATCCAGAACCGGAAACCATCCTCGAATAAGTTCCTTCGAGTTCGTATATAACCATACGATGATTTTATCCAATGGAAGTGGATGTTCATAGTAATACGGGGTGTTCTGGAGAAAAGGGTAAAAGTAGGAGTGGCAATGAGGTATGCAACTCAGACAATCCAAAAGCCAGTGTTTTAAGAAGGTTCGGTTAATCTTGGTCACTGATTTATAGTCAAGGGTCGGGCCATGGTCGCTGCCAAAGAGAGAGAGAAAAGAAACACTCAGCGTGCACTCTAACCTAGATCAGAATGGTTATCACTTTATCTAATCAGGAAACCTCCCACTGTATCGTCATATTCTCCTCCAAACCTGAAAGAAGAATTAGTCGGGATCACCCGAGGAGTATACCAACTCATCAGTAGGAATCGGGATCCAACTATCATCTCATGATAATGTGATGGAATCCACTCACGTTATCACACTCCAGAAGGTATGCGCATATCTGGCAAGTTTCAGTTTCTTTAGAAACTCCCGACGTATTTTTTAACCTCTAGGACCCAAGTGACCTTGACGGAGTCAACAAATCAAAGAGTCCTAGTCAAGTTCAACCCGTCATTATCTTGATTGCATTAAACCCACCCGTACGTGCCCTTGAAGGAGTCAACAAGGCCGCACGACTATCCTAACCAATCGTGTATCCATGCTATAAACAAGCACCACTTAGCTACCGTACACTACGCCTTGACGGAGTCAACAAACGCAGCACGAATACTAAGTACCACTTGTAGGAAATGACGGAGGGCTACGAATGGTTTTTAGCGAAAAACCTTTAACGTAATGAACTTGATATCGTTGAAGGAACCGGATAACTTTTTATAAAAATATAGTGGCGAAAACCTTTGCTAAAGAGGTCACTCCCGGTGAAGGGATCTCGGCTCTTTCCCCGTAGAATGAGGTGTAGGATATTCCAGCTGAATACCACGATGCAAAGCAAAAAGTAATCGGCTATAGTGAAGTTATTACCCCGGCGCAAACTTCTGTCCAAGGGGTCATTCCCGGTGAAGGGATCTCGGCCCTTGCCTCGTCGACTGAGGTGCTGGATATTCATAACCGAATACCACTGTGCAAAACAAAAGAGAACGTCCTTCCAATAACAGCTTTTTTTTTTTGAAAAATTGTTCCAACAACATCAAACAGGTTTGTTTAGCTTGCATTGATCCAAATCAATGCAGTCCCATCAATTAATCACACCACAAAAGAACGAAAATATGATGTACGTATATGCCATGCGCATTCGCCACTGGGTCCCGTCATCACCCGTTAGGTTACTTAACTAACGACAGAGCGGGGACTGGACTAGCGTGGGTGTAAAACATATACAACACCTACTAGTATATATATCAATATATAATATTTGCTCATGGCGTGATAAAATGCAACATCACAGAAATGTAATAAGTATCACAGAATAATACAGATAATCTGGGATCCACGGGTTTTATAGAGCCGCTACTGAAACCCGACGTTCCCCTGGTCGTGTGGATAGCCTGTGCAATGAAATCCTAGTGCCCTATGGGCGCGGCAAGTTACCTGCCAAAACCTGAAGCGAGGCAGCCCCCTTCAACAAAGTGAATGGACCACCCAGCACTTCACGGAATTCAGTAACTTGGGCACCCCTCCTTGGGTCAACCTATACCCCCTACGAGTGCGGCGAATAGCCCGCCAATTCTATGTTAGTTATATATATGCCCTAGAGGCCATTACTGTACATATGATGTATATTGTAGTGGATGCTAGGACGTATATAGGGAGGACTTTCTTACTCGACATGATAGTATGATATTTGGTTGATCTTTACCTTAACGTGTTTACTGATTGTCTCTCTGTTACAAGTTGGTAAAGCCCTTAGGATCTGTACTTGACTACCTAGACTATGATGCGGATCATACTAGTGGGGACATGGTAGTCCATAAGTACATCCTTCAAAGTCCCTAGTCGTGGGTGTATCGAGACGGGGCATCGATATACCAGAGTAGACTAGCGTGTACCTTCTCGACCCATACAGATGGGCGATGGATGATCCCATATCCATTGGTGTTTGACATCAGAGATGATATACGGGTGCTCAGTAGAGACTGGGTACACTGGACGGACTCGCCGAGAACTCCCAGATGGTATTATACCTCACGTCAGATGGCAGTTCTCTGGTGACACTGGTACAGAGTAGTCTGTTGACCCGAGATCGTCATAGAGTCTTGTGTGGTTCCCACTGTGCTTTAATTTCCACCTTACCACGTCCAAGAGGGCGTGCAAAACGGTGGTTTTTGGGTATAGTCCCGAGTCACATGGAGGCAATGAGCGATAGGAGGGGATTCGTCTCTCCCGGTATAGGGGGTTGATGTTGCGCTGTGTTCGATTGGCTATAACAGGAAATCCCTGGCCAGGGTTGCTGAGATTTACTGGTAAGTGTTACCAGTAGTTTCTCGAACAGTTATAGACCTCATATCGACACGACTTATTGAGCTATTGGGGTCTGACGTTTACCACCCCTAGGCGAGATATGCGACATATCAGACGATCAGACCGGACTGTACGGTAGTGTTACTGGTCGGATTCACTGGAGTGTGAGCGGGCTTGCTCGTCGATCTTCAGATCGCTCAATACCCGGGTGGCCGTTACGTTTAGCAGACCGCTTGCGGCTTGTGGGTGTTTGATATGATCATCACCTGCTGCCGGCGTATTGACGAGTCTTTAGAGTCCTACACAGAGGTTTCCTGGCTCAAGCGAAACGAAATAGGAGCGCATATGAGATATGTGCGGGACCGAGAATAATGCGTGTATGTGATGCCGCATTCCATTCTCGCGATGAATGTATCGGAAAGGTTGTATGCGATATAACCTAGTTATCGATTCAAGCGTTGATTCGATAAACCGATACATTGAATACTAGTCGGTTGTGTGCGACATGACTGGTTCATTGAATCAAGTGTTGATTTAATGATTTAATGCATAATTATATATTTGATATATTACTTTGCACTGACTAGTATTGGTTCACTTTAAACGGATTTTCTCACTTGTTTTGTGCACATTGTATATGTGATATACTTTTGTACACTTGTATGTATCATGTTTGATGATGCATGCTAACTTGTGTTTTGTGTAAAGTTTAAACCATGGTTATGTAATGGTTAGGGTTTTCATTTTCATATCTATTTATTTATTTGTTTATTCATTTTGGAAAATGATAAACATAAAGCAAAATGGTGGCTTTATTTGGAAGCTTGTTGAAGCTTCATGAAGACTTTGACCAAAGTGACCATTTTGTCTCATGCTTAACCTTAACCACTCCATTAACCCTAGTTTAATCTCTACACTTGACCATGGTTGTTGATGATAAGTATTCTTTTATTTTCTATTTTCTAATTAACTTATCATAACAATTTCCTTCTTCTTCTTCCATTTCTTCAAGTGAAGAAAGCTTGCCCCATCAATGGCAAGTGATGGAAATGAGTGAGAAATCCAAAACTAAAGTCTACCCACTTCCTATTTCTTCATCCTCTACCTCTTGCCAAGTAGTAGAGTGTGTTTTCTTCACAAGTTTCTTGACTTGGTGAAGTCGGAGCTTGATTTAGCGATGCCTCGACGTAGATCATCTTCGGCATGGACATCGACGACCTAGCTTGCCCATTCTCCGACGAAGCCGACGCTAGAGCCCGGATTTGATTTGGACAGCGGAGAGGACCTCGTTGCGGAGCTATGGAGGTGGAGCACCGGATCTACAAAGGTTGTATTTCCGTACCTTGTAGTTAAGTGTTAACTAGTTAGCTTTTTCGCCTAGTTTTCTAGCAAACGATCCGTAGTCGGGTCTCTCGGCACCCGTAAAATTTTATATTGGCATGTTCGATGCCTTGTGAGAACTCATTAGGGTGCCTAGGAACCCTACAGTGGTATCAGAGCCTAGCTAGAGCCTTAGGCGAAGTCTAGACGCAATTTGAAGTCCGAACGAACCCGAAACCCAATTCCTTACTTGCTCTCTGTCCTTTTTTCAAAAACTGGGATTTTTCCAGATTAAAAATTGCTAAAAAAATCAGCAGGGAAATATAAGAGTTACGGTGAATTTTGATGACGTAATTCCATAGTCAAGGCGCGGATCCGCGGCACGAGCATGGCTCGTGCGGCGGATCGGCGGCGGTTTTTTCCTATTGTTCATCAAAATTTGCACCATAATCAATAATAGTCAGTGCTGGTTTTTCTGGGAATTTTTAATATTTAATCCAGAGTTGATTTTTCAGGGGTTGTTTTGGGGATTCGGTGTTTCGATCGGAGTATCAGATTTTGTCTATGTGGCTTTCCGGATAATTTTTAGAATATGTTAAAAAGTTCGACCAGATATAAATACCCAATTTTTCCCCTGTCGGGAAATTTCCAAGTGTTGGATTTTTCCGTAGTTTAACGACGTTCTAAGTAGTGCAAGTAACGCGATGGACCCTCTAGAAGACAACAAACCTTAACTCGATTATGTGACCGTCTTGAACTGCCCTTTGAACCTTCGGGTTTGGGGCAGTACGGCGTGCCATATGTGAGGCGTTGGCTTGACCCTTCTACGGCTGGACCGTTGGTACTGAGGCACGAACTGAATGTTGTTAGACTTATTTCATGTGTTGATTTGTATCGGGAAAATTTGGGTGTTCGATTGTTCGATCGGAAAGTTTGACATTTTCTATTTATCCGGAATGGGATACAATAATTGGAATTCACAAGTAGTTATGTGATAACTAAATGAATGTTATAAACATAGCAGTTTAGTCTCACTTGATCGGTTGCCACGGAATTTTGATGTGATCAAAAGTCCGTCGCAATCACGTAGCGTACGCGGATACTCGCCGGGTAAACTTAATAGACAGACTCACTCCATAGCCCCGACCAAGTGACTGTAGGAGAACCCCGTCGCCGAAAGCATCCGTTCGGGTGCTCGCGGCTGCGGTGTTCCGCCTTGGTGCACTTCGTCGACGGTATCGGGGGTGCAGCCGTCTACTGAAGTTTGCGACGAGCATTCGATCAGGATGTCGGGAATCTTGTTGAATTACCCGACTTAATATTGAAAAGTGTTTTCAATGATGAGACTAAAATGCGGGGTTTATAATTGTTAGGCTTGCGATGTCTAAGTAATTCATTTGGTCAGGCATGCGATGTCTGAGGTGGTTGCGGATTCCAACTGTTGTAGTTTTACACTTTCTTTTCTGTGACCGTAAGTGTAATATGTGATATCGCCGGTTTCGTTGCTATATGTCAACGACAATTGGGATGGACATATTTACTTACGTTGATGACATGTGATGTTATGTGTTGCTGGATATGTTATATTGGATCGTCGTGTTTGAATAGCCGGGGGTTTTTATGTGAGATGAGTGTTTTTTTCATTTTCATTCATGTAAAAACTAGTATGTAATATTCTTTTATTGGGGCGCTTCCAGGTTGCGGAAGTTGTCACCTTTTGTATATTATTTACTTTTCCGCACTAGGATAGACCCAAGGAGGAGGGCACAAGTAACCGGGTTCTAGGGTCCAGTGGGAGACCAACTCGAGGAGTCGAGTCCGGGTCTCCTAACTCTAGAATTGGTAGGGTTGCTTGCCGCTCTCGTAGGGGTCTAGGGGTGTGGGTTTGGCTATTCATCACGACCGTGGAATCCGTGTTTTATACTGGCTCGTATTGAAAACACGGACGTCCTAGTATATCCAATATTTCATATGATTCTTCTGCTGCGATATCTGTGATGTGATCATGTGATGTTCTGTGATAGATACAGTATATAGTATATATGATATATTATATAGGCGTTACTTATGTTTTACACCCGCGCTAGCCCTGCCCCGCTCTGTCGTTAGTTACCTAACCTAACGGTGCACGAGGGGACATCGAGGCAAATGCGGATGGCATAAGTGTACGTCGTATTTATCTGTGATGTTTTAGGTACTTAAATGATGGGACTTCATTAATATGATTAATGAAATAAAAGAAACCTAAGATGTTGTAGAATCGAATTTCAAAATAAAACAGGTAGCTACAGTTCTTGCTTTGCACAGCGGTATATATGATATATCCTGCACCTTATTCGATGAGGAAAGGACCGAGATTCCTTCACCGCGAGTGACTCCTTTAGCAATAACTGGCAGATGCTACACACTCGGTTTGTCTTTTGATTGCTTTTAAGTGTTTTTGCTTTGCACAGTGATATATGTGATATATCCCGCACCTCATTCGACGAGGAAAGGACCAACGATCCCTTCACCGGGAGTGACTCCTTTAGCAAAACTAGAAAAGCCTCAAAAGCACTCCATTTTAAAAATTCATTCGATCCTACAACGATATCAAGTTCATTACGCAATAGGTTTTCAGAAAAACCTGTCGTAGCCCTCCGTCATTTCAGATAAGTAGTAGTTAGTATTCGTGCTGCGTTTGTTGGCCTTTGTCAAGGCGCAGTGTGCGGTAGCTAACTGGTGCTTATCTGCTTATGCATATGATGCAGATTGGGTTAGGGTAGTCGTACGACCTTGTTGGCCTTTGTCAAGGGCCGTGCGGATGGGTTTAATTCAATCAAGAAATGACGGGTTGAACTTGACTAGCATCCTATGGTTTGTTGGCCTTTGTCAAGGTCATAGGAAGTTAGGGGCAAAATATTATCGGGAATTTCAAGTGTTGAAATTTGCAATGAGATTGCATACCTTCTATGAGATAGTTGGATCCTGATACCCGCTGCGAGTAAGAGTTACTCCTGGGAGAGTTTTATACATTACAATTAGCCGATCAAGTAGGTGTCTAGAAAGGTGTCAACGGGGTTACGCCTCTGGGAAAACGAGGTTTACAGTAATTAGGTTCGTGCGAAAGCACGGGGGACCTCCCTCAAAGTACCGACATTGGCCTGGCTGAAAGATTGGCGAACTTATAGTGTGTAATTAATCCCGGCTAGTCTTTCCTTTTAGGGTTTGAAGGAAGATTTGATAAAAAGCAGTGGGAGCTATCCTGATTAGATAAAATAATAACCAATCTATTCTTGCAAGAGCGCACGCTGAGTGTTTTCTTCTCTCTCTCTCCTGGTAGCGACCATATCACGCCTTAATCAAGATAATAATACGGAATATTGACCGAACCCGCTTGTTATACTGAGCTGGGGAACGTTGGTCCCGCTCCAACTTATAATTGTTATAAGACAGAGCAGGAAATTGGGGAATACCAGATTTCCCGTGTCGCCCAAACGAAGAGAGTGCATGTTGATGCATCATCTTCGGGTGTGTTCATTACAAGAATTGTTTCTCAGTATCCTTTACGTCCTGGGTATGTGATACCGGATCAGGATCCCACATATGTAATATGTTATATAGGGCTACAGAAAGGTAGAGAACTGAGAACGGGTGATAAGTTTCATGAGGCAGAAAATGGGGCAAGTGTTGCAGCCAAGTCTGTTGGTCACTGTCACCCTGTATTACCAATACATTGATTCTGAACGAATGTTATTAGATACCAAACCTGATATACAAAATCATATCTATCTCTTTATTAGTAAAGAAATGATAAAATTTTGTATAGTTGGATAATGTTTTGAACATTTCCTATATCAAAAGTTGATCGGTTCAGGCACGTTATCTAAAAGCATTGATGTTCTAAATCAAACTACAGTTCTTTAGTATACGGAACACACATAAGAGGAAGAGTTCAGAAATGAACGAATCCTTCTTGAGGCATTGTAGACTAGGTCATATCAATGTGACCCGACTAGCTAAAGTTACATGTAGATGCATATTTAAATCAGTTTGAATTTACATCTTATGAAACTTGCGAGTCATGTCACAAAGATATAATGACCACAGCTCTGTTTATTGGAAACAGAGAAAGAGTTAATGAACTCTTGGGATGATACAAGTTGATGTATGTAGGTCCCCTATCTACACATGCCAGGACTGGTTCTTTATACTTCATTACATTCTCTGATGATCTTTCGAGATTCAGACCTATGTTCCTGTTGAAACACAAGTCCGAACCTTTTGAGATATTCACAGAATATAAGTTAGAAGTAGAGAACCAAAATACGGGTATAAGTATTATGTCCCTTGATGTGATCAAGGAGGAGAATACTTGAGCACGGAAATCCTGGACTATTCTAAAGGAGAATGAGATTCTCTCTCGGCATTACTCCTCCGAATACACCATAGCACGATGGTATATCAGGGCGGAGCATTCACACCCTATATGATAAGGTGTGCTCTATGATGAGTACTACTGAGTTACCTTTTTCTTTTTGGGAGTTATGCACTTGAGAAGCTGCATACCTATTGAATAGGGTTCGAATCAAATCAGTTGCCTACCACTCCATATGAGATATGGAAAGGGAAGAGCCCATGTCTTAAGCTAGTTAAGATTTGGGGTTGTCCGGCCTATGTCTAAAAGAAAAATCCGGACAAGCTCGAGGCAAAGTCTGTAATGTAGAACTGGAAATGTTCCAGCCATACAAACTGCAGCAGATGATTTGGTACAACCAGAGGATTCAGTAGAAACCAACGAACCTCAGCCTCTCCGCCGATCTAGTAGGGTTCCTCACCCACCTGAGAGATACTTCGGTTTCTCTATGACAGTGGGAGCGAGGATTGCATCATGAGATGATGACCCAACTAGTTTCGAGCTGGCCATCAGGAGTAAGACTCTGTAAGAATGGCTGGATGCTTAGTGATCTGAGATGGAATCCTTATACACCAACAAAGCATGGACTTTGGTTGCAATATCTGAAGGGTTAAATCCCCATCAGGAGCAAGTATATCTTGAGAAGATTACTTGGTGTAGATAGAAAAGTTAAGACTTTCAAAGCTAGACTTGTTAAAAGTTGGCATCATTGACCAGGTGTGGATAATGATGAAACCTTTTCAAGTAGCTATGCTTAAGTCCATCCAGATCCTACTTGTCACGGCTACATACCATGACTGCGATAACTGGTGGTTGGGTGTCATGACTGCTTTTCTAAATGATGTTTTAGAAGAGTGCGTCTATAAGTACACAGCCAGAGGGCTTCGTAGACAGTGGGAGCAGCGGAAACATGTGCAAGATGCTTTATAAGATTAAAGCAGGCATCGCGGAGTTGGAACATCTGTTTTGATGGATTAGTCAAAAAGTTTGACATCATCAAAATGGTAGATGAACATTGTATAAACAAAAAGGTAGTAGGGAGTATGGTGACGATCCTCGTAGAGTACGTGGATGACATACTCTTGATAGGAAAGGAGTTTCTTATGCTACGCTCGATCAGTCTCCGTTTATCACAATGATTCTCCACATAGGATCAAAATGATACCTACTAAATCCTGGATTTTGGATCTATGAGATAGATCTAATTGGATGTTAGGATTCTCACTAGTTGTAGTGAGATGGTATCAATCGACCCTGGGGAGAATCACTGGAAGGGTTCCAGGGTGATAAGGACGACTGAATGTCAGTCGCAGGCATTGTCTTTACCCTCAGTAAAGGGACGGTATGTTGGAAGAGTTCCAAGCTAGATACCGTGGCATACTAGACGATAAAGGCTGGATACATCGCTACTTAAGATGCTACCAAAGAGGCTGTTTGGGTGTATATTGGTTCATGAGATGAACTATGTTCCTCCCATTGTGTGACAATGGAGTTGTGGCTTATGCCAAGGAACACCGGTCCCATCAGTGATCCAGACATGTTCTAAGGCAGTATCACTTGATCATGGAGATGGTTGATCTCCAGGGTGATCAAGGTTAGGAGAGTAGACTCAGAGGACAACACGGCGGATCCACTCACAAAGGCCTTTTCCCAGAGAGAGACTTTTATGGGATGGTTGAGTATGAGATACTACAACCACTGCTACAGATGGCCCAAGTGCAAGTGGGAGATTGTTAGTTATATGTATGCCCTAGAGGCCATTACTGTACATATGATGTATATTGTAGTGGATGCTAGGACGTATATAGGGAGGACTTTATTGCTCGACATGATAGTATGATATTTGGTTGATCTTTACCTTAACGTGTTTACTGATTGTCTCTCTGTTACATGTTGGTAAAGCCCTTAGGATCTGTACTTGACTACCTGGACTATGATGCGGATCATACTAGTGGGGATATGGTAGTCCATAAGTACATCCTTCAAAGTCCCTAGTCGTGGGTGTATCGAGACGGGGCATCGATATACCAGAGTAGACTAGCGTGTACCTTCTCGACCCATATAGATGGGCGATGGATGATCCCATATCCATTGGTGTTTGACATCAGAGATGATATACGGGTGCTCAGTAGAGACTGGGTACACTGGACGGACGTGCCGAGAACTCCCAGATGGTATTATACCTCACGTCAGATGGCAGTTCTCTGGTGACACTGGTACAGAGTAGTCTGTTGACCCGAGATCGTCATAGAGTCTTGTGTGGTTCCCACTGTGCTTTGATTTCCATCTTACCACGTCCAAGAGGGCGTGCAAAACGGTGGTTTTTGGGTACAGTCCCGAGTCACATGGAGGCAATGAGCGATAGGAGGAGATTCGTCTCTCCCGGTATAGGGGGTTGATGTTGCGCTGTGTTCGATTGGCTATAACAGGAAATCCCTGGCCAGGGTTGCTGAGATTTACTGGTAAGTGTTACCAGTAGTTTCTCGAACAGTTATAGACCTCATATCGACACGACTTATTGAGCTATTGGGGTCTGACGTTTACCACCCCTAGGCGAGATATGCGACATATCAGACGATCAGACCGGACTGTACGGTAGTGTTACTGGTCGGATTCACTGGAGTGTGAGCGGGCTTGCTCGTCGATCTTCAGATCGCTCAATACCCGGGTGGCCGTTACGTTTAGCAGACCGCTTGCGGCTTGTGGGTGTTTGATATGATCATCACCTGCTGCCGGCATATTAACGAGTCTTTAGAGTCCTACACAGAGGTTTCCTGGCTCAAGCGAAACGAAATAGGAGCGCATATGAGATATGTGCGGGACCGAGAATAATGCGTGTATGTGATGCCGCATTCCATTCTCGCGACGAATGTATCGGAAAGGTTGTATGCGATATAACCTAGTTATCGATTCAAGCGTTGATTCGATAAACCGATACATTGAATACTAGTCGGTTGTGTGCGACATGACTGGTTCATTGAATCAAGTGTTGATTTAATGATTTAATGCATAATTATATATTTGATATATTACTTTGCACTAACTAGTATTGGTTCACTTTAAACGGATTTTCTCACTTGTTTTGTGCACATTGTATATGTGATATACTTTTGTACACTTGTATGTATCATGTTTGATGATGCATGCTAACTTGTGTTTTGTGTAAAGTTTAAACCATGGTTATGTAATGGTTAGGGTTTTCATTTTCATATCTATTTATTTATTTGTTTATTCATTTTGGAAAATGATAAACATAAAGCAAAATGGTGGCTTTATTTGGAAGCTTGTTGAAGCTTCATGAAGACTTTGACCAAAGTGACCATTTTGTCTCATGCTTAACCCTAACCACTCCATTAACCCTAGTTTAATCTCTACACTTGACCATGGTTGTTGATGATAAGTTTTCTTTTATTTTCTATTTTCTAATTAACTTATCATAACAATTTCCTTCTTCTTCTTCCATTTCTTCAAGTGAAGAAAGCTTGCCCCATCAATGGCAAGTGATGGAAATGAGTGAGAAATCCAAAACTAAAGTCTACCCACTTCCTATTTCTTCATCCTCTACCTCTTGCCAAGTAGTAGAGTGTGTTTTCTTCACAAGTTTCTTGACTTGGTGAAGTCGGAACTTGATTTAGCGATGCCTCGACGTAGATCATCTTCGGCATGGACATCGACGACCTAGCTTGCCCATTCTCCGACGAAGCCGACGCTAGAGCCCGGATTTGATTTGGACAGCGGAGAGGACCTCGTTGCGGAGCTATGGAGGTGGAGCACCGGATCTACAAAGGTTGTATTTCCGTACCTTGTAGTTAAGTGTTAACTAGTTAGCTTTTTCGCCTAGTTTTCTAGCAAACGATCCGTAGTCGGGTCTCTCGGCACCCGTAAAATTTTATATTGGCATGTTCGATGCCTTGTGAGAACTCATTAGGGTGCCTAGGAACCCTACATTCTAGAGTGAAGCCCCCTCCATCTCTAAGCCATTAGATGCGGGCCCGTTGCCCTATAGAACCTGGCTATCCGTGCACCCCACCGTGGGGTAATCCTAGTACAGAAAGTAAAATATATACAACGGGTACATCGACCTCAGCCCGGTCGTGCCCCAAAAGAATAATATACAAATAGGCAGTGACGGCAGTCTACATGTCGGATGCTCGCCCCGCAATATCAAATGTAAAAATATAACCAAACTTTACTACCATTGCAACCAGGCTATCCACCACGACAAATCCGCAACATCACAGCACAACACAGAACATCAACGTGATGTCACGTTCGCAAATCCGTCTAAAAGGGCTATAGCAGTTAGACAAGATTTACCGATCAAATGACATTCACGGTCGCAGATATAATGTAAATACTATGAACTAGCATGTTTAAAATTTTCGATCGACAAAATTTCCCGAAGTGGGCCCCAAGCACAAATCCCAGTACTCAAAATAATCTGAGCCAAAACCAAAATTATCAGAAACGCCATTTCCAAGTCAGAAACCACTGTAGGAAAATTGGTGGTCTGATGCTACAGTACGGCGGCGGAACCGTAGCAAAAACGTGGGTACGGCCGCGGTTCCGCGCTGCTACAGTGGAATCAGTGAACCGATTTTTCTCAGATTTCTTAAAAAAGCCTGCCTGATTTTCTGCAATACTCAAAATAATTTTTTGATGACAAAAAAAATTCGACAGAAACTCAGAATTGGAAATGCAGTTTTTGGAAATTTCGTCCGATCGAAGTTCTAAACACGCTAGAGCAAGCTAGTAAAGGTTAATGGCAAGGCTCTGATACCATGTAAGTCTACGGTAGCGCCCCGGCCGTCTGTCCGAGGCCAAAATGTTGAAACGAAAACTTTTTCAAACTAGAAACCGGCGCTATCGCATACTTTAAATCCGGATCGAACCATTAACCTATAACTAGCAAATAGAGAAAGGGTTGGAAAGCTATACCGATCGATCCGTGTCCTTCTGTCTTTGGCTACCATCCAAAGCTCCTTGCGGCATCTCCGAGCTCGATCTCATCGTCGGAAAGGGCACCACATCATCGAGTCATTTTACGGGCTCCCGCTTCATCCGAAGCAACTCGGGCACGAAGTTCGCTAGCCGTCGTGTCCAAGGCGAAGTAGAGAATGCGTGTGATCACTTTGTCTCAAGCATCTATTGATTCTCATCACATGAGAGTGTATGGATGGAGGTTAGAGATGAAGCCATTGATGGAATTTGTGAGCTAGAGGAAGAAGAAGAAGATGAGCCTTTCTTTTTCTTGTGTGTTGTATGATAAAACGAGAGAGTGAGAGTGAAAAATACAAGACCAAACTCTTTACAACGGCTGCCCTTCTCTCTCTTCCTCTTAATTCAAACCACAAATCAATCACATAATGTGACATTAGCACAAGAAAAGTGAACATGAGTCACTAATGAAGTCCATGTCACATTTAATGCACAAAATGATGAATTAAGCTCACAATTTGCATTTATAAACATTAATCCAAATGTTTACAACAATAAAAAGGATACGGCAACATCTAAAATAAACTCGTGACGGATCACAAGGATACCCCTCACCTGTATATACATACCTGCATCAGCATTCCGAATGAATGCGAATGTGATGAGACTAAAGTAATCCAACAAATTTAATACTAGGATCCAGCTTAAACCAAAACCCACTAGTATGATCCGTCCGATCATGATCCGTGCATTACTGCACGTATATGATCAAACCCTGCCATATATCATACGGCCTCTACAACGTTTCACCCGAAACTTGAGAAACTGTCTGTGGGGAACTCTAAAGACTCGTTAATACTTTGGTTGTGGATTTAACCACTAGCACGTCAGAGGTACTAGCCGTACGTAACGGGCTACTAGGTATTGACCAAAAGGGAGGTCGATGAGCGAACTTATCCTGACACCCTACTGAGCCTGTCAGTGACAATATCCGTACAGTCCGGTCCGTTCATCTATGAGCATCGCATGGCGGGCCTAGGGGGTTGGTAAAAGTCAGACCCCCAAAAGCGGTACAAGTCGTGTCGGAGTGTAGCCCAGAACACCCTGAGATACTACTGGAATACCTACCAGTAAATCTCCTGCCTTGGCCAAGGACTTCGTGTAATGGCTCTCCTAGACACAGCGCTATCTTACCCCCAATACCGGGAGAGACGAAACCCCTGCCGATCCGCTCACTGCCTCCATGTGGCTCGGGACTGTACCCAACTAAAACCTGTTTGAACGACTCCTTTGAGCCGTGGTAGTGTAGTAATCAAAGCACAGTGGGAACTCACACGAGACAAATGACGATCTCAGGTCGATGAACGAACCTGTACACATGTCACCAGGGAACTGCTATCTGACGTCAGGTATAATACCAACTAGCATGTTCCCGGCGAGTCCTGTCCGGTGTACTCATAACCAAATAAGCACCTGTATACATCTTAGGTGAACCAACTGACACCAATGGCTTGTGAGACCGGCCACCACCCCTCGTCGGTGTCTCGACTGTATACACTAGTCTACTAATGGAGTATCGATGCCCAGTCTCGAAACTCCCATAACTAGGGACCACTTTAAGGATGTGCTTATAGACCCCATCTCCCACGTATATGATCGCCATCATACTGCTGGCCGTTAAGCAAGAATCCTAAGGGCTCTATCAACGTGTAATAGTGACCTGTAAGGTCACCTAAAGCAGTACATGATGATAAAGATAAACCAGATAGCATACTATCATTTTCAGTAAGACTGTCCTACCGGTATAGGTCCTCCCTCAATCATTGCAATCACGTGCCTGTGATCCAATAATTGACTCTGAGGGCACTTTATCCAACAGCCCTAACTGTCCACTTGTCGATGTGAACTCGAACTGTACACGACTATCACCTAAAATCTGCCAATCTGTAGAAGACTGCCTCTGTAAGGTGCGCAGATGAGTTAAGCTACATCCAGGCCTCCGACTAAAGACATCTGCTACAACATTTTCTTTGCCTGGATAATACAAGATCTCACAATCGTAATCCTTCACGAATTCCATCCATCTATGATGTCTTAGATTTAGATCCCTCTGCTGAAAATATACTTTAAGCTCTTATAATCTGTGAAAATCTGGCACGGCTCTCCATACAAGTAATGGCCCTAAATCTTCAGTGCGAATACTACAGCAGCCATCTCCAAATTATGAGTGGGGTAGTTCTGCTCATGCCTCTTCAACTGTCGAGAAGCATAAGCTATAACCCTGCCGTGCTGTATCAGTACACAGCCTAAACCTACTCGAGAGGCATCACAATATACCACGAACCCACCTGACCCAGAAGGTAACGATAAGACCGGTGCAGTCGTCAATTGAGTCTTTAACTGCTGGAAACTCTGTTCACATGCATCTGTTCAAAGAAATGGAATTTCATTTCTAGTCAATCCGGTCAACGGTGCAGCGATCCGAGAAAAATCCTTCACAAAACATCTGTAATAACCGACCAGACCCAAAAAACTTCGAACCTCTATAACTGACATAGGTTTGGGCCAGTGTTGTACCGCATCTATCTTCTTTGGGTCCACACGTATCCCATCTCTTGCAACTACGTGACCTAAGAAATCTACACTATCCAGCAGAAAGCACACTTGGAGAATTTAGCGAACCTGTTACTTCTGATACCCTGAAGAAAAGTCTGGCTCATCTCACCATCGAAGACTCGTCCCAATTTATCGGAAGAAATCTTAATATACGATCTCCTTCTTGAACTACTTGCACCTGGTCTGAAAAAACTCCATTGGAAGAAGTACATCAATTTCATCCATCTCGTTTCGAAGTGCCACAACGGATTAAAAACCTAACCATCTCACCTCTGAACGCCTATGAATCCTGTTGGTCCATTTATACTGGTAACGTCGTCAACCATTTAACTTCATGGACTCGGGAAGCAACATCTCGATAACCTCAGCAATGAGTGTTACAATTTTCTAACAGTACGTGACACCACGATTTTCAGAGAGAAGAAAAACATCGCGTCTCAAGTCTGTCTGATCTCTAACAATGACCCTACCATCTGGTGCGGATTCCGAAGAACTTGCCCCACTATTGAACTCGATCATATATGAATAAACGACGTTTCTTTATATCATCGAAAAGTCACCCCAGTCAGTCCTTGTCCCAGACAAGTCTGCTCTGACCGTATCTCTAACTGTAGCCCTCTCGGCCCTCATGACATGGTGATCGAACAATCAATCATGTACTGACGAAGATAGATCAACGAAAAGAATAGAAGGAAAATCTCTAGATATAAATCCTAAGGCATCTTAGGCGGAGTATCATATGCAAATATGCTGCGGAACATATGTACAGTACGTCACTCTACTTTGTACCTACTCCATCAACAAAGGTCATCCTATATAACGAAAGTTCAGGTATAAGACCCCCAAAGTCAAGTCTAAGTCCTATAAGGTCAAGCCTAGGTAACAAAATATATACCCAGACTCCATATAGTCAACCTAGACTCAAACAAAGGTTAAACCAAATGCTCTGATACCAACTTTGTCACGACCCAAATATGGCACGTAACCGGCACATAAAACACGTGATATCTAAAGACATCGACGAAATCTAAGTAAGCCGAAACCCGGAATCTAAACCCTTTTTGAATGTATTTGAGGTGAGGTTTAAATAATCATCCCATAAAATCAGTTTAAAATAACATCTAATTTTAATGAAGTATGTTGAAAAACATTTATGGCATTTTGAAACTTGACATCCCTCCTTTGCATTTTTATAAAAACCCGGTACAACATAATAAAATAGCATCCCAACGGAAACTAGTCTCCACGTCCAAACGATGGAGCAACCAATCAATCTAAATCAGAAGTCGACTCCAAAGAGTGTGACAACTCAAGACACAAGTCTAATCCACGCTTCTAAGTCCGTAATATACCATTTCTAAGTTGATGGAGTTTTCGCTAGATACAAGAATATATGAAAAATCAAGAGTGAGTAGGATAAAATAACAACTCACTTACCCATAAATCCCCAAAAGAATGTGTGCCCAAACCGTTGATAATCCAAGTGGTAAAACCTGCAAGAAACTGTGGCACAATGGGGATGAGTTGCCAACTCAGTGAATAAAAGCACATGTAAAGGTAGAAATCGAAATACATGACAATACCTAAGTCATAAGTATAGTCCTATCATAATCAGTATCGATATACTATATGATATGCAAAGGTACAATACTAACTATCATGCAATCACAAGTATAATATCTTAATGTCATATGAATCAAAATCATGAATCTATTATCCGTATTGGAATTCCCTTCTTGTCTATGAATGTCTGTACAAATATATGCAGGTACTGTCCCTCAGGTCAGTCCTGGTGGAATCCAATAAATTCATATCTAACTGTGTACCTCATGATAATGATCACATCAATACACATATAGATGTCCAGCATCGACATCGAAATCCGCAATCTCTCGTGTCCAGCATCGACACGTAAAATACAGATACCGTCGACACCATCTCAACAGATGATCGCCACCCGATATCCTGGCTAGGATCAGTATCCCCTGGATATCCGCCGTGCCCAATCAAACCCCGGCCAGTATCCCCAGGATATCTGCCGTGCTCGTTTCTATCTACGGTCAGTATCCCATGGATATATGCCGTGTTCATTTTTATCTCCGGAATCGAGTCACCTCGTTAGGCTCCCCCACCTCAAATGCGGCTATCCTGCCCCTCGGTCTCGACCGGGTCTACCATGTATCCAACTGTATATCTCCCCCACTCAGTCTGGATAACGTAAAAATCCGCGACCGTATATCTCTCCCACTCGTTCCGGAACAAAACCAGAAAACACAAAACTCATGGTGGACGTTTTACTCATCATATCAAAATATCAAGTAAGGAATAAGAATAATTGCATAGATTGTATTGATGATATACTATATATGTATATATATAACAGTGTCCCATACCATCGATATATATATATATATATATCATCAGGAGTAAAATACTCAGAAATCCCAAGAAATCAAATACAGCATCTATAGTACTACAACATGAATAGGAAAAGACTACGAAATCATATCACATAACATAATGATTTCAATTCTAATGTGTCATGCTACTACTAATGATGTGTAGTGTAGCATACGCGTCTGTGCTCGTGTAACATGGAAATCATTAGTATTTGTGCAAGTGTTCTACGGTGTAATAAACTATATATTAACACATATATAACAGAAAGATTCTACGGTGACATGGCAATACTAATGAGGTGTAGTGTAACATATATTTACGTACTTGTGCAGCATGGAAATCATTGGTATTTGTGCAGTGTTCTATCAGAGTGTGTATATCACGGAAACGTATAATATTGATAATATAATGCAAACCTATAAATTTATTTAAGCACAATTATTGTAATTACTTTCTATGAGCTATACCATTATCTTTAGAAATGATCGGAACGTTAAGTTTGAATTAAGAAAGCTTCCTTAGATTTAAATTAGATGTTTGTTTTTAGATACTGGCACGCATCCTGGTAGTTTATTTAAAAGACAACGAACCGTGGATTTTAAAATAATATAGCTCATACCAGTATTACATCCTAAAACAGAACATAATCTATTTCTACGAGTCAAAAAATAAATTGGTCGTTATTCGGCATACAAAGTTCATCATTTCCGATATGTATAAATCCTTGTATTATAGCTCATCATATCGCTATATCCATATCATCTTAAGTACAGCATGATCCCTCGTACAACTGATCAAATCATACCCATATCGTACGGATCAAATATCACGTATATCTCATTTATAAACTACATATGAAGCTTTATGCAAATGGAGGGTATACAAGATGCAATACCATATCAATGCTTTGCCGAAAAGCTAAACTTAAATAGATATCATAATAATAATCATAAGGTTACGGGGGTGCTATACGCCATCCACCTGACTTTCCCCGTAGATGTAAATCTACTCACCGGAAATACGTCGTATCCACTCAGGAATCGCCAATCCTTTTTCTTTCCTCGCGGCCTCCAAAGTTCTCGTATTGGAATCTAACATTGCAATAACTTGTATAAGGAAATGGATACATTCCGATACGTCAAAATCAATAAAACGCAAGTTGTACGTGCTAATTACACTACGTACGACCATTGCAAACGACCTAATACTTAACCTCATTGAAATCTAACCCAACTTTTCATCGCGAAAGAAAACAGATCGCGCTACGTTTTACCTATATCGTATTTTGTGTTTTTAGATCCTTTTCCGATATTATCTTTCAAATTTTATATACAATTAAACTAATTTGTTTAAATAATACCAAAATGGCCAAAACACTACACAGAAACCTACCCCACAAGCCAAAACATCCTAGCTCCCTACAAATCCGGCGACGCCGGAATTATCCTATTGGTCGCCGGCCCAAAACTGATTCCCCTGGTTCGTGCTCCTATGGTTTGCTCTAGGTTCAACATACATCATTTTGGTACTGTTTTGTTAAGTTAAAATTCATTTAAACTACAGCAGATTACTACAGGGTCTAATTTTGCTTAAAATACGATATTATGGACACTTTGATTTCCAACTTTGAACTAGTTACAGAATTTAATCCCTACCGTGATTACGAATTTTACCTTCAAGTAATTTGCTGGAAGAATACCCTCCAAAATGCACAAGCTCCTTGTCCTAGCTTGATGTTGGAACTCCTTAGCCATTCTCTCCTTCTAACTTCTCTTTTCTTTTATTTTTCTGTTCTTGTTCTTCATTTTTTTTAACTTTTGAAATTTTATGAATGTTTAACTTGGTAAAATGATCTGAACACCTTAGATAAAAGGATAAAGAGAAGGGTGAGGTGTAGGAGGAGGTGTCACCAAGTAAGATCTGGTGGTTTCATGCAAGGAGGAGGTGTGGATAGTGTGTTGTGCATGAGAGGCGGCGGCGGCAATGCTTTATCATTTCTAAAATGAATTATCTTAATAAAATTCTGAACTAACTTTATCTAACCCCTTTTCTACTTACACCCTTAACAATTTACCATTTTGCACAAAATCCTAAACTTTATATAAATACCCTTCACAACCTATGGTATTATAAAACACTCTTTTTATTAAAATGAAGCTAAAACTCACATTAAAACCCTTATAATTTATTTATGTTGCATTCTAAAATTAAAATTTAATTTTTTTTAAATATATCTTATGAAAATGTCTTATTTGGTTTTAATAACCTTTTAATTTAACACTTTATTATTTAATTAATTAATTTTATTCGTTTCCAAATTTTCTGAATGTTACAGATAGTTAAGTGAACAATAATTTAAATGTTAACTAATAAAACACAATTATATATGAAATTACATAATTTCATAATTAAAAAAATATATTTATTCCAGTCGACGTGGAAAATAATTATTAACGAGGTTTCTACGAAAAACACGTATTGTCGCTATTTAACATATAATTAACCTATACGAGTTTTTAAAGCGTTACATGGACCGGGGCTCGAGATTGTACAAGGCAGACCTGACGGACATGGAGACCCTCAGCTACGGGAGGTAGTTGGAGAACAACAGCGTGTACTGCCCCGGGTCAACACATGGAACACTGCACCGAAATTGGCCGCATGGAAGCCCCTGGACTGGGGGAGGCGGTCGAGGGTGAAGACGAGCTTCATGAGATTGAACAGCAGGGCGCACGGGATGTTAAGCTCCTGGATCTGCTGCAGCACATGGAGCCACGTGTCGCGGGTGGTGAGGAAGAAGCCGAGCTGGGAGAGGTTGAAGTCGGGGCTAGACTCGGAGACGATGACGCCGGTGATGTTGAGCTCGAGGATGCCGGCATGGGTGAAGCCGAACTCGTCGAAAGGGATGATGGTGTGAGCGTCCGATCGGGTCTCCATCGTCCGGATCTCCCCCGACAAGGATCCGATAAGGCCCAGGAGGATGATAGCGGCGACGACGAGGAGAGATCTAGGGACGATCGTCATTGATATTTGGATCTTGAATCTCTCGATGGGTTTTAGGGGAGGAGAAAATTGTATGGAAGAAGGGAACTGAAGTTATGGGATTAAGTCTCAAGTTTGTCCCAAAATACTAACACTACTTGGGTTGGGGTCACTAAATACATCTCGGTTACACCCTTTCAATTCATAAAATATATATTTTAATTATTTAAATTCTGAAAATAATATTTTATTTTCCAGAAATGTTACAGTTGGCCTCAATGGATAATGAGCACCAGAGGCGGTACGAGATGATGGACTTAGCTTCCATCTTCCTCCATACCAAGGATTTATATGGAGAGCAATCTCGTGTCGCAAGATATGAGACCTCAAACAAGTTGTTTCAGGAGAGTTTGGCTGTCGGGTCATCTGTAGGGGACCACGTCCTTTAAATGATTAGCTACATTGAAAAGCTCGTGGACCTTGGGACCACGTTGGAGAACGGGTTGAATACAGACTTGATTCTACAGTCCATCCACTCTACATACGCCCAGTTTATCTTGAATTTCAATATTCTGGTGTCACGATCGACACTTAAATCAAGCAATGTCTAAAGGCGTAACGTAATTCAAGTATGTCGAAAAACCCAGAAATCTAAACCATGAACAGATAGAGTGGTAAAATAGTAAAACATTAGTATAAAAACATCACATCTCTTTTTAAAAATCTCAAGTTATTTTCTTAAAAATTCGGCAGCATTTCCATTGTAAAAACTAGTTCCTAACGGGTACAAAACATAGAATATAAAAAAGGTCATCCCCAATTGGGAGCAACTCATGCCTAAAGGCGGAACACAACCACAACAGGTATATACGATGCCATAGGCGAAGAAATAAGCAAATAAGAAGTAAAAAAACATCGCAACATAAATAAAATCCGGCTCACACGAGCATGACACCCAGAGTCACATAAAAAACAATAGCGAATCTCCCAGTCTCGTCTCCAAGTCAGATACATGAAAGTGGTAGATGGAGAGTGCTAGATACAAAATAACATATACAAGCAGAATCATACGGATACTCCCAAAAACCCACCTACACAAAATCACGCTCTCAAAGGTAGCGGTATCCGCAGAAATAGATGCAGTAAGGTGCCCTGCCGCGACTACACAGAGGGTAAACCCTTCAAAACACTATAGCACAATGGGGGTGAGTTTCCAACTCGTGAATAGTAAATAACATCGTACAGGTAATCACAAGCGTGCACGATAAACAACCAATCCTACGTATGCAGTCATGATGGCTGATTGATCTTTAAATTCCGTGTCGTGTTTGGAAAATGTAAAATATATCACAACCAAAGAAATTTATAATAACCGCAATCAATTAACGGTGTCGTTTGTAGGTTCGTCAGTGAATGCGGATCGTCCATAGGGAAAGTGTGAATTGATCGATCTTGTTTTAGTTGCGTTGGAAATTAAAGTATAAAAGAAAATTGATTCAAGATTTGTAATATTTGATTGAAGAAACATCAAGAAAATAGATCTAGAATCAAGAAATACTAAAAATCAATAAGATGTTCAAATTGTTTGAGTTATCAAGATTTGAAGAAAGGCTTGTCGGAATCAATTGAATCGACAGTGATGATTGATACTTTTAATTACAAATTCTTATTTATTGAAGATTTGTTACTAGATCGATGACAATCAACGAGGTTTAGGGATCTATTGAAGAAACTAGGGTTTCTTCATCCTCATCCCTTGTCCTTTTGTTAATTAGCATTCAAATTCTAGCTTCTAGGAAATTCAATCATCGATTGTTGATCTCTAATTTAGAGCGAAAACATTCAAGAAAGCATCTCGCTCAAAACTAGGTCATCGTTGATTTAATTTCCTAAGGTTTACAAAACTCATAAGACTTAAGAATCGTTCAAGAATTCATCAACATTATCTACCTATTCTTTTGATTCCGATACAAATGAAGTTTTACTCACACATCATTCTAAAACAATCAAGAACTAAGAATATCATAATGCGACATTGAATAGAAAGCAAGAATCAAGATTGTCACCTTTTATTATTCGATGTTTCGTTACAATACACTCAAAAACTACAAGAATTGAGGAGGAACTAAATCATCGAACTAGCTTCGCATCGTCTCCTTGAGTCGCGGATCGTTGAGGATCACTTGCTCGGATGAAGATCGGCGTTGCTTCAAAAGGCTCATTGGATGCTTGCTCGATTTGGTACTCGATGATCTTGATTTGGATCAAATTGTGTCACTCAATTTGTTTAGAATTGATTTGGATGTCAATAGAATTTTTACCCTAATTGATGAACAACCTTCAACAACTAGGTTTAGCTCCCCTTTTATAGTCTTTCCCTTTAGCTTCCCCTAGAAGTTAGGTATAGCTTCCCTTGTAAGCTTGGTAGTTGAGAAGAAACTTCTAGATTGAGTTAGTTATTTAGCTTACAAGAAAAGACTGGCTATTAGAGGGAAGCTTCTGGATAATTCGAGGAACTGAAGCGTCTTGGAGAAGCTTGGCCGTTGAATGAAGAGTTTTGCAAAGTTCCAACCGCCAACGAGTCAACTCGGCCACGGATCCGCCGTGGATCGGCCTGACTCGGCCGTGGATCCGCGGCCGATTAATGGGTTTGGTGCATGGAATTTTTTGTGCTGTATTGTGTTGGCCTAATGGTACTTTCTTGATCTCTGGAATCTTATAATTATTTCTAGTTTATTGCCAGATTCCAAGTCTTGGACTTGATGTATTTTTTATCAGCGCTTTTATGATTCCGGCTCTTTTACCTTAAGAATTTCCTGCACACAATCTCGAGACAAGGATTGATATATACAGATCAATGTGATTAGTAATAAACACGTAATTTCCTTTTAGAATGTCAATTATAGCTATAACACAGGTTATTTGGTATTTTCCATATGAATTCGTAATCTGTGTTATAATTACAATAAACACCTATATATGAATGATAAGAGTAGGGAAATTAACGTGTTGAGAATGCACTATTTTCGAATGATCAAATTCCCCCTAACTTAATTTTGGTCTTCTCGAGCAAACATCTTTATTTTAAAAAGAAGGAGAAAATAAAGAAAGAGAAAAACTAACTAGCACACTTTCGTAGGCAACACGATTGCACTGAGCACATGCAACAAGACTTTAAACCACTAGGTGTCCCTAGTAGGAGGAGTGTTGTCTCCTGAGGGTTTTCAGCGGATTGCACCTACAAAATCCTATAATAAAAGGAAGACCATGAAAGTTACATATAAAGATAAGAATTATAAAATAAAGACTTTGAAAATCAGAGTTTCCAACTAATACTAGTTTTTCGGTTGTCATGAGCCCTATCTTAATAGTCATGAAAAGATATTAGAAATCACATCATCCCTCAATAAAATATCGTCATTATTCTTCATTCCTACCTTTCTTCCAAACACCGATCATATTCCCCTACGTGTGTGTAAAGAACATCGCTACACTCGGAGAATTCAATTCAAGCTATCATACTCTTGTCTATCTACCTCAGTACTTTTTAATATTTAGATGGGATTGCTCACACATTTTTCATGCGACCGTTAATACTTCTTGAGGTACTAACCGACCGATTACTCATGGGATTGCTAGTTAGGTTTATTAGTATTTTCCTCGTCTTGCACCACCTAAGGCTTAGCAGTGACTCCCAAACCAGTTGGTCTAAGGCACTAGGTGATGAAGCACCCTCGCTATATTTTTTTATTGCTGCCTTGGCGATAACAAAACCAGTGTTCATTTTTCTGCACCATTTTATCTTTTATTTTCCATTTATTATTTCCTTCATACTTTGGTTTTAAGACAAGAGCATTTCAAGGTATCCTCTTCTATCCCGAGTTTCAAGACGTTTGTAAGTGCGAATAGTAGGGTATCAACATTCAAATGTTTGGCTTCCAGAATAGAAACTATTTTTCAGACTTAATTTTATTCTCAGATTAGTGACTTCCTTAATCTTACTGACCCTTGGGACAACGACTCATAACTACTTATTACTAGTTTCGTTTAAGAAAACTTCTAACTTTCTCGGTTTTCTTAAATTTTTCCAATCTTTTGGATGTAATTTTTCACTATCTAATCTTTTATTATAAAATTAAATATTAAATATTTTTATCTTTTTAAAATTTTAAATTTTTTTATATGTTTTAAAAGTTTTGTGCTTATGCAAAGTATGATGCAAATGATACGCAAATAAGCACAAACCTCCCCCAAACTTGTTTTCAACAGTGTCCTCACTGTTGCCATTTATTAAATCTCAGAAAATTGTAAACTTGGGAGGCAAAATTTTGTTAAAGGGGACATGAATTATGATTGTGAAAAATTTCCCCCAAACTTATTTCTTATTCATATTCAAATTTTTTTTATAATTTTGTTTTATATATTTTTTATATATTTTTGTAAAATTTATTTACAAATTGACTCACCTCCATCCTAAAGATGTGACAAAATTACCAAGTCATGGAGGTGAGGTGGAGGAAAATTAGTCATTTAAAGCGGCTCCTGTAAAAACAGGAGCTCCTCCGAGGGGTCAGTGGAAAAATACGGTTTATGTCTATGTCCATTTACTTTAAAAATTGTACCGTTTTCGATATTTTCTACCTAACCTGCCCTGTGCGGGTATACAGACCGCACAACAAAAGGTCCTTTCCACCGAGATCGTAGCTTTCCCGCATGAAGGTAGAGTCGTGAATCATAAAGAAGGGCTTGTTGACCAGGTGTAAAAGTTTTTCTCAAAATGTTTTTATCATGAAATACCTTAGTCCGATTCTTTACAATTACGACATTATCATAAACTTCATCGCGGAGTTCTCTTAGCTCGTTTAATTGCAGCTTCCGAAAGTGCAAGCTTGATTTTAATCAATGTTAAGTTCTCTAATGGCCCACATTGCTTTATGCTCAATCTCGACCGGAAGGTGACAAGCCTTACCAAACACTAGTCGGTAAGGAGACTTACCTAGATCAGTTTTATATGCAGTTCGGAATGCCCAAAGAGCATCCGTCAATTTGGTTGACCAATCTTTTCGATTTTTAGAAACAGTTTTCTCCAAAATTTGTTTGATTTGTCTATTTGAAATCTCAGCTTGCCCACTGGTTTGGGGATGATAGGGTGTAGAAATTTTGTGGTTGATTACATATTTCCGCATCAAAGTCTCGAAAGACCAATTGCAGAAATGCGTCCCGTTATCGCTAATGATAGCGCGTGGGTGTCCAAATTGCGAAAAGATGTTTTCTTTTAAAAACTTAATGACAACTTTTTTGTCATTAGTGCGACAAGGAATAGCTTCAACCCATTTCGAGACGTAATCAACAGCAAGCAATATGTACAGATTCCCAAAGGAGTTGGGAAAAGGACCCATAAAGTCTAGACCCCAAACGTCAAAAATTTCAACCACCAAGATGGGTTGAAGTGGCATCTCATTTCTCCGAGAAATCCTACCCGTGTGTTGACACTGTGTACAGGTTTTGCAATGATCAAATGAGTCTTTGAACAAAGTCGGCCAATAAAACCCGCATTGTAAAACCTTCTCCGCCGTCTTTCGAGAATCGAAATGACCCCCACATGCCTGATCATGACAAAAAGATAGAACACTCTTGAATTCATCTTTAGGGACACATCGGCGAATGATCTGGTCAGGACAATACTTAAACAGATACGGTTCATCCCAGTAAAAATGTCTCACTTGGGATAGAAATCGATGTTTGTCCTGTTTTGACCATTCACGGGGAATAAGTCCCGTAGCAAGATAATTAACAATATCCACGAACCAAGGTTCAGTGGATAAATTCAAGAGTTGTTCGTCTGGAAAAGAATCATTGATCGGCAGGGTGACAGGTGAAGAAGAGATGCGCGAAAGATGGTCGGCTACAACATTTTCACATCCTTTCTTATCTTTAATAACAAGATAAAATTCTTGTAATAGAATGATTCAACGTATTAGCCTACCTTTAGCATCCTTCTTCGCCAAAAGATGTTTCAAGGCGGAGTGGTCAGTGTACACAACAATAGGTGAGCCAATCAAGTAAGGCCTGAAATTTTTTTAATGCAAATACAACTACCAACAGTTCTTTTTCGGTAATTGTATAGTTAATTTGAGCATCGTTCAGGGTCTTACTTGCATAATAGATCACGTGTGGCATCTTTTCAATGTGTTGTCCTAAGACTGCACCAACTGCAAAATATGATGCATTACACATAAGCTCAAAAGGGTGGTTCCAATCTGGAGAAGATAGAACGGGGGCTGTAATGAGAGAGTGTTTGAGTGAGTCAAATGCTGCCTCACAATCCGAGTCAATGTGAAAGGTAGTGTTCTTGGCTAGGAGAAGAGTTAAAGGTCTAGCAATTTTGCTAAAATCCTTAATGAATCTCCTGTAAAAGCCTGCATGGCCAAGAAAAGATCGTATATCCTTGACGCATTTGGGATGAGGAAGATTTTGAATGACATCTATTTTAACTTTGTCAACCTCAATGCCATTTCGTGAAATAATATGTCCAAGCACAATTCCCTCTTGGACCATAAAATGGCATTTTTCCCAATTCAAGGTTAAGTTCTTCTCGTTACAACGAGTAAGAACCGCGTCAAGATGTGATAGGCAGTTAGCAAAAGAATCTCCAAATATCGAGAAATCGTCCATGAAAATCTCCAAAAAATTCTCGACCATGACCGAGAATATCCCCATCATACACCGCTGAAATGTAGCGGGAGCATTGCATAACCCAAAAGGCATGCAACTATAAGCAAAAGTACCAAAAGGACAGGTAAATATGGTTTTGTCTTGATCCTTTTTGGCAATAGGGACCTGGTTATAGCCAGAGTATCCATCCATGAAGCAGTAATATTCTCATCCAGCTAAGCGTTCTAGCATCTAGTCAATAAAAGGTAGATGAAAGTGGTCTTTCCTCGTTGCGGCATTGAGTTTTCTATAATCGATACATACATGCCACCTAGTTTGAGTGCGTGTCTGGAATAACTCATTTGCCTCATTTGTTATGACTGTAATGCCAGATTTCTTAGGGACGACATGAATTGGACTTACTGTTCAGTTGATAAAACTGCATATTTGTTATTACATTTTTCCTACCATTTTCATATTAAAAAAGGTCTTTATTATAATATATGATACATATGAGGGTTTATGTGTAAAAATACCATTTTCCATGTGTTGATATATTATAATTAGCATTTGGTAGGAAAATGTATGCAAATAATATCATTGACCAAATTCTAGTAGAACAAAGTCTACTAAATATTATTTGAGTTGTTGTGCAGAATTTTTCCAAGACTAAAATTATGGAAATCAAGTTGTTAAAGAAAACTTGCCTAATTAAGGAATCAAAACTTGGAGATCAAGTCTGGCAGCAACTAAGAGAAGATTTCAAAGATCCAAAGATACCAGAGATAGCCACATGTCACAAGGAGAAAGCCCCAAAAATTTGATGAAGTGATCCCCACCCTTGGCCGCGGATCCGCGGCCATACCCCCCTTATGGCCGCGGATCCGCCGCATGTTAGATGAGTTAGGGTTTGCAATTTTTGGGGGTGAATCTATACTGTTATCTTCTTAATTTGGAAGCTAATTTTCTGGCTTTGGGACTATAAATAAAGACCGAGAGCCTCTTGGAAAAATCATCAAGCCAAAGAGATCACGAAGTCCAAGACGGTTCATGCATCCAGGCTGATCATCAACTGTTCATCTACCTCCTTCGGAAGAGTTCGAGAAGCAAACCAAGTTTTTGTAATCATTTTCTAAGGAATAAAGTGTAGATTGTTCAAGTTGATTAATAAAGGTAGTTGTTTTATTTAATTCTTTTGCATTTTACATTATATTTTCCCTCTCTGTCTTTTCATCTTCTTTTCCCAACATGCGCGAGTAATTCTCCGCTTATTAGGGTTCGTAGGATTAGGGTAGGCTAATGGATGATGAACATCCCTAAACCCTTTTTAAGTCCTATAAAGTTTATGAACTTTATCAAAAGAATCATTAACATCCTAATCGAGTTCGCTAGCAATTCTTTGTTAGTCCCGACTGCGATTAGAGATTAGATTAATGATTGTTTTGGTAAAGGCTAGATATGAACGGAGTTCCGTGTCGAGATAAGTGTTAAGAGTGGGATTCCTTTTCCCTCCAGAAACCCTAATCTACACGCATCACCGTCGTTCTAGTTTTAAATCTATTAAAGGATAAAAATGGTAACTTTTAATTAATCATCCATGACTACTAAATCCTAACGAACCCTACAAGCCTATTATTATATTAACTACATCCATAAATAATCTAGATCTATATTTTGCATTAGTGCTTAACGTAGATCTAGAAACCATTCCATAATTTCTTATCCCTCCTCTCTTTTTCAACACATCTAAAGTAAGAGCAAAAGGTTCCACGTTTCCCTGAGGACGACCCGTACTCATCTCGGTCTAGCTACACGCGACACCGTTATTGATTGCGGTTAATTACTACAAACACACTTTTTCGAATCAATCACTTACCCATTGGCTATCGGAGATTGGGTAAATGACACCATTGTCAAGGCATTTGACGATCTCTTTCTTCACCGCATCCTTCGTGACGGGGTTCAACCATCTTTGTGGTTCTCGGGTTGGCTTGGCTTCATCCATCAGATGTAAATGATGTTCAACAATTAAGGGACTAATTCCTTTGATGTCCGCCATAGTCCAACCAAACACCTGCCTGTTAGATCTCAATACCGTCAAAAAAGCGTTCTCTTGCTCTTAGGCTAGAGAAGCTGATATGATAACCGGTAAAGACTCATTCTCACCTAAATATGCATATTTAAGGTTAGAAGGTAAAAGTTTGAGATCTAATGCGAGCGGAGAAACTATAGAAGGTGGGGTCATCGAATGATGTTCGGAGTTAAGGAGAAGCTCATAGCCTACATAAGATACAGACTCGGAAGTTGAAGAGTCAAGATTTTCACACTCAAGCATGGAAAATTTGTCCTCACTAAGATGTGACAGATCAAACATTGATGTGTTAGTGTCGTCGAGATCTTCAAAACAAAGTTCATTAACTTCGCAACATTCAGGAGCAATCTCGTGGACAAAACAAACATCAAGTATATGAGCAGAAGGTTCAGAAGGCTGACTTCTAATTTTATAGATGTTCAGTTCAATTGTCATTTTTCCAAAAGATAAGTTCATTGAACCGTTTTGACAATTAATGACAACATTGGAAGTGGCAAGAAATGGTCGACCCAAAATCACCAGAATTTGGTTCTATGGGTTTGCTACAGGCTGTGTATCTAAAACAATAAAGTCCACAGGGAATATGAATTCCCCGACTTTTATCAACACATCCTCCAGTTCACTCCTAAGTTTGGTGATTGATCGGTCTGCCATTTAGAGAGTGCAATGAGCTGGTTTTAACTCTCCAATCCCTAACTGCTCGTAAACAGAATATGGAAGCAGGTTAACACTTGCGCCCAGGTCAAGTAAAGCACGGTTAATGTTTTTACCCCCAATAGAAATCGAGATTGTAGGACATCCTGGGTCCTTACGCTTCTTTGGTAACTGTGGGGTAAAAGCAGTACTAACATTATTAGTCATGAAGACCTTTTTAGGCACTTGAGTCTTCCTCTTCCTAGTGCACAAGTCTTTAAGAATTTTCGCATTAGCAGGGACTTGTTGAATATCATCTAGAAGAGGGATATTGATGTTAACCTGTTTAAACATTTCCATAATCTTCTCCATATGTGGACTCGATTTGTTACCCTTTAACCGGTTTGGATAAGGAGCTTTAGCAATCATAGCTGGGTCTAACATTGGAGAAGGTGGTGTGTGTGGAAGTGATCCCAGAATAGGAGTGGGGATCGTCTTTGGTGGAGTAGAAAAGGTATGCTGAGGTGTCGAGCTTTGAGGAAAACGGAGAATAGGCTCGCTAGAAGGTGGTGGGGTAGAAGAAGTAGGTGTAGAAGTAGAAGTGTGTGTGGAAGGAAAAATCTTAGCCGGGGTATTATTGATTAATTCTTCATGATTATCAATCTCTTTCCCAACGTGATTATTCAGCACTCTTCCTGATCTCAACGTTGTGATAGTATTCACATTGCAGTGTTGTGAATGCCCAGGATTTGGTAGGGGTTGAGACGGAAGTTTCCCTTTCTTTCTAGCACTCATTTCGTCTTTCAATTAGGCAATTTGAGCTTCCATCGATTTAATATTCTCACTTTGGGAGTCAGAGTTTTTCTGGATTTTATCATTGGACGACTTAAATTCAGCCGACATTTTTTCATGAACATTTCAAAAGTTCGTTCGAGTGAAAAGGAATTATCAGTACCGGTCAACTGCAAAGGATTATACGGTGCAGGTGTGTTGACCGGATTTTGAAAGTTTTGTGATTGATAGGGGTGCTGAGTCAGTTGAAATGGCTGTTGTTGTGGTGGAGGACCCCTTTCAAAATTATTTTGATTTGGAACCGTGTTTTGATTTTTTTGTTGGTTCCAAGCAAAGTTAGGGTGATTCCTCCAACCCTGATTATAAGTGGAAGAATACGGATCGTTTCTAGGTCTTTGTTAGAAAGCGGCATTGGTATGCTCTTGACCTTGAAACGAAGAATTTAAAGGACATTCTTTCGTAAGATGAGATGGATCAGAACAGCATCCACATACAGTTTTTGAAAGTGATATCTCATTTAGGGAGGCTGCTAAAAATTTATGTTCCATAGCTTCGAGTTTCTTTTGCATTGCTGCCATTTCAGCTCTAACTCCTATAGAAACATCAATTTGGTGAATACCACCCTAGACGATGACTCGTTTACACTCTCCCACTGTAAAGATTTTTCAGCGAAATCTTCTAGAAATCTCTAGGATTCACCATCATTTTTAGTCATGAAGGTGCCTTGACACATAGATTCAAGGTTCTGTTTTGTTGTAGGATTAATGCCCTCATATATGATTCTGCACAGATCCCATCTAGGGATTCCGTGATGTGGACATTGAACCAACAGATCCTTGAAGCGTTCAAAACACTTCGAGAATGGTTCATTTGGAAGCTGGGTAAATTGATTTATTTCGCTATGGACTCGAGCTGTTTTATGATTAGGGTAGAATTTCTTAAGGAATGCTATTTTGAATTCTCCCCTGTTCGAAATAGAATGTGCGGCTGTGTTATAAATCCACTTCTCGGCTATATCACACAGGGTTAATGGGAGAAGACGTAGACACATAGCATCCACAGAAAGTTGTGAAGTACCCATTATAGCGCATACATTTTCAAATTTGGTAATAAAGACATATGCGTACTCAGACTCGAGACCCTGATATTTAGGTAGAAGATTGATGTATTGTGGTTTGATTTCAAAATTTTCCCTATTGGCTGGTGGAATGGTGAGACAGGTCGAAAGAGGACCTCGCATAAGATAGCATCTCTCCTAGAGAGAGATACGGGGTGGATTCTGCGCACCTGCAGACGGTAGCAGAGTAGTGTTAAAGAAGTTCGATGGAGAACCGTCTATCGAAGTGGGTGTGGTAGGGGGTGTATAAAAAAGAAGATGTAGAAATACCGACTTCGGAGTCGATAGGAGGAACGCGGACAAGACGGGCACTAGAATCCCGTGTTTAGCCGAGCATGCACTAAATGGTTTAGCACAAGTAGCAGCGTTAAGCAAAAGATTAAATTGGTGTTTGGTTTGAAAAAATACGGAGTTTTGAAAAATCACACAAACAATGCACAAGCAACCCTAAATCTAGTGGTCACCTGGGTCAAGGCTCTAGACCGCTCCTAGACTTCCAGAAGACAAGTCGCAAGATAGATCCTCTACTGCCTCTTTGCCCTTTCTGTGGCCAGGTAAGTGCCAGGTAAGTGGGAGGTTCTCCACTACGTAAGTTGTGGGCCTAATTAAGTAACCACTTGCCTTAGACACACTTGCCTAGACACCACAAAAGAAACGCAGATAAGCAATAGATTATCCGCGACCTCCTTCTGTCCTGAGTGAGCGCGACGGTCCTTAGAGTCTTGTCTAGATATTTTTTAGTTAATGAGGGTGATGCGGATGCAAGTTTGTGATTTTTGGGACTTAGGACGGGTAATGAAATCCCGACCTAATCTGAATTTGGTCTTTGCCCCTTAATTTCCATATTAAAAAATACAAACAACCAAGATCAAACACGCAACAATTTTTTCTTTTTGCGGTGCTGCGGATTTTTGCAAAGAAACCTACAGAAATTGGTTAATGGAGCAGATGAGGGAAGAGATAAGAAAGACAGAGAGTTACCTAGCAACTTTCGATGCACTGAAGCAATATTCCCACCGCGGTTCCGCCGCAATAAGGCTCTAATGCCGCGGTTCCGCCGCGTTATGTCAAAATCCCTGCACAAAATTGTTTTTGCAAATGCTCCTGTTCACTCACTGAACTCTCTGTGATGCTCTGAAAATTTTTCCTCTTGCTCCACAGATTCCAGATCTCCTTGCAACAAATCATAACAAATCGTTAAGCACTTGTTACGAATTTTGATCTAAAAAACCGAGGGAATAATAAATTTTCCAACTCAAATTACAAAAACGAACAAATTAGCACACTATCCCCGGCAACGGCGCCATTTGATTGATCTTTAAATTCCGTGTCGTGTTTGGAAAATGTAAAATATATCACAACCAAAGAAATTTATAGTAACCGCAATCAATTAACGGTGTCGTTTGTAGGTTCGTCGGTGAATGCAGATCGTCCACAGGGAAAGTGTAATTTGATCGATCTTGTTTTATTTGCATTGGAAATTAAAGTATAAAAGAAGATTGATTCAAGATTTGTAATATTTGATTTCAAGAAACATCAAGAAAATAGATCTAGAATCAAGAAATACTAAAAATCAAGAAGATGTCCAAATTGTTTGAGTTATCAAGATTTGAAGAAAGGCTTGTCGGAATCAATTGAATCGATAGTGATGGTTGATGCTTTTAATTACAAATTCTTATCTATTAAAGATTTGTTACTAGATCGATGACAGTCAACGAGGTTTAGGGATCTATTGAAGAAATTAAGGTTTCTTCATCCTCATCGCTTGTCCTTTCGTTAATTAGCATTCAAATTCTAGCCTCTAGGAAATTCAATCATCGATTGTTGATCTCTAATTTAGAGCAAAAACATTCAAGAAAGTATCTCGCTCAAAACTAGGTCAACGTTGATTTAATTTCCTAGGGTTTACAGAACTCATAAAACTTAAGAATCGTTCAAGAATTCATCAACATCATCTACCTATTCTTTTGATTCCGATACAAGCGGAGTTTTTCTCACACATCATTCTATAACAATCAAGAACTAAGAATATCATAATGCTAAAATGAATAGAAAGCAAGAATCAAGATTGTCACCTATTATTATTCGATGTTTCGTTACAATACACTTAAAAACTACAAGATTGAAGAGAAACTAAATCATCGAACTAGCTTCGCATCGTCTCCTTGAGTCGCGGATAGTCGTGGATCTCTTGCTCGGATGAAGATCGGCGTTGCTTCAAAAGGCTCATTGGATGCTTGCTCGATTTGGTACTCGATGATCTTGATTTGGATCAAATTGTGTCACTCAAATTGTTTAGAATTGATTTGGATCTCAATAGAATTTTTACCCTAATTGAAGAACAACCTTCAACAACTAGGTATAGCTCCCCTTTTATAGTCTTTCCCTTTAGCTCCCATAGAAGCTAGGTATTGCTTCCCTTGTAAGCTTGGTAGTTGAGAAGAAACTTCTAGATTGAGTTAGTTATTTAGCTTACAAGAGAAGACTTGCTGTTAGAGGGAAGCTTCTGGATGATTCGAGGAACTTAAGCGTCTTCGAGAAGCTTGGCCGTTGAAAGAAGAGTTTTGTAAAAAGTTCCAACCGCCGACGAGTCAACTCGGCCGCGGATCCGCCGCAGATCGGCCTTACTCGGCCGCGGATCCGCGGCCGATTGGTGGGTTTGGTGCATGGAATTTTCTGTGCTGAATTTTGTTGGCCTCATGGTACTTTCCTGATCTCTAGAATCTTATAATTATTTCTAGTTTATTTCCAGATTCCAAGTCTTGGACCTGATGTATTTTTTATCAGCACTTTTATGATTCCGGCTCTTTTACCTGGTGAATTTCCTGCACAAAATCTCGAGACAAGGATTGATATATACAGATCAATGTGATTAGTAATAAACACGTAATTTCCCTTTAGAATGTCAATTATAGCTATAACACAGGTTATTTGGTATTTTCCATATGAATTCTTAATCTTTGTTATAATTACAATAAACACCTATATATGAATGATAAGAGTGGGGAAATTAACGTGTTGAGAATGCACTATTTTCGACTGATCAATGGCATATGTACAATAACATGAGAAGCGGTATAATTATAATCAAGATACTACATCGGAGTACAACAACTTTATGTACAGAGTATGTCAAAAAAGACCTGAGTGTGGGATAAAACAGAGTCTTCATCAATAAATCATCATCATAGAAATCCGTTGTCCATCAACGAAACCCAAAATCCCAATATCTCAGGCACCGTCACTCTGATCGGACCTCATATCCCTCTCATCATATAACTCCGAACAATATCCTCCGGTTATCCATCGAGTTTCCATACAATCATCGGTAGGCAGTGCTTCCCCTGCCAGGCTCATCATCTACTCCATGATCTTCTTACCCCAGGGTACCTTACCAGGTCCACCATGTACCCGCAAACGACTCAGCCTACTCTTTGAATCGGGTATGCTCATAACTCAGAACCGAGAAAACTCATGGTGGACACGAAATATCTTATCAAGGGATTAAATAACTCAAGTTTCAAAATATTCTTGCGGTTTCCCAAATCCACGAAACAGAAATCTGATGAAAACATCATATGAGATAGCACTATAGCAATTTATGTATGCTGGTAACATGATGCATACTAGTACAATAAACAGTGTCTAACTGTTAATTACGAGTATGGTACAATATAGTTTTTCTTGGCAATTTCTATAGTGTGCGTGACATGGAAATTACCAATGACATCTGTGGAATGTAAATCAGTGCTCGTTCAACATAAACCGTTAGTAATGGTGCAGTGTCCCTATTAGTAGTATTTCATGGTACAACAGCTAATAGGATGCACAATATGATATGCATGGATAATTCACAACATATAAACATAAAGTACAAGATATTATCACTTGAATCTAGCCATCGACGCTTAACGCCATGTGGGCGATTCCTCCGTAGATGTTAAATCTACTCACCGGACGATCTCGAGCTAAGTGAATCAGATCACCTCTTTCCCCTTCCTGGCTGCGTCCGAAGTCCCCGCCTGTGATCCTAGCATCACACAAAACAATAACTCGCAAAATTAGTAAACTTTCCGATAACACATGGACACAAACGCAACCAATGAATTGTTTCCCACAAGCTACCAAGTGTTAGCTTAGCGGGCTAAACGTATGCAATGATATCCTAGACCAATCCTATGGCTGTTAAACGTACGAAACACCTAAGCAAATGTCGGATAAATCCGCATCGCACATTATCATAACGCTTTAATTATAACTAAACGGTCCCAGATTTTTCTACACAAGGAATTAGAGAAAATTGCACATGCCACAAGACTACAAATAACCTCAGAGACCCCACGACCAAGATTCACCCCAAGTCTCCCTACTCTGGAAACAAATTGCGGCTAGAAGGAATTAATCTGCGGCCATGAAAAAGGGAATTGGGCTTAGGTTTTAGTGGTGTGTTTTAGGCCTCTAAACTACGTCTCTGTGATGGAAACTTTTCAAAATAACACCTAGGTCGATAGAAGATTCAAACAGAGTCCAAAAACTTAACAAAATACGATATTAACACTAATTTAAAAATATTAAGGTATTTTAGTGAAACTAATTAACACAAAATCATCCTTAGAGCCTAAATAAGGGTTCAAGATCATTACCTCACCAAAACTTGGGAAAAACCCTAGCCTTGGGTCACGACCCGAAATAGCACGTGACTGGCCCTTGAATCATATGACGTCTTTAGGACCTCATCTAATTCAAGTAAGCCAAAATCCCAGAAATCTAAAACCATTTTAAATAATAAATGAAGGAAAACTAGTTTTAAAGAAGTGATGAAAACATGTTTTTAAAAAAAACAAGGTTTTTAAATAACTAAGACGAATATGCATTTTAAAATCCCAAGTCTTTTCTGAAAATTTCGGCAGAGTTTTCTTTGTAAATACTGGCCCCAAACGGGGTACAACATGAATAATATATGCACAATGATAAAAGGCATCCCCAAGCCGGAGCTACCTCTTCGTCAATCGACGGTCACAACCATACAAGCAATATAATATACAACGCCGAAGGGCGAGGATCAAAACTCAAAAGAAACTCGAAATCATCAAGAAACCATAATACTGCAACGCGCGACTCTAAGGTCGAAATAAAACACAACTGGTTTCTAAGTCTGAAATAAATATACAAGTCTGGTTGATGGAGTTTCTAGATACAACAATGAAAATAGTATACAAGAGTGGTCACGATGCGAGTGAACCCACCTACCAAAGCAATCACCCAGAATGGAAGCAGTGTGCTAGAAAGCCGCAATGAAACCTGTACGGTAAAACCTGCAAGAAACTGTGGCACAACTGGGTGAGTTGCCAACTCGTGAGTAGAAAACATCACAGAGCAGAAATCGTATGTATGACTCAATCCTAGGTCAATACGGTCAGTAATAATGTATATCCTCAATATGATAAAGTCTGAAGCATGATAAGGTGGAAAGGGTAAACATCTATACGTAAGTGTAGTACCAAGTGCTCGTGCCAGTGCCTCAGGTAGCAACATATCATAAATATGAGGTATGATCAATGTAATCAATGTCAACTATATCATGAAGTCTATAAGTATGTGGATATCATCCAACTATATAAACAATGTCTGTATGCATGTGGATCTCGTCCATATGTCAACCAATAACACAAAACATCATACATGTAAATATCATAAAGCATATGCATAGAAGTATGAGGATATAAATCAACGTGTGTCCCTCGCGACACATCAAAATCATAGAACCTGAGTGTCCAGCATCGACACTCGAAAACATCATGAAACCTGTGCCCAGCATCGGCACGTAAGTCGTCATATATATAAGGCTCCGTCAGTCCGGATCGGCCCGTATCATCTCTCAACTCCGGTCGGTATCCTCCGGATAACCGCCGAGCTCAATACAATCACTGGTAGGTAGTAGTCCCTCTGCTAGGCTCACCGTCTGCAGCATAGCAATCCGTTCTCGCCCTAGGGTCCCATACCGGGTCCACCATGTACCTGCAATCGGCCTCATCCAACTCCTCGAATCGGGTTTCACATGTCATACGTCTCAGAACCGAGAAAACACATGGTGGACGCACTGAAATATCATATCAAGGGAAACCAGGTTTTTAAAACAGTACATACTCTCTTCTGAAATAATCACGGTTCCCAAATCCAGAAATCTCATGAAAACAAATATCTCAATGCGTATAATCTAAAGCATGATGTATGCGACATATAACAGAGATGTAAGCATATCCGTATATCATCCAACATGGAACGGTAATATGCACATATCGAGGGAAAACCGCACCTTTAAAATGAATCCAGTTTTAAAATATATCTTGCGGTTCCCAAATCTCCAAAATCAAGCCAGATTCATTATGTATGTGCAAACACGTATGTATGCACGTACGGGTATACAATATGTGTGTACGCAAGTATGAGTGTACAATATGTATGTACACAAGTATGTCATGCAAGGGGTCATATCCTGATGCAACAATCCTATTGTGTAGTGACATGGCAATTATTGATGATGAAGTCTGTGAGCCGGCAAGGAGGTGTACGTGGAGCATACGCATCATCGATAATGGTGCCGGTGTCCTGACAGCATGGGTTTAATATAATATAACTCACAAGTATATAAGCATACAATGCGCTAATAACCACATGAATATATGGAAATGGAAAGTAAATGCAACAATAAGTAATCTACATTAGCTATACAAGTCATACAGTTTGGCATTTGAAATAACACGAATCGTGGTGTTTAGAGAAGTAAGGGCTACGGTGTTTTTAAGAAAAGATGCGTCTTTTGAAAATATCCGTAGGATCCCTTGGCCTGTCTTTAAGATACACACGATTCATTAGTTTTGAAATAGGTATGACTCGAGTCTTGTCTAACATCTATAAGTGAAGTACAGGACTATATAACAAGCTAATCGAAAGGGTACGGAAACCACCTAAATCTGAGTCGATATATAAATACATATATAATAGTCGGTGGTCTCGCCTCAATAGTACCGCGTACTATACAATATATCATATGACATCCTCGACTCAAGAGTGCGGATCTATCATAAATATAAATCTCGTACGGTAAATCCATCGTACGGCATCCCAAATCTAGGTACGGGTCAAATATCACATTCATCTCATTATTCATCTGGTATCCATTCATCATATCTCATGAACTGGGGTACTAATCTAATTCTAGTACAAACTGATACCATCTATATATATGTGTGTGTGTGTGTGTGTGTGTGTGTGTGTGTGTGTGTGTGCGTTTATGAAAACACACGTCTAAAGGCCCTCTATAACTCATGTCGTATCTCATAATACGAACCACATCATATCACTGATCTTATGGCACCATGCCCAAACGCATCGACTCATCCCAAATATCGTCCACTATCCTCATCATCCAAGTGTAGGTATACGTTTATACATATATATATACATCGTCCCATACCTATGTGTGTGTATATATATAAACGTATCCCCAAATACACACAAGTATAAAAAGTAAGCATGTGTGTGCGTGTGGGTGTAAACCTATTCTAGGGTTCGCAACTAAGAAGCTATACTTGTTTACTTCTAAAAACCCTAATCTAACGATTGAACACCTAAACATATCTTGAATATCCACGTCACAGTTAAAAGATATCATATATATAGTATACTATACATCGAACTGCGGGGGTGCTATACGCCATCCACCCGACTTCCACCGTAGATATAATCTACTCACATTAATCTTGCTTGCCGATGTCGATGTCGCCACCATCTTCTTCATCGTCTCGAATCATCGTGGGGGTACCTACATGTCACACGTATCGTATCGCATTAAAACCAAATCGAAACTAAAACGACACGCGGAACTCACATAGGTCAAAATCTATGGTTTGCTCTCGCAACTTAACCAAATAACACCCGATAGAGACGTACAAACGTCAAGTGATTGAGATAACACACAAATACTGAAATCCAGAATTCAAAATACGCAAAACCATATCCCGAATCAAAACAGGAACTTGAGAAAGCGGTCCCAGATTTTGATTAAGGTGGGAACAAGACAAGCAAACAACACTAGGGTGATATATATAGTGTACATGACCTACTGAAGCAACCTGGGCCCTAACCCCTACCCCATGGCTGGCCACACCCATGTAATTTCTGGCCTGCTCGGTTCTTCAGGGTGGGATGGGGTTCGTCTTGGTATGGTGGCCTCCTAGGGTCCAATGTGGTTCAATGGTATTGTTTGCTTTTCAAGCTTTGGTCTCGGGTCACTCCAGATTTCTCTGCACCCACTAAAACTCACAAAACCGACATTTACAGTTTTTTGTTTTCAGTTCCAGGTTTTTGTATTGTGTTTGGTCTGGTTTTATATCAATTCGGAGGGGTTTAAGGTCACCACAAGAGTTCAAATACACAATCTCTATTCAAATCACACCCTAAACCCTAACTAGAACCTTCAAAGTTCACCCAAACACCACTTAATCACCACTAAACACATATAAATTGTTAGTTATATGTATGCCCTAGAGGCCATTACTGTACATAGGATGTATATTGTAGTGGATGCTGGGACGTATATAGGGAGGACTTTCTTGCTCGACATGATAGTATGCTATCTGGTTGAACTTTACCATAACGTGTATACTGATTGTCTCTCTGTTACATGTTGGTAAAGCCCTTAGGATGTGTGCTTGACTACCTGGACTATGATGCGGATCATACTAGTGGGGACATGGTAGTCCATAAGTACATCCTTCAAAGTCCCTAGTCGAGGGTGTATCGAGACGGGGCATCGATATACCAGAGTAGACTAGCGTATACCTTCTCGACCCATACAGATGGGCGATGGATGATCCCATATCCATTGGTGTTTGACATCAGAGATGATATACGGGTGCTCAGTAGAGACTGGGTATACTGGACGGACTCGCCGAGAACTCCCAGATGGTATTATACCTCACGTCAGATGGCAGTTCTCTGGTGACACTGGTACAGAGTAGTCTGTTGACCCGAGATCGTCATAGAGTCTTGTGTGGTTCCCACTGTGCTTTGATTTCCATCTTACCACGTCCAAGAGGGCGTGCAAAACGGTGGTTTTTGGGTACAGTCCCGAGTCACATGGAGGCAATGAGCGATAGGAGGGGATTCGTCTGTCCCGGTATAGGGGGTTGATGTTGCGCTGTGTTCGATTGGCTATAACAGGAAATCCCTGGCCAGGGTTGCTGAGATTTACTGGTAAGTGTTACCAGTAGTTTCTCGAACAGTTATAGACCTCATATCGACACGACTTATCGAGCTATTGGGGTCTGACGTTTACCACCCCTAGGCGAGATATGCGACATATCAGACGATCAGACCGGACTGTACGGTAGTGTTACTGGTTGGATTCACTGGAGTGTGAGTGGGCTTGCTCGTCGATCTTCAGATCGCTCAATACCCGGGTGGCCGTTACGTTTAGCAGACCGCTTGCGGCTTGTGGGTGTTTGATAAGATCATCATCTGCTGCCGGCGTATTGACGAGTCTTTAGAGTCCTACACAGAGGTTTCCTGGCTCAAGCAAAACGAAATAGGAGCGCATATGAGATATGTGCGGGACCGAGAATAATACGAGTATGTGATACTGTATTCGATTCTCGCGATGTGACATTGATCGGTTATATGCGATATAGCCGGGTTATCGGATCAAGTGTTGATTCGATAAGATGTTACTAATGATACCAGTCGGTTATGTGCGTCATGACCGGATCGTTAAATCAAGTGTTGATTTAATGATTTAATTCATAATTATATATTTGATATATTACTTTGCATTAACTAGTATCGGTTCACTTTAAATGGATTTTCTCGCTCGGTTTTGCACATTGTATATTCGATATATTTTCGTGCACTTGATTGTATCATGTTTGATGATACTTGTTTAACTATAGTTAAGTGTAATGGATTAAGCCATGGTTAAACTAATGATTAGGGTTTTCTTTTCTTACGTATTTATTTATTTATTTATTTTGAATAGATAAGAAAAGAATGGTTGCTAATTTTGGAGTTTAGTTGAAGCTTCATGAAGCTTTGACTTTGTAACCATTCTTGTCTTCATCTTTAACCCTAACCATTAATCTAACCTTAGTTAATTCTCTACACTTGACCATGGTTTAGATTATGATAAGTTTTGATTTTTCTTTTCATTTTAAAATAACTTATCATATATCATTTCTTCTTCTTCTTCCTTGAACTCAAGAAGAAAAAGCTTTCTTCATCAATGGTGATTGATGATAAAGAGTGAGAAATCCAATTCTAAAGTCTACCCACTTCTTATTTCTTCATACTCTACCTCTTGCCAAGTAGTAGAGTGTGTTTCCTTCACAAGTTTTTAGGGCTTGGTGAAGGTGGAGCTTGATTTAGCGATGCCTCGACGTAGATCATCTTCGGCATGGACATCGACGACCTAGCTCGCTTTTTCTCCGACGAAGCCGACTCTAGAGCCCGGATTTCTTTTGGACAGCAGAGATGACTTCGTTGCGGAGCTATGGAGGTGGAGCACCGGATCTACAAAGGTTGTATTTCCGTTTTCCCATTAGTTAATTGTTAACTAGTTATCTTTTCGCCTAGATTTCTAGCCAACGGTCCGTATTAGGGTCTCTCGGCACCTAGATTTTTTGAAATTGGCATGTTCGATACTTTGTGAGACCTCATTAGGGTGCCTAGGAACCCTACAGTGGTATCAGAGCCTAGCTAGAGCCTTAGGCGAAGTCTAGACGAAGTTTGAAACCCGAACGAACTCGAAACCCCAACTCAAATGTGCTCTCTGTACTTTTTCTAAAAACAGGGATTTTTCAGTATTAAAAATATGTAGAAATATCAGCAGGAAAATATAATAGTAACTGTGCAATTCGTAACCCTAATTCCATCAAAGCGCCGCGCTTCCGCGGCACGAACATGGCTCGTGCGGCGGAAACGCGGCCTGTTTGTCGTTTTGTGAGGTGATGTTTGCACAGTAACTCCTATTTAACAGTGCTGGTTTTCCTGGGTATTTTTAATATTTTTTCAAGAGTTGAATTTTCTGCAGTTGTTTTGGGGATTCGGTGTTTCGATCGGGGTATCAAATTTTGTCTATGTGGCGTTCCAGATAAATATTGGAATATGTTAAAAAGTTCGGCCGGATATAAATACCCAATTTTTCCCCTGTCGGGAAATTTCCAAGTGTTGGATTTTTCCGTAGTTTAACGACGTTCTAAGTAGTGCAAGTAACTCGACGGACCCTCTAGAAGACAACAAACCTTAACTCGATTATGTGACCGTCTTGAACTGCCCTTTGAACCTTCGGGTTTGGGGCAGTACGGCGTGCCACATGTGAGGCGTTGGCTTGACCCTTCTACGGCTGGACCGTTGGTACTGAGGCACGAACGGAATGTTGTTAGACTTATTTCATGTGTTGAGCTGTATCGGGAAAACTTGGGTGTTCGATTGTTCGATCGAAAAGTTTAACATTTTCTATTTATCTGGAATGGGATACAATAATTGGAATTCAGAATAGTTATGAGATAACTGAATGAATGTTGTAAATCTAGCAATTTAGTCTCACTTGATCGGTTGCCACGGAATTTTGATGCGATCAAAAGCCCGTCGCAATCACGTAGCGTACGCGGATACTCGCCGGGTAAACTTAATAGACAGCCTCGCTCCATAGCCCCGACCAAGTGACTGTAGGAGAACCCCGTCGCCGAAAGCATCCCTTCGGGTGCTCGCGGTAGCGGTGTTCCGCCTTGGTGCACTTCGTCGACGGTATCAGGGGTGCTGCCGCCTACTAAAGTTTGCGACGAGCATTCGATCAGTTTTTCGGGAATCTTGTTGAATTGCCCGACTTGATATTGAAAAGTGTTTTCGATAATGAGACTAAAATGCGGGGTTTATAATTGTTAGGCATGCGATGTCTAAGTAATTCATTTGGTCAGGCATGCGATGTCTGAGGTGGTTGCGGATTCCAACTGTTGTAGTTTTACACTTTCTTTTCTGTGACCGTAAGTGTAATATGTGATATCGCCGGTTTCGTTGCTATATGTCAACGACAATTGGGATGCGCATATTTACTTACGTTGATGGTATGTGATGTTATGTGTTGCTGGATATGTTATATTGGATCGTCGTGTTTGAATAGCCGGGGGTTTTTATGTGAGATGAGTGTTTTTCATTTTCATTCATGTAAAAACTTGTATGTAATATTCTTTTATTGGGGCACTTCCAGGTTGCGGAAGTTGTCACCTCTTGTATATTATTTACTTTTCCGCACTAGGATAGACCCAAGGAGGAGAGCACAAGTAACCGGGTTCTGGAGTCCAGTGGGAGACCAACTCGAGGAGTCGAGTCCGGGTCTCCTAACTCTAGAATTGGCAGGGTTGCTTGCCGCTCTCGTAGGGGTCTAGGGGTGTGGGTTTGGCTATTCATCACGACCGTGGAATCCGTGTTTTATACTGGCTCGTATTGAAAACACGGACGTCCTAGTATATCCAATATTTCATATGTTTCTTCTGCTGCGATATCTGTGATGTGATCATGTGATGTTCTTTGATAGATACAGTATATAGTATATATGATATATTATATAGACGTTACTTATGTTTTACACCCGCGCTAGCCCTGCCCCGCTCTGTCGTTAGTTACCTAACCTAACGGTGCACGAGGGAACATCGAGGCGAATGCGGATGGCATAAGTGTACGTCGTATTTATCTGTGATGTTTAGGCACTTAAATGATGGGACTTCATTAATGTGATTAATGAAATAAAAGAAACCTAAGATGTTGTAGAATCGAATTTCAAAATTATAACAGGTAGCTACAGTTCTTGCTTTGCACAGCGGTATATGTGATATATCCTGCACCTTATTCGATGAAGAAAGGACCGAGATCCCTTCACCGGGAGTGACTCCTTTAGCAATAACTAGCAGATGCTACACACTCGGTTTGTCTTTTGATTGCTTTTAAGAGTTCTGCTTTGCACAGTGATATATATGATATATCCCGCACCTCATTCGACGAGGAAAGGACCGACGATCCCTTCACCGGGAGTGACTCCTTTAGCAAAACTAGAAAAGCCTCAAAAACACTCCATTTCAAAATTCATTTGATTCTACAATGATATCAAGTTCATTACGCAATAGGTTTTCAGAAAAACCTGTCGTAGCCCTCCGTCATTTCAGATAAGTAGTAGTTAGTATTCGTGCTATGTTTGTTGGCCTGCGTCAAGGCGTAGTGTGCGGTAGCTAACTGGTGCTTATCTGCATAAGCATATGATGTGATTGGATTAGGGTAGTCGTGCGACTTTGTTGGCCTGCGTCAAGGGTCGTGCGGGTGGGTTTAATTCAATCAGGAAATGACGGGTTGAACTTGACTAGCGGACTATGGTTTGTTGGCCTGCGTCAAGGTCATAGGACGCTAGGGGCAAAATATTATCGGGAATTTCAAGTGTTGAAATTTGCAATGAGATTGCATACCATCTATGAGATAGTTGGATCCCGATACCCGCTGCGAGTAAGAGTTACTCCTGGGAGAGTTTTATACATTACAATTAGCCGATCAAGTAGGTGTCTAGAAAGGTGTCAACGAGGTTACGTCTCTGGGAAAACGAGGTTTACATTAATTAGGTTCGTGCGAAAGCACGGGGGACCTTCCTCAATGTACCGACACTGGCCTGGCTGAAAGATTGGCGAACTTGTAGTGTGTAATTAATCCCGGCTAGTCTTTCCTTTTAGGGTTTGAACGAAGATTTGATAAAAAGCAGTGGGAGCCATCCTGATTAGATAAAATAATAACCAATCTATTCTTGACAGAGCGCACGCTGAGTGTTTTCTTTTCTCTCTCTCCAGGTAGCGACCATATCACGCCTTAATCAAGATAATAAAACGGAATATTGACCGAACCCGCTTGTTATACTGAGCTGGGGAACGTTGGTCCCGCTCCAACTTATAATTGTTATAAGATAGAGCAGGAAATAGGGGATTACCGGAATTCCCGTGCCGCCCAAACGAAGAGAGTGCATGCTGATGCATCATCTTCGGGTGTGTTCATTATACAGAACTGTTTCTCAGTATCCTTTACGTCCTGGGTATGTGATACCAGATCAGGATCCCAGATATGTAATCAGTTATATAGGGCTACAGAAAGGTAGAGAACTGAGAACGGGTGATAAGTTTCATGAGGCAGAAAACGGGGCAAGTGTTGCAGCCAAGTCTGTTGGTCACTGTCACCCTGTATTACCAATACATTGATTCTGAACGAATGTTATTAGATACCGAACCTGATATACAAAATCATATCAGTCTCTTTATTAGTAAAGAAATGATAAAATTTTGTATTGTTGGATAATGTTTTGAACATTTCCTATATCAAAAGTTGATCGGTTCAGGCACGTTATCTAAAAGCATTGATGTTCTAAATCAAACTACAGTTCTTAGTATACGGATCACACACAAGAGGAAGAGTTCAGAAATGAACGGATCCTTCTTGAGGTATTGTAGACTAGGTCATATCAATGCGACCCGACTAGCTGAGTTACATTTAGATGCATATTTAAATCAGTTTGAATTTACATCTTGTGAAACTCGCCAGTCATGTCACAAAGATAAGATGACCACAGCTCTGTTTATTGGAAACAAAGAAAGAGTTAGTAAACTCTTGGGATGATACATGTTGATGTATGTAGGTCCCCTGTCTACACATGCCAGGAATGGTTCTTTATACTTCATTACGTTCTCTGATGATCTTTCGAGTTTCAGACCTATGTTCCTGTTGAAACACAAGTCCGAACCTTTTGAGATATTCACAGAATATAAGTTAGAAGTAAAGAACCAAAATACGGGTATAAGTATTATGTCCTTTGATGAGATCAAGGAGGAGAATACTTGAGCACGGAATTCCTGGACTATTCTAAAGGAGAATGAGATTCTCTCTCGGCATTACTCCTCCGGATACACCATAGCACGATGGTATATCGGGGTGGAGAAATCACACCCTATATGATATGGTGTGCTCTATGATGAGTATTACTGAGTTACCTATTTCCTTTTTGGGTGTAATGCACTTGAGAAGCTGCATACCTATTGAATAAGGTTCCAATCAAATCAGTTGCTTACCACTTCATATGTGATATGGAAAGGGAAGAGCCCATGTCTTAAGCTAGTTAAGATTTGGGGTTGTCCGGCCTTTGTCTAAAAGCAAAATCCGGACGAGCTCGAGGCAAGGTCTGTTATGTAGAACTGGAAGTGTTCCAGCTATACAAACTACAGCAGATGATTTGGTACAACCAGAGGATTCAGTAGTTACCAACGAACCTCAGCCTCTCCGCCGATCTAGTAGGGTTCCTCACCCACCTGAGAGATACTTCGGTTTCTCTATGACAGTGGGAGCGAGGATTGCATCATGGGATAATGACCCAACTAGCTTCGAGCAGGCCATCGAGAGTAAGACTCTGTAAGAATGGCTGGATGTTTAGCGATCTGAGATGGAATCCTTATACACCAACAAAGTATGGACTTTAGTTGCTATATCTGAAGGGTTAAATCCCCATCAGGAGCAAGTATATCTTGAGAAGATTACTTGGTGTAGATGGAAAAGTTGAGACTTTTAAAGCTAGACTTATTAAAGGTTTTCTTCATTGACCAGGCGTGGATAATGATGAAACCTTTTCCAGTGCCTATGCTTAAGTCCATCCAGATCCTACTTACCACGGCTGCATACCATGACTACGATCTCTGGTGGTTGGGTATCTTGACTGCTTTTCTAAATGATGATTTAGAAGAGTGCGTCTATAAGTACACAGCCAGAGGGCCTCGTAGACAGTGGGAGCGGCGGAAACGTGTGCAAGATGCTTTATAGGATAAAGCAGGCATCACGGAGTTGGAACATCTGTTTTGATGGATTAGTCAAACAAGTTGACATCATCAAAATGGTAGATGAACCTTGTATAAACAAAATAGTAGTAGGGAGTATGGTGACGATCCTCGTAGAGTACGTGGATGACATACTCTTGATAGGGAAGGAGTTTCCTATGCTACGATCGATCAATCTCCGCTTATCACAAAGATTCTCCATATAGGATTAAAGTGATACCTACTAAATCCTGGATTTTGGATCTATGAGATAGATCTAAATGGATGTTAGGATACTCACTAGATGTAGTGAGATGGTATCAATCGATCCTGGGGAGAATCACTGGAAGGGTTCCATGGTGATAAAGACGACTGAATGTCAGTCACAGGAATTGTCCTTACCCTCAAAAGGGACGGTATGTTGGAAGAGTTCCAAGAGAGATACCGTGACATACTAGACGATAAAGGCAGGATACATCGCTACATAAGATGCTACCAAAGAGGCTGTTTGGGTGTATATTGGTTCATGAGATGAACTAGGTTCCTACCATTGTGAGACAATGGAGTTGTGGCTTATGCCAAGGAACGCCCATCCCATCAGTGATCCAGACAAATTCTAAGGCAGTATCACCTGATCATGGAGATGGTTGATCTCCAGGGTGATCGAGGTTAGGAGAGTAGACTCAGAGGACAACACAGCGGATCCACTCACAAAGGCTTGTTCCCAGAGAGAGACTTTTATGGGATGGTTGAGTATGAGATACTGCAACCACTGCTATCAGATGGCCCTAGTGCAAGTGGGAGATTGTTAGTTATATGTATGCCCTAGAGGCCATTACTGTACATAGGATGTATATTGTAGTGGATGCTGGGACGTATATAGGGAGGACCTTCTTGCTCGACATGATAGTATGCTATTTGGTTGAACTTTACCATAACGTGTATACTGATTGTCTCTCTGTTGCATGTTGGTAAAGCCCTTAGGATGTGTGCTTGACTACCTGGACTATGATGCGGATCATACTAGTGGGGATATGGTAGTCCATAAGTACATCCTTCAAAGTCCCTAGTCGAGGGTGTATCGAGACGGGGCATCGATATACCAGAGTAGACTAGCGTATACCTTCTCGACCCATACAGATGGGCGATGGATGATCCCATATCCATTGGTGTTTGACATCAGAGATGATATACGGGTGCTCAGTAGAGACTGGGTACACTGGACGGACTCGCCGAGAACTCCCAGATGGTATTATACCTCACGTCAGATGGCAGTTCTCTGGTGACACTGGTACAGAGTAGTCTGTTGACCCGAGATCGTCATAGAGTCTTGTGTGGTTCCCACTGTGCTTTGATTTCCATCTTACCACGTCCAAGAGGGCATGCAAAACGGTGGTTTTTGGGTACAGTCCCGAGTCACATGGAGGCAATGAGCGATAGGAGGGGATTCGTCTCTCCCGGTATAGGGGGTTGATGTTGCGCTGTGTTCGATTGGCTATAATAGGAAATCCCTGGCCAGGGTTGCTGAGATTTACTGGTAAGTGTTACCAGTAGTTTCTCGAACAGTTATAGACCTCATATCGACACGACTTATCGAGCTATTGGGGTCTGACGTTTACCACCCCTAGGCGAGATATGTGACATTTCAGACGATCAGACCGGACTGTACGGTAGTGTTACTGGTTGGATTCACTGGAGTGTGAGCGGGCTTGCTCGTCGATCTTCAGATCGCTCAATACCCGGGTGGCCGTTACGTTTAGCAGACCGCTTGCGGCTTGTGGGTGTTTGATATGATCATCATCTGCTACCGGCGTATTGACGAGTCTTTAGAGTCCTACACAGAGGTTTCCTGGCTCAAGCAAAACGAAATAGGAGCGCATATGAGATATGTGCGGGACCGAGAATAATACGAGTATGTGATACTGTATTCGATTCTCGCGATGTGACATTGATCGGTTATATGCGATATAGCCGGGTTATCGGATCAAGTGTTGATTCGATAAGATGTTACTAATGATACCAGTCGGTTATGTGCGTCATGACCGGATCGTTAAATCAAGTGTTGATTTAATGATTTAATGCATAATTATATATTTGATATATTACTTTGCATTAACTAGTATCGGTTCACTTTAAATGGATTTTCTCGCTCGGTTGTGCACATTGTATATTCGATATATTTTCGTGCACTTGATTGTATCATGTTTGATGATACATGTTTAACTATAGTTAAGTGTAATGGATTAAGCCATGGTTAAACTAATGATTAGGGTTTTCTTTTCTTACTTATTTATTTATTTATTTATTTTGAATAGATAAGAAAAGAATGGTTGCTAATTTTGGAGTTTAGTTGAAGCTTCATGAAGCTTTGACTTTGTAACCATTCTTGTCTTCATCTTTAACCCTAACCATTAATCTAACCTTAGTTAATTCTCTACACTTGACCATGGTTTAGATTATGATAAGTTTTGATTTTTCTTTTCATTTTAAAATAACTTATCATATATCATTTCTTCTTCTTCTTCCTTGAACTCAAGAAGAAAAAGCTTTCTTCATCAATGGTGATTGATGATAAAGAGTGAGAAATCCAATTCTAAAGTCTACCCACTTCCTATTTCTTCATACTCTACCTCTTGCCAAGTAGTAGAGTGTGTTTCCTTCACAAGTTTTTAGGGCTTGGTGAAGGTGGAGCTTGATTTAGCGATGCCTCGACGTAGATCATCTTCGGCATGGACATCGACGACCTGGCTCGCTTTTTCTCCGACGAAGCCGACTCTAGAGCCCGGATTCCTTTTGGACAGCGGAGATGACTTCGTTGCGGAGCTATGGAGGTGGAGCACCGGATCTACAAAGGTTGTATTTCCGTTTTCCCATTAGTTAATTGTTAACTAGTTATCTTTTCGCCTAGATTTCTAGCCAACGGTCCGTATTAGGGTCTCTCGGCACCTAGATTTTTTGAAATTGGCATGTTCGATGCCTTGTGAGACCTCATTAGGGTGCCTAGGAACCCTACATAAATACCAAGGTGAATGAAAAACTACACAAATGGTGTTGGGATTACCTCATTTAGCACGCATGAATCCTCTAGAGCACCAAGATGCAAACTTTCTTGGAATTAAGGGTTTGCCATGAACTTGTGCACAAATTTTGTGAAAGTGAGATGGACTTTGGATAAAGTTTTGAAGCTTGAATAAAGAAGAAGAAGAAGAAGAAGAAGAAGAAGAGGGAGAAGGGAAAGGGAGGGGCTGCTGCTGGATAATTTTGGAGGGAGTGAGGGAAAGAGAGAGAGTGTCCAAGGTCAAAACACCATGCCTCCTAACTACCCCCAAGCTTATTAGTTTAATCCTTTTCCCCTTTTCTTTTCTTTTCTTTTTTTCATTTTCCTTTCTTTTCTTCTCTCTAATAAACCCAAACCATGCATGAATGAAGAAATAACCATGAAGAAAAAAGCAACAAGTGTTAAAATGACATGTGCATGTCATGTGCACAAAACACGCTTAAAGCTCGATTAGCGATTTTTAGTCGCGATTTGCACTAAATAGCATATAATTAATCATAAAAACTTATAGTTTGCATAATTCACATAAAACACACTCTTTTTAGCAATTTCCATAATTTTCTAAATTTTTTTCCATTTATCGGTATTTAATTATACCACCCTATTAAAATATTCAATATAATATTATTTAATTATAAAAATTCTCAAAAATAATATTTTATTTTTTTGAAATGTTACAATCTTCCCCCCTTAAAGAAATTCGGTCCCTGAATTTAAATTTCAACCCCTCAAATATTGAAACATTTCAGTAAAAAGTCCAAGTCCTCGGGTCTCCGAAATCATCAATACATAAAACGCATCGTAGCGCAATGCATGCGCATGAACAATGAGCAGATAACTTAAAAACAAAACTCCGTCAAGCATCCCGCAATCATCAGAGTCATGGGGAAGACATCAATGTCTAAATCCAATACGAAAACTAATGTGATGTACATCAAAACTATACATATAAACACCTGAAGGAAATGCATGCCAAACCGTGTTAAGTCGCTGTGCGATGCGCATAACACTGCACAGTGGCGGACGTCTCTAGTAAGAAAATGGCTCTATATATATCCTTTGTTTACATACACGTACCGCCGTTTTGAAAATAATTTAGAAGGGTTTCCTTTTTTTAAACGTTTCGTGTCATCTCGGACACGTAGGTAAATACTGAGGCTATAGCTCCTTTTATGGAAATCCCTTCGATAACTATCGATGCATGCAAAAATGTACTCAGGTATTGTCCTCTGACTAGTCCTGCCCAGCTACTATACCAAATAGTAAATATCATAACAATGTACTACTCCAAAAATCAATCCCAAAATGTGCATAAGAATGCCGCGTGCGTCCGGTGCGCACGGAAATCAAAATCCATGAATGTGCTATACATGTGCACAGAAACAACATCTAAGTGCAATGGGTGTGCACGAAACATCTATCAAGGGCAACGGTGTGCCTGACAGCAATATCAGGTGCATCTGATGTGCACGAAGAATCTCGATTTAGTGCATCTGGTGTGCACCTAAATCGTATCTCAAATCATGCGCCCAATATGCGCAAAAATCCAAGTCAGGTGCATCCATCATGCACGAATATAATCTAAATCATGTGTATCCAACATGCACGAAATCACGAAATCCAATATCAAGCGCGTCAAATATGCGCAAGGATTCAATCAGGTGCACAAGGTGCACAAAACAAATATCGAGCATCACAACCGAAATCGACGGTATACAACACATCTCAAATCTAAATCAGGTATACCGTGGTATCAAATCTCACAACCATGTGTATCAGCGTGCACAAAATCTAATCAAAACACTAAAAGTGCATGAAAACCATGCCGTAAGTATAAGTCAAATCATATGCATGCCCTAGACATGAAGTCAAAATCAATACCTCCAGTAACATCAAATCGAAGTCCTGTGCAACTATAGTGCACAAAATACGTATCAATGCACTGCAAGCATATGCGAACTATACCGAGTGCAAAAACCAAAACGTGTGCGTACCATAAGCACAAAATCAACCCAACAGTGTATAAAGCATATCTCAAGTGCAATAACTATGCACAAAATATAAATACCCAGTAGGTGCAACCATAGTGCACGAAAACAAATATCATGAAACTTGGTCATCAAAACTCAATCTTGCGAATAGATCGCCCAAAATACCGAAATCAAGTATGGTGGAATAGTCCCGCTCAAACAAATCCTCCAAGAATCTCTGGCCAACTGTCGTGGTCACTCATAACATGTCTCGTCGACGATGCCGAACTCTGGCCTGCTTGGTGTGCACAATATGACCACTCCTGGGTCCCAGTCTTCTCGTAATTTTTTCCAGAAAGGTCCTGTCGAGGTCTCTCCCAAATTTCGTCTCTGCCGAACTGTCCGGAAGTCATCGTCCTTTACTAAATCTGTTCCTGGTTCCGGAACTGCTTCATACTCATCACGACTCTTCCTGGAAAGTATATCCATATATAACGCCTCTGGATGCTTGTCGCATCTCTTATGTCAGCGGATTGGAACCTCATCTCATCAAGATCTCGTACGAACCCCTTACTCCACTTTTCTCAAATATCGAATGCTTCGGACTCGTCTCTTCGTGGCTGCATGGACTGTGCTCCAACGGCTATACTCGTATCTGGAGTCTCCCAAGCAATTCATCCTATCACATGATATCCAAAAGATGTCGAATCATTCGATTGATTTGTCAAAACCTCATAATCCCTCAAGAGCTCTACATCTTGAGTACAGTTTAATAGTATTCCAGTACATGCCACAGCACCTGTGGACCAACCGTAGAAGGGCAAACCTAAGCCTCACAAATGGCACCGCTAAACTTCCGCAAACCCTAAGGTTCAAAGGCGTTCCATGATCATTACGTCGAGTTAGGGTTTCATTCTTCTAGAGGGTCCATAGCATTACTTGCATTGTCTTCCGAATACTTTAAACTTGGAAATGGGTTCCAGACATTCGATCGTCTCCATCGACTCTCAACGTACCTGCGTGAAGTCGTCTCTTGCCGGAATCAATTTATCTGATGACCTCGCATCGGGGTAAGCGAACGAACCACATGTCCAAGTCCTTCCTCCATGGGTGACTAGTGATCTTCTATCATGTCTCTGAGTATACACCCATGCTGCAGTAGCCCCAACATCTGGGCGATATCTCGTCATTCGCAACAACAACTGGCTCATTCGTCCGCACGCTGAACAGTGTCTCAATCATCAGGAATAATCTGTGCATTGACGGTCATCAAAGATCTGGCTGGCCTCTATCAGTGGCTCAATCCTCTGGTGCTGATCTGCACGTCCGAGAAATCTCGTAAAAGCGATCCGTCAAACGTTCATGGCGCGAAAACGCAATAAAACGAGGCCTCTATACAATCATATGTCCCTGGAATCACGCCCTGGTTAGTCCTCGTCCGCGACGAACTCATGCTGATGAAACTCTAGCTGCAGCTCTCTCTGCCCGTGTAATCGTGGCAGCAAAACAATAAACCAATAATGTTGAGGGTAGATCATAGGAATAAATATAATACTGTGCAAGGAAATGTACATCCTAAGGCTTCTTAAGCGGAGTAGCGTATCGTAAGTATGCCATGGAACATACACACAGTACGTCACTCTACTGAAGTCACCTACTCCATCAACCAAGGTCAACCTATGCGATGAAAGTTCAGGTGTAATACCGCCCTCGACTAAGTCTAAGTTCCGTAAGGTCAAGCCTAAGTTCCGAATAAATACAAACGCTCTAGACTCCGCATAGTCAAACTTAGACTCGAACCAAGCTTAACCTAGGGCTCTGATACCAACTTTGTCACGACCCGAAATAGCACGTGACTGGCCCTTGAATCATATGAAGTCTATAGGACCTCATCTAATTCAAGTAAGCCAAAATCCCAGAAATCTAAAACCATTTTAAATAATAAATGAAGGAAAACTATTTTTAAAGAAGTGAAAAAAACATGTTTTTAAAAAACAAGGTTTTTAATTAAGTAAGCCGAATATGCATTTTAAAATCCCAAGTCTTTTCTGAAAATTTCGGCAGAGTTTCCTTTATAAATACTGGCCCCAAACTGGGTTCAACATGAATAATATATGCACAATGACAAAAGGCATTCCCAAGCGGGAGCTTGCTCTTCGTCAATCGACGGTCACAACCACGCAAGCAATATAATATACAATGCCGAAGGGCGAGGATCAAAACTCAAAAGAAACTCGAAAACATCAAGAAACCATGATACTTCAACGCGCGACTCTAAGGTCGAAATAATACACAACTGGTTTCTAAGTCTGAAATAAATATACAAGTCTGGTTGATGGAGTTTCTAGATACAACAATGAAAATAGTATACAAGAGTGGTCACGATGCGAGTGAAGCCACCTATAAAAGCAATCACCCAGAATGGAAGCAGTGTGCCAGAAAGACATAATGAAACCTGTACGGCAAAACCTGCAAGAAACTGTGGCACAATGGGGGTGAGTTGCCAACTCGTGAGTAGAAAACATCATAGAGCAGAAATCGTATGTATGACTCAATCCTAGGTCAATACGATCAGTAATAATGTATATACTTAATATGATAAAGTCTGAAGCATGATAAGGTGGCAAGGGTAAACATCTATACATAAGTGTAGTACCAAGTGCTCGTGCCAGTGCCTCAGGTAGCAACATATCATATATATGAGGTGTGATCAATGTAATCAATGTCAACTATTTCATGAAGTCTATAAGTATGTGGATATCATCCAATTATGTAAACAATGTCTGTATGCATGTGGATCTCGTCCACGTGTCAACCAATGACACAAAACATCATGCATGTAAATATCATAGAGCATATGCATGGAAGTATGAGGATATAAATCAACGTGTATCCCTCGCGACACATCAAAATCATGGAACCTGAATGTCCAGCATCAACACTCGAAAACATCATGAAACCTGTGCCCAGCATCGGCACGTAAGTCCTCATATATATAGGGCTCCGTCGGTACGGATCGGCCCAGGGGCTCCGTCGGTACGGATCGGCCCATATTATCTCTCAACTCCGGTCGGTATCCTCCGGATAACCGCCGAGCTCAATACAATCACCGGTAGGTAGTAGTCCCTCTGCCAGGCTCACCGCCTGCAGCACAGAAATCCATTCTCGCCTCGGGGTACCATACTGGGTCCACCATGTACCCGCAATCGGCCTCATCCAACTCTTCGAATCGGGTTTCATATGTCATACGTCTTAGAACCGAGAAAACACATGGTGGACGCACTGAAATATCATATCAAGGGAAACCGGGTTTTTAAAACAGTACATACTCCCTTTTGAAATGATCACGATTCCCAAATCCAGAAATCTCATGAAAACAAATATCTCAATGCGTATAATCTAAAGCATGATGTATGCGACATATAACAGAGATTTAAGCATATCCGTATATCATGCAACATGGAACGGTAATATGCACATATCGAGGGAAAACCACACCTTTAAAATGAATCCAGTTTTAAAATATATCTTGCGGTTCCCAAATCTCCAAAATCAAGCAAGAATCATCTGTGTATGTGCAAAGACGTATGTATGCACGTACGGGTATACAATATGTGTGTATGCAAGTATGAGTGTACAATATGTATGTACACAAGTATGTCATGCAAGGGGTCATATCCTGATGCAACAATCCTACTGTGTAGTGACATAGCAATTATCGATGATGAAGTGTGAGCCGGCAAGAAGGTGTACGTGGAGTATACGCATCATCAATAATGGTGCTGGTGTCCTGACAGCATGGGTTTAATATAATATAACTCACAAGTATATAAGCATACAATACGCTAATAACCACATGAATATATGGAAATGGAAATTAAATGTTAGTTGTATGTATGCCCTAGAGGCCAGTATTGTACAGATGATGTATATTATATTGGATGCTTGGACATATATAGAGATGACTTTCTTGCTCGATATGATAGTATGCTATCTGGTTACTCAATATCTTAACATGTACACTTGTCTCTTTAAACTGTCTTATAGTTACATGTTGATAAAGCCCTTAGGATGTGTACTTGACTACCTGGACTATGATGCAGATCATACTAGTGGGGACATGGTAGTCCATAAGTACATCCTTCAAGGTCCCTAGTCGTGGGAGTATCGAGACAGGGCATCGATATACCAGAGTAGACTAGCGTATACGCTTCTCGACCCATGAGATGGGCAATGGATGATCCCATATCCATTGGTGTTTGACATCAGAGATGGTATACGGGTGCTCAGTGGAGACTGGGTACACTGGACGGACTCGCCGAGAACTCCCAGATGGTATTATACCTCACGTCAGATGGCAGTTCTCAGGTGACACTTGTACAGGTTAGTCTGTAGACCCGAGATCGTCATAGAGTCTTGTGTGATTCCCACTGTGCTTTGATCTCCACCTTACCACGTCCATGAGGGCGTGCAAAATGGTGGTCTTTGGGTACAGTCCCGAGTCACATGGAGGCAATGAACGATAGGAGGGGTTTCGTCTCTCCCGGTATTGGGGGTTGATGTTGCGCTGTGCTCGATTGGCCGTAACAGGGAAGTCCCTGGCCAGGGCTGATCAGAGATTTGCTGGTAAGTGTTACCAGTAGTTTCTCGACCCGTTATGAGCCTCACATCGGCACGACTTATCGGTTATTGGGGTCTGACGTTTACCACCCCTAGACTTGATATGCGACATATCTGACGAACAGACCGGACTGTACGGTAAGTGTTACTGGTTGGATTCACAGGAGTGTGAGCGGGCTTGCTCGTCGATCTTCTGATCGCTGAATACCCGGGTGGCCGTTACGTTTAGCAGACCGCTTGCGGCTTGTGGGTGCTTGATATGATCATCATCTGCTACCAGCGTATTGACGAGTCTTTAGAGTCCTACACAGAGGTTTCCTGGCTCAAGCGAAACGAAATAGGAGCGCATATGAGATATGTGCGGGAGCGAGAATAATGCGTGTATGTGATACCGTATTTCATTCTCGCGATGAATGTATCGATTGGTTATATGCGATATAACCTAGATATCGAATCAAGGATTGATTCGATAAGCCGATACATTGGATACTAGTCGGTTATATGCGATATGACCGGATCGTTAAATCAAGTGATGATTTAATGATTTAATGTATAATTATATATTTGATATATTGCTTTGCATTAACTAGTATTGGTTCATTTTAAAAGGATTTTCTCACTTGATGCACATTGTATATGTGATATAGTTTTGTGCACTTGTTTGTATCATGTTTGATGATACTTGCTCACTTGGATTTGTGTAAAGATTGAACCATGGTTATATGAATGGTTAGGGTTTTGATTATTTACTTAGTTATTTATTTATTTATTCATTTTGGATATTATTAAGAATGGTGGCTTATTTTGTTTCTATGTTGAAGCTTCTTGAAGCTTTGACAAAGTCCACCATCCTTATCTCATCCTTAACCCTAACCATTCTAACTAACCTTAGTTTAATCTCTACACTTGACCATGGTTAGTATATGATAAGTATTCATATTAGCTTCTTTTTTAAATAAAAAATTTATCATATTCTTTCTTCTTTTCCTTCATCTTCTTCAAGAAAAACCTTATCTTCAACAATGGCATCTTGAGCAAAAGTATGAGAAATCCAATTCTAAAGTGAACCCACCTCCTATTTCTTCACCCTCTACCTCTTGCCAAGTTGTTTTGGGTGTTTTCTTCACAAGTTTCACAACTTGGTGAAGTCGGAGCTTGAACTTGTGAAACCTCGACGTAGATCATCTTCGGCACGAAGCCGACGACATGGTCCGCCCAATTCTCCGATGAAGCCGACGTTTGAGTTCGGGATTTGAGATGGACAGCGAGAGGACGCCTACGTGGAGCTAAAGAAGTGGAGAACCGGATCTACAAAGGTTGTAGCCTCTCTCCTTTAGTTAAGATGTTAACTAGTTTCGTTTATCGCCTAAACTTCTAGTCAACGATCCGTATTAGGGTTTCTCGGCACCCATAAAATTTGAAATTGGCATGGTTGATGCCTTGTGAGACCTCTATAGTGTGCCTAGGAACCCTACAGTGGTATCAGAGCCTAGCTAGAGCCTTAAGCGAAGTCTAGACGACGTTTGAAGTCCGATCGAACGAAAACCCTAACCCGAAAACGGCTCTCTGTACATTTTTTAAAAAATGGGTTTTTTCCAAATTAAAAATATGCAGAAAACTCAGCAGGGAATTCTAAGAATTACGGCGCAAAATTTATTTCATGATCCCTCACATGCGCGGCGGAACCGCAGCATAAGCCTAGCTTATGCGGCGGTTCCGCGGCTAAAGTATGACGTCAGCCCTACCAATTTGCACAGTAATTCCTATTTAACAGTGCTGAGTTCTCTGGGTATTTTTAAATTTTATTCAAGAGTTGAATTTTCTAGGGTTGTTTTGGGGATTCGGTGTTTCGATCGGAGTATCAGATTTTGTCTTTGTGGCTTTCCGGATAATTTTTAGAATATGTTAAAAGGTTCGACCGGATATAAATACCCAATTTTTCCCCTGTCGGGAAATTTCCAAGAGTTGGATTTTTCCATGGTTTAACGACGTTCTAAGTAGTGCAAGTAGCGCAATGGACCCTCTAGAAGACAACAAACCTTAACTCGATTATGTGACCGTCTTGAACTGCTCTTTGAACCTTCGGGTTTGGGGCAGTACAGCGTGCCACATGTGAGGCGTTGGCATGACCCTTCTACGGCTGGACCGTTGGTACTGAGGCACGAACTGAATGTTGTTAGACTTATTTCATGTGTTGAGCTGTATCGGGAAAACTTGGGTGTTCGTCTGTTCGATCGGAAAGTTTAACATTTTCAGTTTATCTGGAATGTGATACAATAATTGGAATTCACAAACAGTTATGAGATAACTGAATGAATGTTATAAATCTAGCGGTTTAGTTTCACTTGATATTGAAAAGAGTTTTCAATAATGAGACTAAAATGCGGGGTTTATAACTGTTAGGCATGTGATGTCTAAGTATTTCATTTGATTAGGCATGCGATGTCTAAAGAGGTTGCGGATTCCAACTGTTGTAGTTTTACACTTTCTTTTCTGTGACCGTAAGTGTAATATGTGATATCATCGGTTTCGTTGCTATATGTCAACGACAATTGGGATGGACATATTTACTTACGTTGATGACATGTGATGTTATGTGTTGCTGGATATGTTATATTGGATTGTCGTGTTTGAATAGCCGGGGGTTTTTATGTGAGATGAGTGTTTTTCATTTTCATTCATGTAAAAACTTGTATGTAATATTCTTTTATTTCGGGGCACTTCCAGGTTGCGGAAGATGTCACCTTTTGTATATTATTTACTTTTCCGCATTAGGATAGACCCAAGGAGGGGAGCACAGGTAACCGGGTTCTAGGGTCCAGTGGGAGACCATCTCGAGGAGTCGAGTCCGGGTCTCCTAACCCTAGAATTGGCAGGGTTGCTTGCCGCTTTCGTAGGGGTCTAGGGGTGTGGGATTGGCTATTCATCACGACCGTGGAATCCGTGTTTTATACTGGCTCGTATTGAAAACACGGACGTCCTAGTATATCCAATATTTCATATGATATTTTCTGCTGCGATATCTGTGATGTGATCATGTGATGTTCTGTGATAGATACAGTATATAGTATATATATAGACGTTACTTATGTTTTGTATCCGCACTAGCCCAGCCCTGCTCTGTCGTTAGTTACCTAACCTAACTGTGCACGAGGGGACATCGAGGCGAATGCGGATGGCATAAGTGTACGTCGTATTTATCTGTGATGTTTAGGTATTTAAATGATGGGACTTCATTAATGTGATTAATGAATGAAAAGAAACCTAAGATGTTGTAGAATCAAATTTCAAATAAAACAGGTAGCTACAGTTCTTGCTTTGCATAGCGGTATATATGATATACCCTGCACCTTATTCGATGAGGAAAGGACCGAGATCCCTTCACCGGGAGTGACTCCTTTAGCAATAACTGGCAGATGCTACACACTCGGTTTGACTTTTGATAGCTTCTATAGTTTCTGCTTTGCACAGTGATATATATGATATATCCCGCACCTCATTCGATGAGGAAAGGGCCGACGATCCCTTCACCGGGAGTGACCCCTTTAGCAAAACTAGAAAAGCCTCAAAAATCATTCTATTTCAAAACTTCATTTGATTCTACAACGATATCAAGTTCGTTACGCAATAGGTTTTCAGAAAAACCTGTCGTAGCCCTCCGTCATTTCAGATAAGTACTAGTTAGTATTCGTGCTACGTTTGTTGACTATGTTAAGGCGTAGTGTGCGGTAGCTGACCAGTATTTATCTTCTTATGCATATGATGCAGATTGGATTAGCGTAGTCGTGCGACTTTGTTGACTATGTTAAGGGTCGTGCGGGTGTGTTTAATTCAATCAGGAAATGACGGGTTGAACTTGACTAGCACTTATGATTTGTTGACTATGTTAAGGTCATATAGCTGCTAGGGGCAAAATATTATCGGGAATTTAAAGTGTTGAAATTTGCAATGAGATTGCATACATTCTATGAGATAGTTGGATCCCGATACCCACTGCGAGTAAGAGTTACTCCTGAGAGAGTTTTACACATTACAATTAGCCGATCAAGTAGGTGTCTAGAAAGGTGTCAACGGGGTTACGCCTATGGAAAAACGAGGTTTACATTAATTAGGTTCGTGCGAAAGCACGGGGGACCTCCCTCAAAGTACCGACACTGGCCTGGCTGAAAGATTGGCGAAATTGTAGTGTGTAATTAATCCCAGCTAGTCTTTCCTTTTAGGGTTTGAAGGAAGATTTGATAAAAAGCAGTGGGAGCCATCCTGATTAGATAAGATAATAACCAATCTGATCTTGCACGAGCATATGCTAAAGTGTTTTCTTCTCTCTCTCTCCAGGTAGCGACCATTTCATGCCCTAATGAAGATAATAATATGGATGTATTGACCGAACCCGCATGTTATACTGTGCTGGGAAACGTTGGTTCCGTTCTTTCTTATAAGAGTTATAGGAATGAACAGGATATAGGGGAATACCAGGATTCCCATCCCACCCGAATGAAGAAAGTACATGTTGATGCATTTTCTTCGGGTGTGTTCGTTACAGAGAACTGTTTCTCCATTTGCTCTACGTCCTGGGTATTAGATACCGGGTCAGGATCCCATATATGTAATCAGTTACATGGGCTAAAGAAAGGTAAATAGCTTGGAGAAGGTGATAAAGACATTAGAGTTGGAAATGGTGCAATTGTTGCAGCTAAGACTGTCGGGGAATATCACCTTGTATTACCTACTGGTAATACATTGGTTCTGAACGAATGCTATTACATGCCGAACCTGATATGCAACATTATATCGGTTTCTTTATTAAGTAAAGAGGGATATAATTTTGTATTACAGGACAATGTTATGAACATTTTCCGTAACCAAAAGTTGGTTGGATCAGGCACGTTGTGCAATGGCATTTATGTTCTAAATCAATCAACAGTTCTGAACATAACAAACACACACAAGAGGAAGAGTTCTTAACTGAACGAATCCTTCTTGTGGCATTGTAGACTGGGTCACATCAATGCGACACGACTGGCTAAGTTGCATAAGGATGGATATTTGAAACCATTCGAATTTTCATCTTATGACACTTGCCAGTCATGTCTCAAAGGCAAGATGACCAAAACTCCGTTTACGGGAAACGGAGAAAGAGTTACCGAACTCTTGGGACTGATACATAGTGATGTATGCAGTCCTATGTCTACACATGCCAGGGATGGTTCTTCGTACTTCATTACATTCACTGACGATCTCTCTAGATTCGGATATGTGTTCCTGATGAAACACAAATCAGAAGCTTTTGAGAAATTTAGAGAATATAAACAAGAAGTCGAAAACCAAACCGGAAAAAGTATTAAAATCCTTCGATCTGATCGAGGAGGTGAATACTTGAGCAATGAATTCCTGGACTTCCTAAAAGAGAATGGGATTCTCTCTCAGCTGACTCCTCCATATACACCACAGCACAACGGTGTATCAGAACGGAGAAACCGCACCCTATTAGATATGGTGCGCTCTATGATGAGCACAGCTGAGTTACCTATTTCCTTTTGGGGATATGCGCTGGAGACAGCAACATACCTATTGAATCAAGTTCCATCTAAATCTGTACCTACCACACCATATGAGATATGGAGTGGGAAGAGACCATATTTTAAACGAGTTAAGATATGGGGTTGTCCGGCCTATGTCAAAAGGCAAAATCCAGACAAACTCGAGGCACGGTCGGTTCTTTGCAAGTTTGTGGGATATCCTAAGAATTCACAAGGGTATCTTTTCTACCATGCTGAAGAACAAAAGGTGTTTGTTTCTCAATATGCCACCTTTTTAGAAAAGGAATTCCTTGAAAAAGAAATTAGTGGCAAAGTGGTAGAGCTGGAAGAAGTTCCAGATACACAAACCGTAACTGAAGATTTAGTGGAACCAGAGGATTCAGTAGCTCCCAATGAACCTCAGCCTCTCCGCCGATCTAGTAGGGTTCATCGCCAACCTGAGAGATACTACGGTTTTCTCATGGACGGTGGGAGCGAGGATTGCATCATGGAGGATGATGACCCAACTAGCTTCGAGCAGGCCATCACGAGTAGGGACTCAGTGAAATGGCTGGATGCTATGCGGTCCGAGATGGAATCCATGTACACCAACAAAGTATGGACTTTGGATGTTTCTCCTGAAGGGGTAAAACCCATCGGGAGCAAGTGGATCTTTAAGAAGAAACTTGGTGTAGATGGGAAAGTGGAGACTTTCAAAGCTAGACTTGTTGCAAAAGGTTTTCGTCAAAGACCAGGTGTGGACTATGACGAAACCTTTTCTCCAGTAGCTATGCTTAAATCCATCCGAATCATGCTTGCCATCGCTGCATATCAAGACTACGAAATCTGGCAAATGGATGTTAAGACCGCCTTTCTAAATGGTGATTTAGAAGAGTGCGTGTACATGACTCAGCCAGAGGGCTTCGTAGACAGTGGGAGCAGCGGGAAGGTGTGCAAGCTGCTTAAATCCATTTATGGATTAAAGCAAGCATCGCGGAGTTGGAACATCTGCTTTGACGTCGTTATCAAAGAGTTTGATTTCGTCAAAAACCCAGATGAACCTTGTATTTACAAGAAGGTGGCAGAGAGTAAGGTTGTCTTCCTCGTATTGTACGTGGACGACATACTCTTGATAGGAAATGATATTCCTATGCTGCAATCGGTTCAGCTCTTCTTATCACAAAGATTCTCAATGAAAGATCTTGGTGATGCCTCCTGCATATTGGGGATCAGGATCTATAGAGATAGATCCAAACGGATACTGGGATTGTCCCAATCCAGGTACATTGAAACCATACTAAAGAGGTTTAGTATGGAAGAATCCAAGCGTGGGAACTTGCCTACGATCTCTGGAGTCACTCTCTCCAAAGAGATGTCTCTCAAGACTGATTTGGAGAGAGCTCGCATGCAAGGGATACCCTATGCTTCGGCTGTAGGCTCTATCATGTACGCGATGCTATGTACCAGACCCGATGTTGCATACTCACTAAGTGTAGTGAGCAGGTATCAAGCTGATCCTGGAGAGAGTCACTGGACAGCTGTGAAGAGCATTCTCAAGTACTTACGAAGGACTAAAGAGATTCTCTTGGTGTATGGTAACGGAGAACTCCAAGTGGAGTCCTTTACCGATTCGAGCTTCCAGAGTGATAAGGACGACTCTAAGTCGCAGTCGGGCTTTGTCTTTACCATTTACGGAGGAGCGGTTAGCTGGAAGAGTTCCAAGCAGGAAACCGTGGCAGACTCGACGATGGAGGCTGAATACAAAGCTGCCAACGATGCTGCCAAAGAGGCTGTTTGGATCAAGAAGTTCATTACTGAACTTGGAGTGGTTCCATCCATTGAGCATCCAATACCTTTGTATTGCGATAACAATGGAGCGGTGGCTTTGGCCAAGGAACCCAGGTCCCATCAGCGATCCAGGCATATTCTGAGGCGGTATCACCTGATCCGGGAGATAGTTGATCGCCGGGAGATCGAGGTCAGGAGGGTTGACACGAAGAACAACACGGCGGATCCACTCACGAAGGCCATTCCCCAGATACAGTTTGAGAGACTCTTCGGGATGCTTGGTATGCGATACTACAGCAGCTGGCCCTAGTGCAAGTGGGAGATTGTTAGTTGTATGTATGCCCTAGAGGCCAGTATTGTACAGATGATGTATATTATATTAGATGCTTGGACACATATAGAGATGACTTTCTTGCTCGATATGATAGTATGCTATATGGTTACTCTTTATCTTAACATGTACACTTGTCTCTTTAAACTGTCTTATAGTTACATGTTGATAAAGCCCTTAGGATGTGTACTTGACTACCTGGACTATGATGCAGATCATACTAGTGGGGACATGGTAGTCCATAAGTACATCCTTCAAGGTCCCTAGTCGTGGGTGTATCGAGACAGGGCATCGATATACCAGAGTAGACTAGCTATACGCTTCTCGACCCATGAGATGGGCAATGGATGATCCCATATCCATTGGTGTTTGACATCAGAGATGGTATACGGGTGCTCAGTGGAGACTGGGTACACTGGACGGACTCGCCGAGAACTCCCAGATGGTATTATACCTCACGTCAGATGGCAGTTCTCAGGTGACACTTGTACAGGTTAGTCTGTAGACCCGAGATCGTCATAGAGTCTTGTGTGATTCCCACTGTGCTTTGATCTCCACCTTACCACATCCATGAGGGCATGCAAAACGGTGGTCTTTGGGTACAGTCCCGAGTCACATGGAGGCAATGAGCGATAGGAGGGGTTTCGTCTCTCCCGGTATTGGGGGTTGATGTTGCGCTGTGCTCGATTGGCCGTAACAGGGAAGTCCCTGGCCAGGGCTGATCAGAGATTTGCTGGTATGTGTTACCAATAGTTTCTCGACCCGTTATGAGCCTCACATCGGCACGACTTATCGGTTATTGGGGTCTGACGTTTACCACCCCTAGACTTGATATGCGACATATCAGACGAACAGACCGGACTGTACGGTAAGTGTTACTGGTTGGATTCACAGGAGTGTGAGCGGGCTTGCTCGTCGATCTTCTGATCGCTCAATACCCGGGTGGCCGTTACGTTTAGCAGACCGCTTGCGGCTTGTGGGTGCTTGATATGATCATCATCTGCTACCGGCGTATTGACGAGTCTTTAGAGTCCTACACAGAGGTTTCCTGGCTCAAGCGAAACGAAATAGGAGCGCATATGAGATATGTGCGGGAGCGAGAATAATGCGTGTATGTGATACCGTATTTTATTCTCGCGATGAATGTATCGATTGGTTATATGCGATATAACCTAGATATCGAATCAAGGATTGATTCGATAAACCGATACATTGGATACTAGTCGGTTATATGCGATATGACCGGATCGTTAAATCAAGTGTTGATTTAATGATTTAACGTATAATTATATATTTGATATATTTCTTTGCATTAACTAGTATTGGTTCATTTTAAAAGGATTTTCTCACTTGATGCACATTGTATATGTGATATATTTTTTGTGCACTTGTTTGTATCATGTTTGATGATACTTGCTCACTTGGGTTTGTGTAAAGATTGAACCATGGTTATATGAATGGTTAGGGTTTTGATTATTTACTTAGTTATTTATTTATTTATTCATTTTGGATATTATTAAGAATGGTGGCTTATTTTGTTTCTATGTTGAAGCTTCTTGAAGCTTTGACAAAGTCCACCATCCTTATCTCATCCTTAACCCTAACCATTCTAACTAACCTTAGTTTAATCTTTACACTTGACCATGGTTAGTATATGATAAGTATTCATATTAGTTTCTTTTTTAAATAAGAAACTTATCATATTCTTTCTTCTTCTCCTTCATCTTCTTCAAGAAAAACCATGTCTTCAACAATGGCATCTTGAGCAAAAGTATGAGAAATCCAATTCTAAAGTGAACCCACCTCCTATTTCTTCACCCTCTACCTCTTGCCAAGTTGTTTTGGGTGTTTTCTTCACAAGTTTCACAACTTGGTGAAGTCGGAGCTTGAACTTGTGAAACCTCAACGTAGATCATCTTCGGCACGAAGCCGACGACCTAGTTCGTCCAATTCTCCGATGAAGCCGACGTTTGAGTTCGGGATTCGAGATGGACAGCGAGAGGACGCCTACGTGGAGCTAAGGAAGTGGCGAACCGGATCTACAAAGGTTGTAGCCTCTCTCCTTTAGTTAAGATGTTAACTAGTTTCGTTTATCGCCTAAACTTCTAGTCAACGATCCGTATTAGGGTTTCTCGGCACCCATAAAATTTGAAATTGGCATGGTTGATGCCTTGTGAGACCTCTATAGTGTGCCTAGGAACCCTACATTAAATGCAACAATAAGTAATCTACATTAGCTATACGAGTCATACAGTTTGGCATTTGAAATAACACGAATCGTGGTGTTTAGAGAAATAAGGTCTACGGTGTTTTTAAGAAAAGATGCGTCTTTTGAAAATATCCGTAGGATCACTTGGCCTGCCTTTAAGATACACACGATTCGTTAGTTTTAAAATAGGTATGACTCGAGTTTTGTCTAATATCCATAAGTGAACTACAGGACTATATAACAAGCTAATTGAAAGGGTACGGAAACCACCTAAATCTGAGTCGATATATAAATACATATATAATAGTCGGTGATCTCGCCTCAATAGTACCGCGTACGAAACAATATATCATATGACATTCTCGAGTCAAGAGTGCGGATCTATCATCAATATAAAGCTCGTACGGTAAATCCATCGTACGACATCCCAAATCTGGGTACGGGTCAAATATCGCATTCATCTCATTATTCATCCGGTATCCATTATCATCATATCTCATGAACTGGGGTACTGATCTAATTCTAGTACAAACTGATACCATATATATATATATGTGTGTGTGCGTGTATGAAAACACACGCCTAAAGGCCTCATGTCGTATCTCATAATACGAACCACATCATATCACCGATCTCATGGCACCATGCCCAAACTCATCGATTCATCCCTAATATCATCCACTATCCTCATCATTCAAGTGTAGGTATACGTGTATATATATATACATCATCCCATACCTATGTATGTGTGTGTGTGTGTATACGTATCCCCAAATACGCACAAGTATAAAAAGTAAGCATGTATGTGCGTGTGAGTGTAAACCTATTCTAGGGTTCGCAACTAAGAAGGTATACTAGTTTACTTCTAAAAACCCTAATCTAACCATTGAACACCTAAACATATCTTGAATATCCATGTCACACTTAAAAGATATCATATATATAGTATATATATAGCATACTATACATCGAACTGCGGGGGTGCTATACGCCATCCACCCGACTTCCCCCGTAGATATAATCTACTCACATTGATCTTGCTTGCCGATGTCGATGTCGCCACCATCTTCTTCAACGTCTCGAATCATCATGGGGGTACACACATTTCATATGTATCATACCGCATTAAAACCAAATCGAAACCAAAACGACACGCGGAACCCACATAGGTCAAAATCTATGGTTTGCTGTAGCGTCTTGAAAAGTCGCTTTGGTGTTTTCCTGAAAATCGGTGAAAATTCGGTATTTTTCCGAAAACCGTCTTTCTTGTTATTTTGCAGTTTAGGACTAATTATACCTAAAATGGATAGGTAATTTCTTGTTTTTAGTAGCTAATGAGTTACTTATGAAATTCTGGTCGTTTAAAAAATTTTCCCTATTTTTCAATTTTTTTATATTATTTGAAGTCGGTAAGAAAATACATTAAATTAGCGGTAAATACAAATTTTTTCGGGCTAATTTTAATCCTTAAAATTATGTTAATTAAAATCTAGTTGTAACATAAATTTTTAGTATTTTATTTTGATTTTTAACTAATTTTTATTATAGGAAACGAAATTTATTGAATTTAAGCTTAAACTTGCAATTTTTGACTTGTAGGGGGTCTTTTTGCATAGAATTTTTTTGTAAAGTCTCTCACACTCACTCTCACTCCCCATGGTCGGCCTCACATAGTTGTAGGACCCCAAGAATTTTCTTCCTCTCTTTTTGACTTTAAATTATGTGAGAATGGGCTAAATAAATGGTTATTTATATATTTATTTGAGGTAAGGGTATTATGGTAATATAAGAGAGTTGACTTGGGCTTTTTTTCCCCACTTCCCCACACTTCTCCCCACTCCCTCACTGCTGAATTCCAGCAGAAAAAACAGCCCCAAAAATCTCCACTCTTCTTCCATCAAAGTTCATCCAAAATTTGCTCCAAAAATCCACAATTTATTCAAAATTCAAACCAAATCCTTCATCCATTCTTCTTAATCTTTCTTGCATGGATCTTGGATGCTAGGAGACCATATTTGGAGTCAAAATTTCTTGCTAGATCTCTAGATCTAGAGATATAATCCTTACCCATTTAAATTCTTTTGGTTGGATTTCTTTAATTGGGTTGTTTTAGTGTAAATATTAGTGTTAATTTCTAGTCTAGGTTTTAAAAGTTCATGGCTTGAAATTTTAATTAGGGTTTAGAAAACCATTATTGGGTTAATTAATTTATTTTGCTATCTAGTGTTTTACTAACCTAATCAATAGGGTTACTTTGCTTATGTGGCTTCAAATTATGCTAATCTAAGTTATTTTAGTGTGAAATTTTGATTGCAATTGCTATTTATAAAAATCAAGAAAGGGTTTGGTTGTGGAATATAGGTTTTGAAGCATGATTAATGTGTTGAAATTTTTTGTAGTGGCTGTCTAATGGTGTGACTTGGGTGATTATGCTAGATTGTAGTCCTTTTTATCGCAAAACGGCGATGTTGCGCCGATTTTTGGAATGTTTGTGCTTACTAGTTTTGTTATAAAATTATGTGATGAATTATTATGATAACTTGATTATATTTTTAGCATATCCTATGACGTTTAGGATGCGTGAGCGCGGAGTTTTGAGTAGTCGGGTTTTAGTTTTGCCGGGCGACCAAATCGGCGTTTTTTTGGCAGTTTTTGCGATTTTCGCGTGTGTTCCGCGCACTTTGTGCACGTTGTACCTAGCTAGCGAACATTAGTAGTTTCGTTGGGGTTTTGCATCGTTTTTGATATGTAACCTTATGTTTGGTATTGATGTAAATTCCAGGTTCGGTCGCGGAGACGTCAGACGCGGCACGAAAGGGGAAAGCGGTGATTGGACACAGCTAGCCAGGGATTCCAGTGAGTAGATGTAACATCTACGGGGGACTATCGTTGGATGGCGCAAGCCGCCCGATAGCTTTAGTATCTTACAAGATTCTTAGTGATGTTAGAAATTAGGGGTGAAATACGTATATGATTATTTGCTGCATCCATGCATTATATTGACATACATATACGAAACCATGTTATAGGACACCTGCACTATTGCCAGGGTTTTTATATGCAGCACGAGCACTATTCATGCTTACACACACACCCTGGTAATTGCCATGCCACCACACTAGATAACCTTTAAATTTAAACCTTTTACTAAATGATACTTAAACTTGTGCTATTGCCTTTAATTCCTTAAAATGAAACCGTAGGATTTCTATTCATGTGCATGTACTTCATCATATTAATTGTTCATGCCTAATCTATTAATCACACATCGCAACTTGATTATTGATACCATATGCATTCATTATCATTGATATATGCACTTATGAGGATTTCTTGAGATTTTATGATATTTCTGGATTTCGGGGGAAAGCCGCAAAATTTCTAAACTTATTATATTTTTAAAATATGTAAATTGCGGTTTTCTAGTGATGTAAGTGTCGTCCACCATGAGTTTGCTGTGGTTTTGGAAATCCGTGTCGAGGAGTGGAGGAACCGGCACGGGTACATGGTGGGCCCGGTAAGATACCCCGGGGCAAGAGGAATGTGGTGTTGACGTTGAGCCTGGCAGGGGACGGATTACCTACCGGTGACTGTTTGGCACGGCGGATATCCAGAGGATACCGACCGTGGCCGCGGGATGATGAGATTTTGATATTGAGCTGGGTCAGCCGGATGGCTGAGGCCAGAGATACTATGACATGGATATATGAGATTTGAGATAGTTTTGAGGTGTCGATGCTGGACACAGGTTCTTGTTGATTCTATTGGTATTGTGCAGGTATTTCAAAAGAAATTCTTAAAGGGAAAAACATGATTTCTTATACTTACACATTCAGATCACGAGTTGATTCGCATTGCATTCATACCTGCTAGTATACCCATATTGCATACATAATTGCCATTATGTCCTGCCTTACCTGTATTTAGATGCTAGGATGCTTGTGTGCATGCATTCGATAGCCTGTGTAGATGTTATTTATTGCTCACGAGTTGGCAACTCACCCCCGTTGTGCCACAGCCTTTTTCAGGTCCGCTCCGTCAGTACAGTAGCGGCGGGCGCACTTGTTCTTTTGCCTCCTTTGCCTGGACTCGAGGTTTTGCTCCTAGGTGGGTTATATCATTATTTTTGTACCACCTTGTATATTCTTTGTATCTAGTACACTCCATCTACTGTATCTCCAGTATTGTTGTATATTGACTTAGAGATGAGACTGTGAGGTTTGTGGACTTTTATGCTGTATTTTGGGGTCGAGCTCACTTGAGTCGACATGCTGTTTTTCTTATGCTTCATTATGATTATTTTGCATGCTGTCGTTTTATATTGCGTGGGATTTGTGACCGCCTTGTGGCGAAGAGCTAGCTCCCGCTTGGGGATGCCCTATTTTGTTGGATTCATATATATTTTGTTGTAAACATTTTGGGGGCCAGTATTTACAAAGGAGACTCTGCCGAAATTTTCGGAAAAATTGGTATTGTTTTTAAAAAGGGTTTTACATGACTTATTTGATAAACTCGCTTTCAATTGATTGGGTTTTCTTCACTCTTTTGCTTAATTGGTTTTGTTTTCTGGGCTTTGGCTTACTTATTTTACGGACGTCTTTAGACGTTTCGTAAACTTAAGTGCCAGTCACGTTCCGTACCCTGCGGGTCGTGACAAAGTTGGTATCAGAGCGATAGGTTTTACCTTTGTGAGTGTAGGATGACCCTTGGTAGATGGAGTAAGTGACTTAAGCAGGGTAACGTAGCGTGCGTATGTCCGCGGCATACTTACGATACGGTACTCCGCCTAAGTGACTTTAGGATATACTTGCTTGAAAAATTCCTTCTTCAATTCCGTGTATCCTATGATCCTATTGCACTGTCCTTATTATCCTTTTTCTGTACCAGCCACTATGCCGCCGAAGGCTACGAGGGCACAGAGGGCTGCCGCCAGAGACGAGATTCGAGCTGGCTCGTCCGAGACTAGGACTGAGCAGGGTGGTATGCCTACGCCGCAGGGACAGACCGATCCACCTTCCCCAGGCCGTATGGATAGGCTTGAGACTGGTGTGGAGGAGTTGCGACAGATGATGGGAGGCATGCAGGAGCTACGTCAGATGGTAGGATCCCTAGTTGCAGCCAGTCGTACACCGAGGCCGGATGACGTACCTACTACATCACAGACGACCATGATACCTGCTCCTACTACTACCACCGTGGCCATTCCGGTTTCGCTACAGGATTTCATGAGGCTGAGACCTCCAGTATTCACCGGCACCGAGGCAGCGGAGGACCCACAGACGTTCCTTGACAGTTTAGCCAGGATCTGCCGTTCGCTGAGATGTTCGGATGATCGATGGGTGGAGCTTGCGAGTTTCCGACTAGAGGGTCTCGCGCAGACATGGTGGGAGTCAGTCTTGAGAGGTCGAGCTGCAGGTCTACCGCCTATGACGTGGGCCGAGTTTACAGCGGTCTTTCTAGCTCGTTTCCTCCCAGAGAGCGTTCGTGACGCCAGAGCTCGCAGCTTCGAGGCCTTAGTCAAGACACCTGGGATGGCGGTATCTGAGTATGACATCCAGTTTACGCAGTTATCTCGATATGCTCCGTATTTGGTGGATACCGAAGAGAAGATGGTGAAGAGGTTAGTACAGGGACTTGATGCCCAGCTATATCTTGCCATTGGCGCCCAGCACTACGACACTTATTCAGCTGCTATGGATACGGCATTACGGATGGAGGCACGCATATCACAGACTTCGGCCGTTTCTGGGCCGAAAAGGATACGCACCGATGTACCGTCTCAGAGGCAGCGCGCCAGATTCTTCCCGAGAGATAGGCCTGGCAGAGGATTTGGACGGGGACAGTTATATGGTTCTTATCCCCAGGGACAGCAGCCGTCGCCAGGGTGTTTTGGGTGCGGGAGTCCGCATCATCTTGTCAGAGACTGTCCGGCGAGACGACAGGGAGCGGCGACAGTTCCACATGTGACCCTACCACCATCACCACCCCCTCCTCAGAGAGCCCTACTTCCTACCCCAGGCGATGCTCCACGCCAGTTAGGTGCACCGAGAGGCCGTGGACGCGGCGGTCCTGTTCAGAGAGGACGAGGAGGCAGAGGCCGAGGTCGAGGACAGCCCGCTATCGGTGGAGGACAGGCCCGAGTATTTGCTTTGACACCGCAGGATGTGCAGGCATCCAATGCCGTTGTGACAGGTACCTTGCCAGTTTGTTCCTTCGACACGCGGGTATTATTTGACACAGGTTCCACACATTCGTACGTCTCTACACACTTTGCACCGATGTTGGGCCGTGAGTCGTCGTCGTTAGATCATCTGCTTGTTGTTGTTACTCCGGTAGGCGAGTCGTTTGTCGCTCGTTTTGTATTTCGTTTGTGTTCCGTTCGTATCGGGGAGAGGGATTCATCAGTTGATTTGATACTCCTCGATATGTTGGACTTTGATGTGCTTCTGGGCATGGACTGGCTGGCCACTTGTTATGCTTCGGTGGACTGCCGTGAGAAGGCAGTCAGATTTAGCTTTCCGGGAGAGCCAGTCCTTGTTATTCAGGGAGACCGCAGTGTCACCCTTCCCAGCTTAATTTCGTCTCTTCGCGCTGGTCAGCTCTTGCGGAAGGGATGTCCGGGGATTCTTAGCGTATATTTGTGATACTCGAGCTGCAGAGGTTCCGTTGGACCGGGTCCCGGTAGTTTGTGAGTTCCCTGATGTTTTCCCTGATGAGCTACCTGGGCTACCACCTGAGCGCGACGTTGAGTTCTGCATTGATTTGATTCCCGGCTCGGGGCCTATTTCTATACCGCCTTATCGGATGGCCCCGGCAGAGCTTCGAGAGCTGAAGGATCAGTTGTAGGATTTGTTAGATAAGGGGCTTATTCGACCTAGTGTTTCTCCATGGAGTGCTCCGGTCCTGTTTGTCAAGAAGAAGGATGGAAGTTTGCGCTTATGTATCGACTACCGCCAGCTGAACAAAGTAACCGTTCGGAACAGATATCCGTTGCCACGCATTGATGATTTGTTCGACCAGCTTCAGGGTGCGGGATATTTTTCGAGGATCGACTTACGATCAGGATACCACCAGCTGCGAGTCCGACAGGAGGATATACCGAAGACAGCCTTCCGTACGCGCTACGGCCACTACGAGTTTTTGGTGATGTCGTTCGGACTCACCAACGCCCAAGCAGCATTCATGGATTTGATGAACCGTACATTCAGGCCGTATCTTGACTTGTTCATCATCGTGTTTATCGACGATATCTTGGTGTACTCCCGGAGCAGAGAGGAAGACGAGCAGCACTTGCGGATTACGTTACAGACTCTGAGGGAGCACCAGCTGTTCGCAAAGTTCTCTAAGTATGCATTCTGGCTGGACAGCGTCGGATTCTTGGGTCATGTTATTACGAGAGACGGCATATGTGTGGACCCGAAGAAGATTGAGGCTGTTCAGCAGTGGCCCCGACCTACATCGGTTACTGAGATCCGTAGTTTTCTAGGCCTGGTAGGCTACTACAGGCGTTTTGTTCAGGACTTCTCCCGTATAGCTGCACCTTTGACCGGTTTGACCCGGAAGGGAGTTCCTTTCGTCTGGACGGAGGAGTGCGAGCGCAGTTTTCAGCAGCTGCGGACATGTTTGACTACGGCGCCGGTATTATCTTTGCCTTCGGGATCAGGCGGATTTGTTGTCTACTGTGATGCTTCGCGAGTGGGATTAGGATGCGTATTGATGCAGCATGGCCGGGTGATCGCTTATGCTTCTCGGCAGTTGAAGAAGCATGAACAGAACTACCCCACTCATGATTTGGAAATGGCTGCAGTGGTCTTTGCACTGAAGATTTGGCGACATTACCTATACGGCGAGTCGTGTCAGATATTCACCGATCACAAGAGCTTAAAGTACATATTTCAGCAGCGATACCTGAACCTCAGACAGCGTCGTTGGATGGAGTTGGTGAAAGACTATGACTGCGAGATCTTATATCACCCAGGCAAGGCGAATGTGGTGGCAGATGCGTTGAGTAGGAGGCCCGGGGGTAGTCTATCCTTTTTGTGCGCAGTGCAGAGGCAGTCGTCAGCAGATTGGCAGATGTTATGCGACAGCCGAGTTGAGTTCGAGTTCACTCAGACAGGAGGACAGCTCGCGCATGTTCGTGCACGCCCACAGTAGCTTGACCGTATATATGAGGCACAGCGCAGTGACGACCGTTGCTCAGAGATCATGGCACAGATGGGACAGGGCAGATTTTCCGAGTTCGTGATTGACGATCAGGGGATTTTACGCTATGGATCTAGACTGTGTGTACCAGATGCTGATGGATTACGGCGCGACATTCTTGAGGAGGCACACCGATCAGTGTATAGCGTCCACCCCGGTTCCACCAAGATGTACCATGATATGAGAGAGACCTACTGGTGGGACGGGATGAAGAGGGACACTGCGGAGTTTGTATCGAGATGCCTGACTTGTCAGCAAGTCAAGGCCGAGCACCAGAGGCCCGCAGGAGAGCTACAGCCGTTACCCATTCCAGAGTGGAAATGGGAGCAGATTTCGATGGACTTCGTTGTGGGTCTACCCAGGACCAGTCGAGGGTACGACTCCATCTGGGTGATCGTAGATCGATTGACGAAAGCGGCTCACTTCCTGCCAGTGAAGACGACTTTCAGCTTCGCTCAGTATGCCCATCTTTACATCGACGAGATCGTGCGGTTGCATGGCGTACCGACTTGTATCGTGTCAGATCAAGGCACCCAGTTCACCAGCCGACTTTGGCAGAGACTTCAGGAGGCTTTGGGCACTCGTTTGAGCTTCAGCACAGCGTTTCATCCGCAGACCGACGGACAGTCAGAGCGGACCATTCAGACTCTCGAGGACATGCTCAGAGCGTGCGTTTTAGACTTTGGTGGTAGCTGGGATCGTCATTTACCTCTAGTGGAGTTCTCCTACAACAACAGCTTCCAGGATACTATTCAGATGGCACCTTTCGAGGCATTGTATGGGAGGAGATGCAGATCGCCCGTTTGTTGGACAGAGCTCAGCGAGAGCAGCATTTTGGGGCCGCAGCTTGTTGAGGAGACGACAGCGAAGATACAGTTGATTCGAGACCGGATGAGGGCAGCTCAGAGCAGACAGAAATCCTATGCAGACAGGCGCCATCGCAGATTAGAGTTCGCAGTTGGCGACCATGTTTTTCTGAAAGTCTCTCCGATGAAGGGCGTGATGCGATTTGGGCGAAAAGGGAAGCTTAGTCCCAGATTTGTGGGTCCCTTCTAGATTCTCGAGCGTGTCGACGCAGTCGCGTATCGTTTGGCTCTTCCACCCAGCTTTCCCGATGTTCACCCCGTCTTCCATGTTTCGATGCTCCGCAAGTACCTTCATGACCCTTCGCATGCGATTCAGCACCCGACAGTCCAACTTGAGCGTGACCTTTCTTTTGCAGAGCAGCCGGTGGCCATCCTGGATCGGTAGGTGAAGAAGTTGAGATCGAAGATTATACCAACCGTCAAGGTCCTTTGGCGTAGCCCGAGCAGCGAGGAGGTTACCTGGGAGACCGAGGGCGAGATGAGGAAGAAATATCCCCATCTCTTTGAAGGTACGCGTAGTTATATTTTTTTAAATTCGGGGACCGAATTTCTTTAAGGGGGGAAGATTGTAGCGTCTTGAAAAGTCGCTTTGGTGTTTTCCTGAAAATCGGTGAAAATTCGGTATTTTTCCGAAAACCGTCTTTCTTGTTATTTTGCAGTTTAGGACTAATTATACCTAAAATGGATAGGTAATTGCTTGTTTTTAGTAGCTAATGAGTTACTTATGAAATTCTGGTCGTTTAAAAAATTTTCCCTATTTTTCAATTTTTTTATATTATTTGAAGTCGGCAAGAAAATACATTAAATTAGCGGTAAATACAAATTTTTCCGGGCTAATTTTAATCCTTAAAATTATGTTAATTAAAATCTAGTTGTAACATAAATTTTTAGTATTTTATTTTGATTTTTAACTAATTTTTATTATAGGAAACGAAATTTATTGAATTTAAGCTTAAACTTGCAATTTTTGACTTGTAGGGGGTCTTTTTGCATAGAATTTTTTTGTAAAGTCTCTCACACTCACTCTCACTCCCCATGGTCGGCCTCACATAGTTGTAGGACCCCTAGAATTTTCTTCCTCTCTTTTTGACTTTAAATTATGTGAGAATGGGCTAAATAAATGGTTATTTATATATTTATTTGAGGTAAGGGTATTATGGTAATATAAGAGAGTTGACTTGGACATTTTTTCCCCACTTCCCCACACTTCTCCCCACTCCCTCACTGCTGAATTCCAGCAGAAAAAACAGCCCCAAAAATCTCCACTCTTCTTCCATCAAAGTTCATCCAAAATTTGCTCCAAAAATCCACAATTTATTCAAAATTCAAACCAAATCCTTCATCCATTCTTCTTAATCTTTCTTGCATGGATCTTGGATGCTAGGAGACCATGTTTGGAGTCAAAATTTCTTGCTAGATCTCTAGATCTAGAGGTATAATCCTTACCCATTTAAATTCTTTTGGTTAGATTTCTTTAATTGGGTTGTTTTAGTGTAAATATTAGTGTTAATTTCTAGTCTAGGTTTTAAAAGTTCATGGCTTGAAATTTTAATTAGGGTTTAGAAAACCATTATTGGGTTAATTAATTTATTTTGCTATCTAGTGTTTTACTAACCTAATCAATAGGGTTACTTTGCTTATGTGGCTTCAAATTATGCTAATCTAAGTTATTTTAGTGTGAAATTTTGATTGCAATTGCTATTTATAAAAATCAAGAAAGGGTTTGGTTGTGGAATATAGGTTTTGAAGCATGATTAATGTGTTGAAATTTTTTGTAGTGGCTGTCTAATGGTGTGACTTGGGTGATTATGCTAGATTGTAGTCCTTTTTATCGCAAAACGGCGATGTTGCGCCGATTTTTGGAATGTTTGTGCTTACTAGTTTTGTTATAAAATTATGTGATGAATTATTATGATAACTTGATTATATTTTTAGCATATCCTATGACGTTTAGGATGCGTGAGCGCGGAGTTTTGAGTAGTCGGGTTTTAGTTTTGCCGGGCGACCAAATCGGCGTTTTTTTGGCAGTTTTTGCGATTTTCGCGTGTGTTCCGCGCACTTTGTGCACGTTGTACCTAGCTAGAGAACATTAGTAGTTTCGTTGGGGTTTTGCGTCGTTTTTGATATGTAACCTTATGTTTGGTATTGATGTAAATTCCAGGTTCGGTCGCGGAGACGTCAGACGCGGCACGAAAGGGGAAAGCGGTGATTGGACACAGCTAGCCAGGGATTCTAGTGAGTAGATGTAACATCTACGGGGGACTATCGTTGGATGGCGCAAGCCGCCCGATAGCTTTAGTATCTTACAAGATTCTTAGTGATGTTAGAAATTAGGGGTGAAATACGTATATGATTATTTGCTGCATCCATGCATTATATTGACATACATATACGAAACCATGTTATAGAACACCTGCACTATTGCCAGGGTTTTTATATGCAGCACGAGCACTATTCATGCTTACACACACACCCTGGTAATTGCCATGCCACCACACTAGATAACCTTTAAATTTAAACCTTTTACTAAATGATACTTAAACTTGTGCTATTGCCTTTAATTCCTTAAAATGAAACCGTAGGATTTCTATTCATGTGCATGTACTTCATCATATTAATTGTTCATGCCTAATCTATTAATCACACATCGCAACTTGATTATTGATACCATATGCATTCATTATCATTGATATATGCACTTATGAGGATTTCTTGAGATTTTATGATATTTCTGGATTTCGGGGGAAAGCCGCAAAATTTCTAAACTTATTATATTTTTAAAATATGTAAATTGCGGTTTTCTAGTGATGTAAGTGTCGTCCACCATGAGTTTGCTGTGGTTTTGGAAATCCGTGTCGAGGAGTGGAGGAACCGGCACGGGTACATGGTGGGCCCGGTAAGTTACCCCGGGGCAAGAGGAATGTGGTGTTGACGTTGAGCCTGGCAGGGGACGGATTACCTACCGGTGACTGTTTGGCACGGTGGATATCCAGAGGATACCGACCGTGGCCGCGAGATGATGAGATTTTGATATTGAGCTGGGTCAGCCGGATGGCTGAGGCCAGAGATACTATGACATGGATATATGAGATTTGAGATAGTTTTGAGGTGTCGATGCTGGACACAGGTTCTTGTTGATTCTATTGGTATTGTGCAGGTATTTCAAAAGACATTCTTAAAGGGAAAAACATGATTTCTTATACTTACACATTCAGATCACGAGTTGATTCGCATTGCATTCATACCTGCTAGTATACCCATATTGCATACATAATTGCCATTATGTCCTGCCTTACCTGTATTTAGATGCTAGGATGCTTGTGTGCATGCATTCGATAGCCTGTGTAGATGTTATTTATTGCTCACGAGTTGGCAACTCACCCCCGTTGTGCCACAGCCTTTTTCAGGTCCGCTCCGTCAGTACAGTAGCGGCGGGCGCACTTGTTCTTTTGCCTCCTTTGCCTGGACTCGAGGTTTTGCTCCTAGGTGGGTTATATCATTATTTTTGTACCACCTTGTATATTCTTTGTATCTAGTACACTCCATCTACTGTATCTCCAGTATTGTTGTATATTGACTTAGAGATGAGACTGTGAGGTTTGTGGACTTTTATGCTGTATTTTGGGGTCGAGCTCACTTGAGTCGACATGCTGTTTTTCTTATGCTTCATTATGATTATTTTGCATGCTGTCGTTTTATATTGCGTGGGATTTGTGACCGCCTTGTGGCGAAGAGCTAGCTCCCGCTTGGGGATGCCCTATTTTGTTGGATTCATATATATTTTGTTGTACCCATTTTGGGGGCCAGTATTTACAAAGGAGACTCTGCCGAAATTTTCGGAAAAATTGGTATTGTTTTTAAAAAGGGTTTTACATGACTTATTTGATAAACTCGCTTTCAATTGATTGGGTTTTCTTCACTCTTTTGCTTAATTGGTTTTGTTTTCTGGGCTTTGGCTTACTTATTTTACGGACGTCTTTAGACGTTTCGTAAACTTAAGTGCCAGTCACGTTCCGTACCCTGCGGGTCGTGACATTTGCTCTCGCTACTTAACCAAATAACCCCCGATAGGGACGTACAAACGTCAAGTGATTGAGATAACACACAAATACTGAAATCCAGAATTCAAAATACGCAAAACCATATCCCGAATCAAAACAGCAACTTGAGAAAGCGGTCCCAGATTTTGATTAAGGTGGGAACAAGGAAAGCAAACAACACTAGGTTGATATATATAGTGTACATGACCTACTGAAGCAACCTGGGCCCTAACCCCTACCCCATGGCCGACCACACCCATGTAATTTCCGGCCTGCTCAGTTCTTCAGGGTGGGATGGGGTTCGTCTTGGTATGGTGGCCTCCTAGGGTCCAATATGGATCAATGGTATTGTTTGCTTTTCAAGATTTGGTCTCGGGTCACTCCAGATTTCTCTACACCCACTAAAACTCACAAAACCGACATTTACAGATTTCTGTTTTCAGTTCCAGGTTTTTGTATTGTGTTTGGTCTGGGTTTCTATCAATTGGGAGGGGTTTAAGGTCACCATAAGGGTTCAAATACATAATCTCTATTCAAATCACACCCTAAACCCTAACTAGAACCTTCAAAGTTCACCCAAACACCACTTAATCACCACTAAACACATATAAATACCAAGGTGAATGAAAAACTACACAAATGGTGTAGGGATTATCTCATTTAGCACCCATGAATCCCCTAAAGCACCAAAATGCAAACTTTCTTGGTCCTAAGGGTTTGCCATGAGCTTGTGCACTAATTTTGTGAATGTGAGATGGACCTTAGATGAAGTTTTGAAGCTTGAATAAAGAGAAGAAGAAGAAGAAGAAGAAGAAGAAGAAGGGAAAGGGAGGGGCTGCTGCTGGATAATTTTGGCGGGAGTGAGGGAAAGAGAGAGTGTCCAAGGTCAAAGCACCATGCCTCCTAACTACGCCCATGCTTATTAGTTTAATCCTTTCCCCTTTTCTTTTCTTTTTTTCATTTTCCTTTCTTTTCTTCTCTCTAATAAACCCAAACCATGCATGAATGATGAAATAATCATGAAGGAAAAAAGCAAAAAGTGTTAAAATGAAATGTGCTGTGCACAAAACACGCTTAAAGTCCGATTAGCGATTTTTAATCGCGATTAGCACTAAATAGCGTATAATTAATCATAAAAACTTTTATAGTTTGCATAATTCACATAAAATGCCCACTTTTTAGTAATTTCCATAATTTTCCAAATTTTTTTTTCCATTTAACAGTATTTAATTATACCGCCCTATTAAAACATTCAATATAATATTATTTAATTATAAAAATTCCCAAAAATAATATTTTAATTTTTTGAAATGTTACACCTTGCAAGCTCCAATACATTTCAAGAGGGTTAAACATTCTTAGTTGAGGGTTTAGTAGGTTTTGATGAAGATTTTGGCTTAAGGTTAGTAGGAAAAAGTTTTCAGGTGTGGATTTTTATTGAAAAAGAAGAGAAAGAGAAAATGAGTGGGTGTGAGTATTGTGAGAAAATGAGTGGGTGAGAGGGTGATGATGAGAGATGAGAGACATGCTCTTTCTCTCTCCACATTTAATGCCTCCCATGCTTGTCCCCCTTATCTCCCATGCCTCATTATTGTGTTCTCTTTACCTTTTTCTTATTAAAATAAAACCTTTTTACGTAATATATATATATATATATATATATATATATATATAACATGATATAAAAGTGTTCTCTTTTCCTTTTTCTTATTAAAATAAAACCTGTTCACTTAAAAAAAATAGATATGTATATATGTAACATGATATAAAACAAAAGGTTAAGTGCCATGGCTAACAAAGCATGGTTAACACATCCTTAACCTTATATTCACATGCACATGTGTGTGCAAGTACAAAAATAATTAAATAAAATATTAATTAATTATAATAAAATATTTGAAAACAATTATTTGTTAAATTTATTAAAAACCCGCATTATATCGCTTAATTAACTCTAATCACGTTTTAAGGTGTTACAATCTTCCCCCTTAAAGAAATTCTGTCACCGAATTTGAAAATCATAGTATGCGTACCTTCGAAAAGATGAAGGAATTTCTTTCGCATCTCGCTCTCGGCTTTCCATGTGACCTCTTCGCTATTTGGGCCATGCTACAGAACCTTCACTGACGGCAAGACTTTTGACCGAAGTTTCTTCACCAGCCGATCTAATAAAACTACTGACTGCTCGGTGAACGAAAGATCGCGCTCCAGCTGGATGGTATGGTGCTGAATCACGTGAGAAGGGTTATGAAGGTACTTGAGAAGTATCGATACATGAAATACAGGGTGTACATCCGGAAAACTGGGCCGAAGTGCCAAACGATAGGCAACGGTACCAACTCGCTCAAGGATCTCAAAAGGACCCACAAATCTGAGACTAAGCTTCTCTTTCTTCCCGAATCTCAACATACCTTTCATCGGAGAAATCCGTAGGAAAACATGATCACCCATTGCGAACTCAAGTCTGCGACGACGAAGGTCGGCATAAGACTTCTACCTGCACCGGGCTGCTCTCATCCTCTCCTGGATCAACTGGATTTTTTCTGTAGTATCATGAACTAGATGTGGTCCCAAAATCCTACTCTCGCTGAGTTCAGTCCAATAGACTGGAAATCGACACTCTCTCCCATACAAGGCCTCAAAAGGTGCCATCTGAATCGTCTCCTGAAAACTGTTATTGTAAGAGAACTCTATCAAAGGCAAGTGACGATCCCAACTGCCACCAAAATCAAGCACGCACGCCCATTGTATATCCTCGAGAGTCAGTATAGTCCGCATTGACTGACCATCGGTCTACGGATGCAAAGCGGTGCTGAAACTCAATCGGGTACCCAAAACTTCCTGAAGTTTCTGCCAAAGACGGCTCGTAAACTGGGTGCCTCTTTTGGATACAATGCATATAGGAACGCTATGCAAACGCACAATGTCATCAATGGACTGCTGAGCATACTGAGCAAATCTAAAAGTGGTCTTCACTGGAAGGAAGTGAGCTGCTTTCGTCAAGCGGTCAACAATTACCAAAATGGAGTCATACCATCGACTGGACTTAGGTAGACCTATAATGAAATCCATAGAGATCTACTCTCATTTCCACTCTGGAATGGGCAAAGGCTGCAACTCTCCTGCCAGTCTCTAATGCTCAGCCTTGACCTGCTGGCAAGTCAGGCACCTCAAAACGAAGTCTGAATCATATCTCTTCATCCCATCCCACCAGTAGATATCTCTCAAATCACGATACATCTTGGTGGAACCTGGTTGAACACTTTATGCTGACTGATGTGCCTGCTCTAGTATCTCGGGTCTCAGTCCCTCGGAATCTGCAACACATAGATGAGTCCTAAAATATAGCACACCATGTTCATCAATCACAAACACCGAATCTCTATCCTACCGAACATGCTCCAAAATCTCAGACAAACGAGCATCATCGGACAGTGCCTCACGGATAAAAATCAAGTAGAAGTGGACGGGCGCGGACATGAGCAAACTGCCATCCAGCAGAATGAACTCAAACTGTACTCTACTATCACACAAGATCTTCCAATCTATAGAAGACTGCCTCTGAACTGCGCTCAAATGGAACAAGTTACCTCCGGGCCTATGACTCAAAGCAACAGCTACCACATTCGCCTTGCCCGGGTGGTAAAGGATTTCACAATCATAATCCTTCACAAGCTCCATCCAATGGCACTGCATCAAATTCAGATCCCACTACTGGAAGATGTACTTTAAGCTCTAGTGGTCCGTGAAGATCAGACACGACTCTCCGTACAAGTAGTGTCTCCAAATTTTGAGCATAAAGACCACCGCGGCCATCTCTAGATCATGAGTGGGATAGTTCTGCTCGTGGTTCATCAACTGACAAGAGGCATAAGTGATAACTCTGTCATGCTGCATCAACACACAACTTAGCCCCACTCGAGAAGCACCACTAAAGACGACATAGCCGCCCGATCCAGAAGGCAAAGATTGAACTGGTGCAGTCGTCAACCGAGTCTTCAACTGATGAAAACTCTACACAGATGCCTCAGTCCAAAAAAAAGGAACTCCTTTTCGGGTCAGTCCGGTGATGGAACTGCTGAGGTGGTGCATGTGGTAAGGTGACATATGGAATTGCTGCCTCGTCCTGGCGTACCTCAGTACAATCCCTAATGCATTAATACAAACTCCAGCACCGAAAACATCCTGACGAAAGCTGCTGACCTTATGGGTAAGAGCTATATAACTGGACTCATCTCAAACCTCTACTACCAACACGGCCTGGAAAGAATCTGCCACTGCCTCTACCTAACTGCCTCTGAGCTGACACACCGGTACGAATCCGCTCCGGTCCCGGAACGACCGAAGTCACTGCAATATGCACCTCTACTAGTAAGGTTGCGTCCATCGCTGCTGCATACGTATCAAAACGCTGGGCGCCAATAGAGAGGAACAACTGGGTATCAAGGCCTCGCAAGAATCACTTGACGTGCTTCTCTTCAGTATCCACCAAATATAGAGCATAATTGGATAGCTGGGTGAACAGGATATCATACTTTGCCACTGTCATACCAGAAGTCTGGCGCAACGAATCAAAGCTACGGGCTCAAGCATTCTTGACCCTCTGCGGAAGCCCGCAAATTTATTCATTCAGGCCGCAATTTGCGGCCAGAGTAGGGGCAAACTGGTCAATTTTTGTTTAGTGGCTCCTTTATCAGTAAAATAGACCCTCCATATATAAAGAATTGGCTAATTTGACTTAGGGTAAAATCTGGAGCATGTTTTCTAAGTTTCTGAATTCGTTTTGCAACTTTCTATGAACTTGGTTTTGATATTTGATATTGTGTTTCCGCCGTGTGGCGTTTGAACGCCAACGACTAGGGTTTTGGTCATGTTTTGCACGCGAGGCTATATGTTTTGATCTATAGGCGAAATGTGTGATGTTTTAGTTTTCCGACTTGGTTTTAATACACGTTTACGATTGTGTATTGGTTGTAGGTACCCCACGTAGGCTTCGAGATGACGAGGATGAGCGTGGCATCATTGACTCCAGCAAGCGAACTTCAAGGTGAGTAGATATATATCTACGGGGAGAAGTCGGGTGGATGGCGTATAGCACCCCCGCAATGTCGTAAGAAATGATATGATGTGATATAGATATACGTAGATGTGTTACTGAGAGATATGAACAATTAGCAAGAAAAGCTTTAGAAGATCATGGGTTAGTGTTAGAGAGAATTGAAGAAAGGACTTTAGTTGGTCATATTCGCGAACCCTAGAGTAAGGTAGTTACACATACACATAGACGCACGGGATATGGTTTTGGGTGTATATGTTATATGTTTATAGAAAGATGTGGATGCGTGGGTTGATATATATATATATATATATATATATATATATATATACATACATACATACATACATTTATACATACATATACATATACACGGATGATTGAGGATAGTAAATGGTATTTGGAGATGAGTCGATGAGATTGGGCATGGTGCCATGAGATCGGTGATGTGATTTGGTTCGTATTAGGAGATACGACATGATGTTATAGCGGATCTTTAGGTGACGTGTTTCGCACACACGCGTACATATATGTTGATGATATTAGTATTGTACTAGACTTAGATCAGTACCCCCTGTTTACGATATATGATGAAAAGGATATCAGATGAGTAATGAGATATATATGATACTTGACCCGTACCCAGATTTGGGATGCCGTACGATAGATATACCGTACGAGAGATAATTATGATGTTAGATCCACACTCTTGACTCGAGGATGTCATATATATTATTGTATCGTACGTGATACCATTTGAGGCGAGATCACCGACTACTAGATATATATATAGGTCGACTCAGATGCGTGGGTTGATATATATATATATATACATACATACATACATATATATACATATATATATACATATACAAATACATATATATATACACGGATGATTGAGGATAGTATATGGTATTTGGAGATGAGTCGATGAGATTGGGCATGGTGCCATGAGATCGGTGATGTGATTTGGTTCGTATTAGGAGATACGACATGATGTTATAGCGGATCTTTAGGTGATGTGTTTCGCACACACGTGTACATATATGTTGATGATATTAGTATTGTACTAGACTTAGATCAGTACCCCTGTTCACGATATATGATGATAAGGATATCAGATGAGTAATGAGATAAATATGATACTTGACCCGTACCCAGATTTGGGATGCCGTACGATAGATTTACCGTACAAGAGATAATTATGATGTTAGATCCGCACTCTTGACTCGAGGATGTCATATATATTATTGTATCGTACGTGATACCGTTTGAGGCGAGATCACCGACTACTAGATATATATATAGGTCGACTCAGATTTAGGTGGATTTCCTTACCCTTTTGACTGGACTCAAGTCATACTCATTTTCAGAAGTGGAGAATCGTGAGTATGTTAAATACCAAACTGTATGACTCGCATATTGGATAGGTATATTCTTCAGTATTGCTGTTACTATATCACTTTCTGCATATTCATGATGTTTCATCGCATTGCATGCTTATACATATGTTATCTGTAATTATTATGAAACCATGCTGTAAGGACACCAGCACCATTACCGATGATGTGTATGCTCCACATACACTTGCTTTCCGGCTCACACACATCATCATCGGTAATTGCCATGTCACGTACACTTTAGAGAATACTATTTCATTGACATAGCCTGCTAGCTGATAGTTGCAATATGTTATAGCTTTCATATACTAGTTTAACTATTGCATTCATTGCAAGACATCAGATGCATTCATATATTCATTGGTTATGCAGTATTATGGAAATTTATGTCGGTTTTCACTGTTTATTGACATGGTGATTTGATGATTTCGGATTCTTCTTGAGATTTTCCGGATTTGGAAACCGCATGTAAATGTTTTATAAACTGATGAATTATTTTAAAGAGAAAAATGTGGTTTTCCTTGATATGATGAGTATTGTCCACCATGATGTTTTCTCGGTTCTGAGATGGTTTTCGAGACACGATTCGAGGAGTTGGATGAACCGTCTGTGGGTACATGGTGGACCGGTAAGGTACACCGGGGCAAGAAACTCGAGTTGTAGACGATGAGCCCGGCAGGGGCAGACTGCCTACCGGTGATTTTACCTGGCGCGGCGGATATCCGAAGGATACCGTTCATGGTCGTGTGATTGATGATATGGGCCGATCCGGACTGACGGAGCCCGAGGTATTGAGATATTGTGATTCGAGATACAGAGATATTGAGATTTGATATTGAGATACAGAGATTTATGTTTTGTGTTGATGCCTGACACTGATTTCTCTGTTGCTTTCATTGGTGATACACGATTGATATACATATAAAAATCTCATTAATTAAAGAAAACAGTTGTTCATTCTTGATGTATTCTGTTTATTCGTCATGCATTCATACATCATATATCTGATATGTAGCTATCTGAGGCACTGACATAGCACGCAGTATTGCACTAATATGTAGATGGATCAAGATATTATTTGAGGATATTACTTGATATGATCTAGGATAGAGTTATGCATGCGATTTCTACTCGTAGATGTTTTCTACTCACGAGTTAGCAACTCACCCCCGTTGTGCCACAGTTCCTTGCAGGTTTTGCTGTACAGGTTTCGTTGTGGCTTTGCCGGCACACTGTTCCTTCTGGGTGATTGCTTTGGTAGGTGGGATCTTTTGCATCAGGACCACCATTGTATATTATTATTCACTTGTATCTAGTAAAACTCCATCAACCAGACTTGTATATCGATAGACATAAAAGACCAATGTTTATTATTTCGACCTTAGAGTCACGCGTTGTATTATTATGGTTTTCTTGATAATTTTGAGTTTCCTTTTGAGCTTTGATCCTCGCCCTTGGCGTTGTATATTATATTGCATTGTGTGGTTTTGTCCGTCGATTGACGAAGAGCTAGCTCCCGCTTGGTGATGCCTTTATTCATTATACATGCTTTATCAGGTTTGTACCCGTTTGGGGTCAGTATTTTACAAAGGAAACTCTGCCAAAATTTTTACAAAAGACTTGAGATTTTTAAAAATGCATACTTTGGCTTATGTTGTTAAACTTCTTGCTTTAAAATTGGTTTTTCCTTCACTCTACTGCTTTACTTGGTTTGGATTTCTCTGGGTTTTGGCTTACTTAGAATACGTACGCCCCGAGACGTTGTGTAGTTTAAGTGCCGGTCATGTTCCGTACTTTTCGGGTCGTGACAGATTCAATTTATATATTCTTATCGAATCCTGTTTCCTTGTTTCAGCCACTATGCCACTAAAGACTACGAGGGCCCAGAGGGCTGCCACTAGAGATGAGGTCAGGGCGGGCTCATCAGAGACGAGGACTGACCACGGCGGTATGCCTATTCTTCAGGACCAGATTGATCCACCTTCTTCAAGTCGTATTGCTGGGCTAGAGGCCAGTGTTCACGACTTACGTCAGATGATTGGATCTTTGGTTAAGATCAGTCGAGCATAGAGATCAGATGTTGTTCCACCTACTATGGTGACAGAGATTGTACCTACTGCTTAGACAGTCGTACCTACCACTACCGAGACTATCGCCGTATCTTTATCGGAGTTTATGAGGCTGAAGCCTCCGGTTTTTACTAGCACCGACGCAGCTGAGGATCCCCAGTCGTTCATCGACCGGATGGCCAGGATCTGTCGTTCTTTAAGATGTTCTGATGCGAGATCGGTCGAGTTTGCCAGTTTTCGTCTGGAGGGTCTTGCCCAAACTTGGTGCGAGTCAATGGAGAGGAGTCGAGGCGCAGGTCTTCCTCCTATGACCTGGGATGAGCCCGCGACGATTTTTCTTGCTTGTTTCCTTCCGCAGAGCGTCAGGGATGCCCGAGCTCGCAGCCTTGAGTCGTTGCGCTAGACTCCTGGTATGACAGTGGCAGATTATGATATCCAGTTCACCCAGCTATCCAATATATTTGGTGGATACTAAAGAGAAGCGCGTCAAGAGATACTTGCGAGGCCTTGATACCCAGTTGTTCCTCTATATTGGCGCCCAGCGTTTTGATACATATGCAGCATTGATGGATGCAACCCTACTAGTAGAGGTGCGTATTGCAGTGACTTCGGTCGTTCCGGCACCGGAGCGGATTCGTACCGGTGTGGGCAGTTAGATATAGGCAGCGGAAGATTCTTTCCCGGTAATGGTGGCAGCAGAGGTTTAAGATGGGGCCAGTCATATAGCTCTTACCCATAAGGTCAGCAGCCGTTGTCAGGATTCTTTCCACACGCTACGTCATTCTGCTTAATCTACCTACTCCATCATACCAAGGGTCACCTACACTCCGAAAGGTAAAACCCAAAGCTCTGATACCAACTATGTCATGACCGAATATAGGAACGCGACCGGCATATAAATCACGCAACGTCTAAAGGCGTAACGTAATTCAAGTAAGCCGAAAAATCCAGAAATCTAAACCATGAAAAGATAGAGTGGTAAAACAGTAAAACATTAGTTTAAAAACATCACATCTCTTTTAAAAAAAACTCAAGTTATTTTCTTAAAAATTCGGCAGCATCTCCTTTGTAAAAACTAGTCCCAAACGGGTACAAAACATAGAATATTAAAAAGGGCATCCCCAATCTGGAGCAACTCACACCTAAAGGAGGAACGCAACAACAATTGGTATATGCGACGCCGTAGGCGGAACACTACAACCAATCCAACGTATGTAGTCATGATGGCATGTGTACAATAATATGAGATGCAGTATACTTATTATCAAGATACTACATCGAGGTACAACAACTATATGTACAGAGTATTGTTAGGAATATGTATGCCCTAGAGGCCATTATTGATGAAATAGTGGATGCTTGGACATATATATTGAGGACTTTCCTGCTTGACATGATAGTATGCTATCAGGTTACCTATATCATAACATGTAGATGGTATTTATATTGTCTATCTCTTACATGTTGATAAAACCCTTAGTATATGTACTTGACTACCTGGATTATGAAGAGATCATATTAGTGGGGCCAGGGTGGTCTAAAAGTACATCCTTTAATCAATTCTTAGTCGATGGAATATCGAGACTAGGGCATCGATATTCCAGAGTAGACTAGTGTGTACGTTTCTTGTCCCTTAGAGGGCGATGGTTGATCCCACAACCATTGTTGTGTGACATCAAAGATTGTACACAGGTGCTCATTAGAGAATGGGTACACCGAACAGGACTTTCCGAGGACTCCTATGTGGTAGTATACCTATCATCAGATAGCAGTCCACTGGTGACACTAGTACAGTTTAGTCTGTAGACTCGAAATCGTCTTAGAGTATTGTGCGGCTCCCAATGTGCTTTGATTTCCTCCCTACCATGCTCAAAGGAGACGTGAAAATAGGTGGATTTTGGGTACAGTCCCGAGTTGCATGGTGGCAATGAGCGATAGGAGGGGTTTCATCTCTTCCGGTATTGGGGATTGATGTTGCGCTATGATCGATTGGCTATAACTGGAAGTCCCTGGCCAGGGCTACATTCGATATTTTCTGATAAGTGTTATCAGTAGTTTCTCAAACAGTTATAGGCCAGACATCGGCATAACATATCACCTTATGGTGTCTGACATATACCACCCCTAGACATGATATGCGACATATCAGACGAAGAGACCGGACTGTACGATAGTGTTACTGATAGGCTCCATGGAGACTATGGACAAGCTAGCTTGTTAATCTTTATATCGTCAATACTCGGGTAGCCGTTACATCCAGCCAGTACAGCTGATGGCTTGTGTTGGCTATAGTGCCATCAAGACAATTATCGTAGTCGCATGCAGATGATTATGATGATTGAGGGAGGACATATACCGGTTGAACGGTCTTACTTAAGATGATAGTATGCTATCTGCTTTGTCTTTATCATCACTATTACATATTGATATAGCCCATAGGATTCTTGCTTGACTAGCAGCATTATGATGGCGATCATATATGTGGGAGCTGGGGGTCTATAAGCAAATCCTTAAATGTTCCTAGTCGTAGGAGTTTCGAGACTGGGCATCGATACTCCAGTGTAGACTAGTGTATACTGATCGAGACCCCGACGAGGGGCGGTGGCCGCGTCTCACAAGCCATTGGTGTTAGTTTGTTCACCTAAGATAGTATACAAGTGCTCATTGGATTATAAGTACAATGGGCAGACTCGCTGGGAACCTGCTAGTTGGTATTATACCTATTGTCAGATAGCAGTTCCCAGGTGACATGTGTACAGGTTAGTCTGTCGACCTGAGATCGCCATTTGTCTCGTGTGAGTTCCTACAGTGCTTTGATTACTACCCTACCACGGCTCAAAGGAGTCGTGCAAACAAGTTTTAGTTAGGTACAGTCCCGAGCCACATGGAGGCAGTGAGCGGATCGTCGGGGATTCATCTCTCCCGGTATTGGGGGTTGATGTCGCGCAGTGAACGGGTGGCCATCACCAGAAATCCTTGGCAAAGATAGACGAGAATTACCGATCCAGAATCGATATTTTCTCACAAGATGATGGGTTTCATACCGACACGAATTATCGCGTTATTTAGGGTCTGACTTTATCCACCCCCTAGACTCGATATGTGATACTCTTAGAAGAACATACCGGACTGTACGGATATTGTCACTGTCAGGCTCAGTAGGGGTTTGGATGAGTTTGCTCGTCGGTCTTCCTTTCGCTAAATACCTGGAAAGCCGTTACGTACAGCTAGTGCCGCTGACGTGCTTGTGGCTAAACCCACTGCCAGCGTATTGACGAGTCTTTAGAGTCCCACATAGAGGTTTATCACGGTTCAGGAGATATGGTGTAGATGACGTATGTTGGTACATACAGGTGCCCGATTAAATATGTGTACAGGCTGCACTGACTTTAATCGGACGGTTGATAATACTAGCGGCTTAGGATTAAGCCGGATTATTAAATCAGGTTTTGATTTAATAATTTATATAGGTATTTATATATATGTATTCTAGTATTATTGTTCACTATTCCTTTTCTCTCTTGGCTATTCATATTTTTATACGAATACGCTTATATGTATTTCGATACGTATACCAGGTTGTATTCCGTATTTATACGGAATGGTTTCTCGAAGATTTCCACCTCATTAATTGATTTTCTTTTTAGAAAATCAATTTGGAAATGAGGTGGAAGGTGAGTTGGCATGAGCATGGCGAGGCATGTAGAGAAGTATGGGCATTGTTTTGTTTATTGAAAAATGATATGAGATTTTTTGTATGCATGAGAAAGAGAGGGGCTGCAACTTCTAGAGTTGCTTTGCTCATTTCTTTTCCTTACTTGCTTGCTTGCATTCTCTACTCACTTTTACACTTAGCCAATCTAGAGTTGCTCATCCCATATGTTTCCTCACCTCCTTCATCTTCTTGAGTTGCTCTTTTGAGCATTGTGGTGAGAGGAAAATTATAGTGACACATTCCTACACCTCCACTCTCCATTGCTAGCAACCTTGGAGTGTCGGTTGCCTCGCTTGGCGAGGCTGGAGCTTGCGCCATTTCCCTCAGGTAGTTCATCGTAGATGGAGGAATACCGGCAACCAAATTCGATCAAGGAGCCTCTAGGAGCTTGGGATGATGGTTCAAGACCGAAGGACACATATCAACTCGATATAACCATTCCTATCTCTTTTATTAGCTTGGTAGTTTAGGGTTTAGGGTAGATCTGGGCATCGGGTAATGGTAGCGCCAGTTTAGAAAATTTTTGTTCCGTATTTTGGCCATGGTTTGATGGCCGGGGCGCTTCCCTAACCCAACATGCTATCAGAGCCAACCCGTAAACCCCTTACTAGAAGTTTTAGACAATGTTAAAGTATCAAAATTGAAACAACCCTAAAACAGTGCACTGCACATTTCAGTTTCTTTCGAAATTTCAGAGTCTTCAAATTTTTTTTAAGTAACTGCAGAAGACTATTTGTATGACCACAAGAGCACACACAAAATACGAACCAATTTCACCTGTTTTCACCCGAGCACATGCTCAAAAATTCTAAGCCGGCCGGTCTGGGGAGGGATTTTGGGCATCGTATTTTGTGTGTGGTCTGGTCTCTGGAATATTGGTTCAGTGGTATTGCTAGTTTAGCCCAGTTTTGATATTGCTTTATCTAGTTGTTTGGGGCTATTCGGGGTGTATCGAAGTCGATGTTTTAACATTGTTTAAATGTTTATCAGTACATACATTACTATCTGCGACCGTGAATGTCATTCGAGCGGTACAACTCGTCTAGTTGCTATATGTTCTTTTAGACGAGTTTGCGAACGTGACATTCACGTTGATGTTCTGTGTTGTGCTCTGTTGTGGTTCGATCGTCGTGGTGGATAGCTTGGGTCCAATGTTAGTACAGTTTAGTCTTATTTGTACATTTGATATTGTGGGGCAAGCATCCGACATGTGGACAGTCGTCACTGCCAGTTTGTATATTATTTATTTGGGGCACGACCGGGTTGAGGTCGATGTCACCCTTGTACATATTATTTTCTTTTTTGTACTAGGATTACCCCACAGTGGAGTGCACGAATAGCCGGATTCTAGAGGGCAACTGGTCTGCATCTCATGGCGTTGAGACGGAGGGGACCTTACTCTAGAATTAGCGGGCTATTCGCCGCACTCGTAGGGGGTATAGGTTGACCCACGGAGGGGGTGCCCAAGTTACCGGATTCCGTGAAGTGCTGGGTGGTCCATTCACGTTGTTGATTGGGATTTCCTCGCTTCTGGTTTTGGCGGGTAACTTGCCGCGCTCGTAGGGGTCTAGGTTTTCATTGCACAGGCTATCCACACGACAGAGAACGTCGGGTCTCATTTGCGGCTCAAGTGAAACCCGAGACTCCAGGATAATCCACCATTCTGTGTTGCTTCTGTGATGCTTCTGTGATGTTGCTTTATATCATGCCTGGGACGATTGTTATATATATTTATATAAATACTAGTAGATGTTGTATATGTTTTGCACCTGCGCTAGTCCAGTCCTCGCACTGTCATTAGTTAAGTAACCTAACGAGTGATGACGGGACCCAGTGGCGAATGCGGATGGCATATGCGTACATCATATTTTCGTTCTTTTCTGGTGTGATTAATTGATGGGACTGCATTGATTCTTATCAATGCAAGGATAAAAAAAACCTAAATGATGTTGTTGGAACCAAGTTTTTAAAAAACTGACATTACAGACATTCACTTTTGCTTTGCACAGTGGTATTCAATTGGGAATATCCTGCACCTCATTCGACGAGGCAAGGGCCGAGATCCCTTCATCGGGAGCGACCCCTTAAGTAAAAGTTTGTGTCAACGTAATAACTTCACTATAGTTGTTTCCTTTTGCTTTGCATCTTGGTATTCAGTTTGGAATATTCTGCACCTCATTTGATAAGGAAAGAGTCGAGATCCCTTCACCGGGAGTGACCTCTTTAGCAAAAGATTGCGCCACTATATATTTGTAAAACCACTTGGATTCCTTCAATGATATCAAGTTCATTACGTTAATGTTTTTTTGCTAAAAACCAGTCGTAGCCCTCCGTCATTTCAGATTAGTATTGCTTAGTATTTGTGCTACGTTTGCCGTTGCTATTCGCCGAGACGTAGTGTGCGGTAGCTCTGTAATGCTTTTCTGTCGCATGGACATGTGGAATGGTTAGGACAGTCGTACGACTTTTTTGATTATTCGTTAAGGGTCATGCGGGTGGGTTTAACGCAATCAAGGTAATAACGGGTTGAACTTGATTAGGACCTTTTGATTTGTTGATTATTCGTCAAGGTCACTTGGGTCCTAGGGGTAAAAATCACATCGGGAGTTTCAAACATACAGGAAACTTGCCAGGCATGCGCATACCTTCTGGAGTGTGATAACTTGAGTGGCTTCCATCATGTTATCATGCGATATCAGTTGGATCCCGATTCCCTCTGATGAGTAGGATTACTCCGCAAGTGATTTTAGATGATCCCGACTAATTCACCTTTTAGGTTTGGAGGAGAATTCGAGGAAACAGTAGGAGCCATCCAGATTAGATAATGTTATTAACCATTCTGATCCAGGTTAGAGTGCATGCTGAGTGTTTCTTTTCTCTCTCTCTTTGGCTGTGACCATGGCCCGACCCTTAACTAAAACTCATGAACCAAGTTAACCGAACTTTCTTAAAACACTTTGGCTTTTGGAATGGCACAATGTCGCATATATCATTTCCACTTCTATATCTGTCACGACCCGAAATTGGCACATGACGGCCCTTAAACTATGCAACGTCTCCAGGCGTAACGCAATTTAAGTAAGCCGAAAACCCAGCAATCTAAAACATCAAAAGTAGTAAGTGATAAGAACATTGTTAAAACTTTTAACAATCTCGAGTAAAAATTCTTTAAAGTCCAATTTAGTTTCTTAAAAATTTTGGCAGCACCTCTTTTGTAAAAACTAACCCCAAAAATGGGTACAACATAAATATAAGTAAAGCATCCCAACGGGAGCAAAATCCACGCCCAAAGACGGAAACAACCACCGCAACAGATATACGACGCCGTAGTGAAGAAATAAAAGATGATATAAATAAAAACTGCATAAAAGACCTCCAAGTCACAAAATTTACAATATCGTCCTCACATCAAGTCTCCAAGTCATACACATGAAGGTGGTAGATGGAGAGTACATGGTACAAAGATAACAATAAACAACATCAGATAGCCGCAAAACCCAACTATTGGAAAACTGCACATAGTCAGCCAAAGCGGAATCCGCTGCAAAAGATGATATGATAGGTAGAAGCCCTGCCTCGACTACTCTGAAGAACAACTTGCAAACCGTGTGGCACAACGGGGTGAGTTGCCAACTCATGAATAGTAAATAACATATACAGGTAATCGCAAGTATGCACGTACAACGCGAATCTAATGCATACAAGCTGATAGCAATAAATGGAAATATATATGCAACAGTCATGTAAGGTACTCTATTAGGTACTACTAATACATGAACAATAAATGGCAATATTTATGCAACAGACATGTAAGGTACTCTATCAGGAACTACTAATACATGAAGAAATAAATGGCAATATGCATATGCAACAGTCATGTAAGGTACTCTATCATGTACTACTAATACATGAACAATAAATGCGGAGTATGGGATAAAACATGTCATCCTCACGGAATCCTGACCTCGTGGTAGGACCAAAGTCCATCAAAACAATTTAATCCCAAATTTCCTCAATCAGTCCCCAAATTGGCCCTCATATCCAGTGAGTCTCATATATCCTGAGTGTCCAATATCAAGCAAATCTCATATATCCAGTATCCAATATCAAGTAAATCTCATATATCCAGAGTGAGTATATTGCAAGATCATTATGATGATGTATATAAATTAGATATGTATATATATATTAGTGTCCCATTCCACTAATATATATATATGCATATATAACAGCGTCCCATTCCACTGTTATATATACTTAGGAGTAAAAATATCATGAAATCAAGTGTTTAACATCGACACATAAATACTGATCTATCAGGCGCTGTCACCACGACTGGCCCTCCTGATAGGTACGTATCATACGCTATCCCGAAAACTCGAGTGTCTAGCTCTGACACTCGAAATTAGACGTATCCATACGTACATGACTCCGGTCGGTAACCCTACGATAACTGCCGAGTCATAGGTACTGTCACCGGTAGGTATGGTTCCCCCACTAACTCATCGTCTACTCCACGAAATTCTTGCCCCGGGGTACCTCCGGGCCCCACCATGTACCCGCACACGGCTCCCTCCATTCTTCGCGTGGGGTATATATATATCAGAACCAATAAATCTCATGGTGGATGCTGAAATATCATATCAAGAGAATCCGGGTTTTTCAAATAATGCATAATTTCATGAAACTACCACGGTCCTCAAATCCAGATAACATCATGAAAAATCCATATCTCAATGCGAAAATCCATGAATATAATATATACAATATAAAACTGTAATGTGAGCATATAAAGGAAAAGCCCCTATTTAAATGTAACAAGTTAATATATATATCATGCGGTTCCTAATTTCTCCAAGTCCATATAACATCAAATAAAGGTGAACATGTAGCTATAGCCAGATATATGTGTGAACATGTAGGTATAGCAAGGTATATGTATCTACCTATCAGTAATAATGTAATACCCTCCAGGTATAAGTGTAAATATGTATGCAAGATGTACATGCAGCTATGTCTCATATGTGTATATACCTATCACTAATGGTATAATGCCATATAGGTATATAGGTAACTTGCATGTAAGCATGTCAAGGCACATGTGTAAGCATGTCGGTATACATGTATGCTATATGTCATATGCACAAAAGGAAATAAAGATCATGTCTCAATGTCCCTAAACAATACCATATCACATATGTATAGGTGTTGTGCGTGTCATAGCAATTATCGACGGTGTGTGTGTAGCATACAATTAGTGCTCGTGAAAACATGAATTGTCAATAATGGTGTTGTGTCTCATTAATACTAAGTTTATGCACAATAGGAAATGAGATATGCAACAAAGGTACACATGCACAATCAGTATCTCTATACATCTAACTAATAGTCAGATCATTTAATCTAGCTCAAACGCATAACCCCATGCGGGCGATTCCCCTATAGATGTTAAATCTACTCACAACGATCCTGGTTAAGTAAAGCCGACCACTCGCTTTCCCCTGTTCGTAGCGCCCGAACTCCCCGCCTGCGATCCTGAAAGCAAATAACAATATAACAAGTATATATTAGCAGTCGAACAATAACACGTACAAACTACGTTTGACCGACGCACCAACTTCAAACATACTCTCAAGTGTTCGTTAAGTGTCTAACGCAAGTAGCGACACTACGAAACCAATTCAAGAGCAAAATCTACACAAAGACACAAACGACATCAGCACGACCCTAACTAGGAACGCAAAGCGACACAACTACCAAGCCTAGACCTTGATCGTACCGATCGCGCATTCACAACACAAGATATAGCATGGAATAAATATAAATAATACCGCAACGTCGAAAGAAATTCACGCCAAAATTATCCTAAAATCTAGTAAGCAAACTATATCATTTTAGCACAAAACTACAAGTTTTTAACAAAACTAGAAATTACAACCACCACCAATTAGCAAGATTAAACCACTCATACCAATACTATAATTTTAATCTCACATAATTAGGATTTAGTAAAATCTTAGTTTGCTAATTAGCTTAATTTTACAATTAAGAAAATATCATTTAACAAACTAGCAACTAGGTTTAGTTTTCATTTGTCTAAAATTATTAACTAACCATTTCACTAATCTAAATCCTAATTTGATTACAAAAAACCTTACTAGGAATTCTAATTATGAAATTAAAAGTTTTAAATTAACATCTAATTAAGCTAATTAAAATAATAAGCAACAATTAGAGTTTAGGGTTTGGATTTATACCTCCACAAAAGATCAAAATCAAGCAACTAGAAATCCAATTTTGCCTCCAAAATGCTAACTTTAAAGAAGATCTAAGAAAGTTTTTGTGAAGAAGAATGAAGGGAAATGATTTGTATTTGAGTTTTTTTGAATTATTTATGATTTTTGATGAATTTGTGAAGCTTTGAAATGAAGAAATGAGGTAAACGAGAAGAGAGGGCGGCAAGAAATGAAGGTTTGACCAAGGCAAGAAAGCTAGGGTTTTGCGAAATTTTGTAGAAAATTCTAGAAGAAAATAACAATAATTGCATGATAAAATAAAAACACATTTATCCACTTCATTCTTTTCTTTTCAAAATTCATTTAATTTCCATAAATATCTAGATATTTTGGTGAGAAAGGATTAAGACTAATTCTAGTAATTAGTTTAGCATAGATCCACAATAGTAGTAATTAACCCAAACAAAAATGTAATTACCACTAATAAAGTGCACAAATAAAGCATTAAAATAATATTTTAATTAGAGAAAAATTCTATGTGAACCAAAACTTCCAATTGACCCCCAAAGCCCCCGCACTAGCTTCATTCTAGCTAAACTAGATGCCGTTAAGTCTATACAGATGTTTGATCACAATCGGGTTAAAACGGAAAACACCGACTTTTTTACCCTAAAAACGGAAAATTCGCAAAACGATTTCTAAAACGTTACAATCTTCCCCCCTTAAAGAAATTCGGTCCCCGAATTTAAAATTCTCACTAAGCGTACCTTCAAAAAGATGAGTACAAAAACTCTCAAATCTAGCTCGCAGCCTCCCAAGTGATCACCTCACTATATGGCTACGCCAAAGAACATTCACAGATACCATGACCTTTGACCGAAGTCCCTCCACCTGCCGATCCACTAAAACTATCGGCTACTGGTGAACGAAAGATCGCGTCCAAGCTAAAAGGTCTGATGCTAAATCATGTGAGAAAGGTCATGAAGGTAATTGCGAAGTATCGACACAAGGAATACGGGGTGAATACTCAAAAATCTTGGCGGAAGTGCCATATTATAGGCAACGGTACTAACTCGCTCGAGGATCTCGAAGGACCAACAATCTGGGACCATGCTTCCCAAAACTCAACACGCCATTTCATCGGAAAAATCCGTAGGAATACATGATCTCCCACTGCGAACTGAAGTCTGCGACCACCACGGTCGGCATAACACTTCTGTCTGCACTGGGCTGCTCTCATCTTGACCTGAATCAACTAGATCGTTTCCGAAGTCTCATGACTAGCTTGGGTCCAAAATCCTACTCACACAGAGTCAAAAAAATAGACTAGCGATCGATACCACCTAACAACAAGCCTAAAGGTTGCCAATTAGAACGTCTCCTGATAACAGCTATCGAAGAAGAACCCTAAAAATAGCAAGTGACGATCCCAACAGCCAACAAACACTTAGTACGTAAGCACAAGCATATCCTCCAGAGTCTGTATAGTCCGCTCTAACTGACCATCGCCCTACGGATGGGAAGCGGAGCTAAAGCTCAACCAGTACCCAAGGCTTCCTGAAGCTCCTACCAAGACGGCAAGCGAACTGGGTGCCTCTATTGGATACAACGCATGAAGGAACTCCGTGAAACGCACAAACTTAACAAAGAACAACTGAGAAAACTGAGCATAACCGGACAACAAACACCCAAATGGAGTCACACCCTGTCTAGACCTGGGTAGACACCACAACGAAATTCATGGAGATCTGCACCCATTCCCACTCTGGAACGGTTAAAGGTTGCAACTCTCCAGCCGGTCTCAAATGCTGAACCTTAGCTCACCAACAAGTAAGACACCTCGAAACGAAATCCGAAACATCACTCTTCATCCCTGCCCACCCGTAAATATCTTATAAGTCACATCACATATTGGTGGAACTTGAATGAACACAGGAAGCTGACTGATGTGCCTGCTCTAGGATTTCGTGTCTCTACCCATCAGTAACCGGTACACACAACGCGTCCCTAAACGTAGCACACCCAGGTCACAAATCAAGGACTACGAATCTTTACCCGGCCGAACATGCTCAAGAATCTCTAACAAAGGAGCATCGGCGGCTGTGCCTCGTGAAAGCGATTAAGGAAAAGTGGTTGGGCGTGGACATGAGCAAGCTGTCCCCTCAGTAGAGGCGAACTTAGCTGTACTCAACGATCCCACAAGAACTGTAAATCATCAAAAGACTGTCTTAGAACTGCGCACAACTGGGACAAGCTAACCCCGGGCCTACGACTCTAGCATCAGCTACCACAATCACCTTGCCACGGGTAACGAGGATCTCACAAACACAATCCTTCACAAGATCCATCCAACGGTGCTGTCTCAACAATCAAAACCCGCTGCAGGAAGATGTACATTATGCTCTGGTGGTCCGTGAAAATCTGACAAGACTCTCCGCACAAGTAGTGTCTCCAAATCTCCAACGCACGACCACCGCGGCCATCTCCAGATCATGAGTGGGATATCCTGCTCGTACTTCCTCCAACTATAGGGAAGCATGAGCGATAACTCAATAGTGCCACATCAATACACAATTGAGCCCCACTCGCGAAACATTACAGTAAATAACAAAGTCGCCCGATCCAGAAGCAAAGTAGAACCGGTGCAGTTGTCAACCAAGTCTTCAACTGCAGAAAACTCAACTTGCATGCCTCAGTCCAAGAAAAAAGGAACCTCCTTCCCGGTCAGTCCAGTCAGCGGTGCAGCGATACACAAAAATTCCTGCACGAAACGGCGGTAAAAACCGGCTAAGCCAAAAAATCTGCGGACCTCAGTTCCGGATATAAATATGGGCTAAAGATGTACGGCCTCGATCTTCCTCGGGTCCCTACGAAAACCGTCTTTCGTAACCACATGACCTTAGGAAGTCAACACAATCAAGCCTGAAGGAACACTCCGAGAATTTAGCAAACCGCTGGGGCTTTCGCAATGTCCGCAAAGCAAATCCTCAAGTGCTGCTCAAGTTCCTCATGACATATTGGAATAGACTAGAATGTCATCAATAACACAACAATCAACTGGTCGAGGAACGGTCTGAAGAATCTGGTTCATCACATCCCTTAATGCTGCTAGGGCATTGGTGAGTCAAACAACACCACCAAAAACAAATACTGCCCGTAGCACGCACAAAAGCAGTATTCGGAATGTCATCACTCCGAACCCGCAACCAATGATGACCTAATCCCAAACAAACTTAGAAAACGTCTCGCACCCTGGAGCTGATAAAAGAAATCGTCAATGCGAGGTAAAGGATACCTATCCACACCGGAACTCGGTTCAATTAACGATCAATCAACACACAACCTCAAACTGCCGTCTTTCTCTTAACGAACAGAATAGGAGCACCCCAAAGAGAAACACTTGGACGTGCAAGTCCCCCTATCTAGCAACTCGGCAGCTGATCCTTAAGCTCCGCTGGCTCATCTCGAACAAAGTCGGAAACTCCCGCACGATAGGAACCCGGTCTAACAAACCCACTGTGGCTCCGGTATCACGAATGAAAGCCAAGAATCCTCGACATCCTCTCCTCAAAAGCCGACTAGCGAAAAAGGCTGAATTCAAGCTGTGAGGGAAGCACCACTGTCCCCCTGCACAACAAGAACTGACTTGCCGGGAAAACAAAATTTGACTATTTTCTCACGGAAGTCCACAGACGCATAGCACGTAGCTAACCAGTTCGTGCCCAGGAGAATGTCAAAGTCTAACATCTTTAGAAGGAACCGATCGACGGATGAATCTCTATCTCCTATCCGATTGGCACACGACCGAAATACGTGTCGCGCAACAAAAGAATCGTTGACAGATGATAACACCACAAAAGGCTGATCTAGCTAACACGACTCTCCTCGTCCCAAGCCTCTTATACTCCCGCGACGTGCACGAAACCTGTCACGGCGACTGAACCTCTGTCTCTGCGCTGGTACACCTGCACTAGCCCTCCTCTGTCCTTGAACTACCAAAGTCTCGGAAAGACGCTCCTCGTCAAATAGGGCTGCGTCCACTGGTGCTATGTAAGTAACACAATGCTGTGTGCTGATCGTAAGGAATAACTCGGTAACAGGGGTGGCAACCTCCTGTAGCTGCGCTCGACTGGCCTCAACCAAAGACCTCATCGTCTGGCGCAAGTCCTGTATATCTGCCTCAAGCCTAGCGATATGATCTATCGAAGGAGGATCCGTCTGCTCCGGTGCAACGAGCGTGCCATCCTGGTCAGTCCTCGTCCCACACGAGTCAACTCTGACCCCGGCTCTCGCTGCACCTCTCTGAGTCCTCATAGTCATCGGCGGCAAAGGGTATAAATGGAAAAAGGATTCGATATGAACACGGAAATAGAATCACAAGGATATGTATCAATAAGGAATGAATTTCAAGCAATTAGTACTTAAGTCACTTTAGGCGGAGTACCGTGTAATGAGTATGCCGCGGACATACGCACACTACGTTACTCTGCTTAAGCTACCTACTCCATCATACCAAGGTCATCCTACACTCCGAAAGGTAAAACCTAGCGCTCTGACACCAACTTTGTCACTACCCGAAATTGACACGTGAAGGCCCTTAAACTACGCAACGTCTCCAAGCGTAATGCAACTTAAGTAAGCCGAAAACCCAGCAATCTAAACCATCAAAAGTAGTAAGTGATAAGAACATTGTTAAAACTTTTGAAAATCTCGAGTACAAATTCTTTAAAGTCCAATTTAGTTTCTTAAAAATTTTGGCAGAACCTCCTTTGTAAAAACTAACCCCAAAAATGGTTACAACATAAATATAAGTAAAGCATCCCCAACGGGAGAAAAATCTACGCCCAAATGCGAAAACAACCACCGCAACAGATATACGACGTCGTAGCGAAGAAATAAAAGACGATATAAATAAAAACTGCATAAAATACCTCGAAGTCACAAAATATACAATATCGTCCTCACATCAAGTCTCTAAGTCATACACATGAAAGTGGTAGATGGAGAGTACATGGTACAAAGATAAAAATAAACAACATCGGATAGCTGCAAAACCCCTATAGCAAAACTGCGCACAGCCAGCCGAAGCGGTATCCGCTGCAAAAGATGATACGTTAGGTAGAAGCCCTGCCTCGACTACTCTGAAGAACAACCTGCAAACCCTGTGGCACAACGAGGGTGAGTTGCCAACTCGTGAATAGTAAATAACATATGCAGGTAATCGCAAGTATGCACATACATCGCGAATCTAATGCATGCAAGCTGATAGCAATAAATGGCAATATGTTTGCAACAGTCATATAAGGTACTCTATCAGGTACTACTAATACATGAACAATAAATGGAAATATGTATGCAACAGTCATGTAAGGTACTCTATCAGGTACTACTAATACATGAAGCAATAAATGACAATATGTATATGCAACAGTCATGTAAGGTACTCTATCAGGTACTACTAATACATGAACAATAAATGCGGAGTATGGGATAAAATATGTCATCCTCACGGAATCCTGACCTCATGGTAGGACCAAAGTCCATCATGACAATCTAAATCCCAAATTTCCTCAATCAGCCCCCAAATTACCCCTCATATCCAGTAAGTCTCATATATCCTGAGTCTCTAATAGCAAGTAAATCTCATATATCAAGTATCCAATATCAAGTAAATCTCATATATCCTGAGTAAGTATATTGCAAGATCATTATGATGATGTATATAAATTAGATATGTATACATATATATTAGCGTCCCATTCCACTAATATATATATATATATATAACAGCGTCTCATTCCCCTGTTATATATACTTTGGAGTAAAAATATCATGAAAACAAGTGTCTAATATCGACACATAAATACTGATCTATCAGGCGCTGTCACCACGACTGGCCCTCCTGATAGGTACGTATCATACGCTATCCCGAAAACTCGAGTGCCTAGCTCTGGTACTCGAAATTCGACGTATCCATACATACATGACTCCGGTCGGTATCCCCACGATAACCGCCGAGTTATAGGTACTGTCACCGGTAGGTATGGTTTCCCCACTAACTCATCGTCTACTCCACGAAATTCTTTCCTCGGGGTACCTCCGGGCCCCACCATGTACCCGCACACGGCTCCACCCGTTCCTCGCATGGGGTATATATATAACAGAACCGATAAATCACATGGTGGATGCTGAAATATCATATCAAGAGAAACCGGGTTTTTCAAAAAATGCATAATTTCATGAAACTACCATGGTCCTCAAATCCAGAAAACATCATGAAAAATCCATATCCATAAATATAATATATGCAACATAAAACTATAATGTGAGCATATAAAGGAAAATCTGCTATTTAAATGCAACAAGTTAATATATATATCATGCGGTTCCTAATTTCTCCAAGTCCATATAACATCAAATAAAGGTGAATATGTTGATATAGCAAGATATATGTGTGAACATGTAGGTATAGCAAGGTATATGTATCTACCTATCAGTAATGATGTAATACCCTCCAGGTATAAGTGTAAGTATGTATGCAAGATGTACATACTGCTATGTCTCATATATGTATATACCTATCACTAATGGTACAATGCCATATAGGTATATAGGTAACTAGCATGTAAGCATGTCAAGGCATATGTGTAAGCATGTAGGTATACAGGTATGCTATATGTCATATGCACGAAAGGAAATAAGGATCATTTCTCAATGTCCATAACAATACCATATCACATATGTATAGGTGTTGTGTGTGTAATGGCAATTATCGACGGTGTGTGTGTAGCATACAATTAGTGCTCGTGAAACATGAACCGTCAATAATGGTGTTGTGTCTCATTAATACTAAGTCCATGCACAATAGGAAATGAGATATGCAACAAAGGTACACATGCACAATCAGTATCTGTATAGATCTAACTAATAGTCACATCATTTAATCTAGCCCAGACGCATAACACCATACGGGAGATTCCCCTGTAGATGTTAAATCTACTCACAATAATCCTGGCTAAGTAAAGCTGACCACTCGCCTTCCGCTGTTCGCATCGCCCGAAGTCCCCGCCTGCGATCCTGAACGCAAATAACAATATAACAAGTATATATTAGCAATCGACCAATAACACGTACAAACTACGTTTGACCGACGCACCAACTCTAAACATACTCTTAAGTGTTCGTTTAGTGGCTAACGCGCGTAGAGACACTACGAAACCAACACAAGAGCAAAAGCTACACAAAGACACAAACGACATCGGCACGACGCTAGCTAGGAACGCAAAGCGACACAACTACCAAGCCTAGATCCTGATCGTACCGATCGCGCATTCATAACATAAGATATAGCGTGGAATCAATATAAATAACGCCGCAACGTCGAAAGAAACTCACGCCAAAATTATCCTAAAATCTAGTAAGCAACCTATATCATTTTAGCACAAAACTAGAAATTACAACCATCACCAATTAGCAAGATTAAACCACTCATACCAATACTATAATTTTAATCTCACATAATTAGGATTTAGTAAAAGCATAGTTTGCTAATTAGCTTAATTTTACAATTAGGAAAATATCATTTAACAAACTAGCAACTAGGTTTAGTTTTCATTTGTCTAAAATTATTAACTAACCATTTCACTAATCAAAACCCTAATTTGATTACAAAAAACCTTACTAGGAATTCTAAATATGAAATTAAACGCTTTAAATTAACATCTAATTAAACTAATTAAAGTATTAAGCAACAATTAGAGTTTAGGGTTTGGATTTATACCTCCACAAAAGATCAAAATCAAGCAACTAGAAATCCAATTTTGCCTCCAAAATGCTAACTTTAAAGAAGATCCAAGCAAGTTTTTGTGAAGAAGAATGAAGGGAAATGATTTGTATTTGAGTTTGTATGAATTATTTATGATTTTTGATGAATTTTTGAAGCTTTGAAATCAAGAAACGAGGTAAATGAGAAGAGAGGGCAGGAAGAAATGAAGGTTCGGCCAAGGCAAGAAAGCTAGGGTTTTGTGGAATTTTGTAGAAAATTCTAGAAGAAAATAACAATAATTGCATAGTAAAACAAAAACACATTAATCCACTTCATTCTTTTCTTTTCAAAATTTATTTAATTTCTACAAATATCTAGATATTTTGGTGAGAAAGTATTAAGACTAATTCTAGTGATTAGTTTAGCATAGATCCACATTAGTAGTAATTAACCCAAACAAAAATGTAATTACCACTAATCAAGTACACAAATAAAGTATTAAAATAATATTTTAATTAGGGAAAAATTCTATATGAACCAAAACTTCCAATTGACCCCCAAAGCCCGCGCACTAGCTTCATTCTAGCTAAACTAGGTGCCGTTAAGTCTATACGGAAGTTTGATCACAATCGGGTTAAAACGGAAAACACCGACTATTTTACCATAAAAACGGAAAATTCGCAAAACGATTTCTAAAACGTTACAATATCACCTTTGTATTTCTCCAGAACACCCCGTATCACTATGAACATCCACTCCTATTGGATAAATCCATCGTATAGTTACATACAAACTCGAAGGAACTTGTTTCAGATTCGAGGATAGATTCTGGTTCAGGAGAGATTGAATAGGATTATTCGGTTGTCTTTTCCCTGTACCTTCTCTCAGGTTGTGATAGCTCTGTTTATCACAGAAAACTGCATTTTAATACCGCTCATTCATTATCTGTTTTGTTTTGTATCGGTACTATTAACCGGTGTTTGCTCAGTAATACAGATTACAGGTATCCATGACAAAATACTGGAAATACACTTAAAATCATGGATATTACAGTTGTGAGCCAACATTGCAATCAGAACCGCAAACCGACCGATACTTCATGAGTTTCTTTTTGCAACAAGTTTATGTACACACTTTTTGGTCCAACACATAACATGTGTGAACACAACTCTTGGAGCATGGACCATGATGGGGCAGCCATGAATCATAGCACAAGTGGGCATGGTGTGATGTGCATTAATAGTGCAATAAATGCAATAAAGTGTTGATGTGAGTTAAAACATCTAGTTTCTTTCCAAACCCTGAAGACAGACGAGGTTATTTTAAACCAAGCAAACTGCACCAAAGTGATACTGGGGACAACACATGACCACACACCAAATACGAGCCAGAGTGCTTGGATTTGGGCCGAGCACGACACCTATGTGGTCGGCCAAACAGTGCCCAGTGAGCCCCAGTTTTTTACAGTGCATCCCTTGCTGCCACGTGGTCTTAGTTTTATTGTTTGTTTATTTTGCTTTGGTACTTATAAAAGCAGACCAGTGGGCAAGTGATGGGGGGGTCCAAGTTTTGTTAAACATTTCATACATTGTGTAACTCTTTTTGTTTCTTTAGTTCTTGTAAATAGCTTCCCCTTGAGTTCTTAACCTTCTCTTGATCTTGCAACCTCTTCATTGAGCTTGCAAGTTTAAGGGTTGGTTATTGATTTCAAGGGTTGTATCATTCTTCAAGTTGAATAAAGCTCTCTTTTGTGCTATCATTTTGCCATGGGTTTTTAGCTCTTTTTTGATCTTGCAAGCTCTTAAATGAGCTTGCAAGTTTAAGTTTGGGTTATTAAACCCATGGTTTGTAACTTGTTCCATGGTTCCTAGTTCTTTCTTGCTCTTTTATTACTTGCATTTTCTTTCTTGCAACTTTAATACCATGCTTTACTTGCTTTCTCTTTAATTCCATGTCATTTATTTACTTTCTTTTGTTGCTGTTTTCCTTTCTTTTCTCTTTTCTTTTGCTCTTTTTGTTTGTTGTTGTGAATGGTTTGTGAATATGTGTTGTTAGTAAAAGAATACGATATTGTAAGTTAAGGATTTCTTTTCCCATTCCTTTTCCCGTTATTTTCCATTGAACTCCGTCCAAACCTTACACAAGAGCTCCGTTAGGCACCCTACCCTACCATGGTATCGGTGATTCCTAACCGCGACCGGTTGCGTTCGGTTTCGCCGGAGGCGAAAGTAAGAGACAAGAACGGAAGGACAAGGGTCAATAAGCCAGATTCCATGAATACCATGGTTAAATACCCTAATCCATGTTGTTGCCGATTGCTCTAGCTTCAATTGGTCAAGACTCGGCTCAAAGGTTTGAGTACGAATTCACTAACTTACACTATCCTATCGATTCCTAACAACTTTATACTTTTCATATATACACTTATAGTAGATACGAACATTCCGCCCACGCAGATTAACTCGTCAAAACAAGAACATAAAACGCTCCGTCTCCATGTGGATCGACCCATGCTCATCGCGGCTAGCTGCAAAGCGACATCGTCTTGATCGCGGTTAAACTTTAGAACTCTTAAAATTCAACACGCCAAAAGCGTGCGATCAAATGGCGCCATTGCCGGGGAGACGATAACGTTTTTATTTTTGTTATTTCGGGTTAATCATTGTACATCTCATTTATACAACTAACCCTATTTTCAAAACAAACTAAAAAATTTCAAAATTTCAAAAACCAAAACAAAGAATAACATTCTTAACCACTTTTGTTCTCTGGATTTCGTACCTGCTAGCACTCTGGATCTAAACTAAAAAATCAAACAATACTAGTGAGACTCTAGTGGAACACAGTGAACACAGAAGAAGTTTGGAGCCCATCTGCCACAACTTGGCTGGCGACACACCCACCAAGTCCGAGCTCGCCAGCCTCTTCTGCTCCTTCTGCCTCCAATTTTTCCTCTGTGCTCAAGTGTTCTGGTTTTGTCCTATTTGTATTGTTTGTTTTTTATAATTTTTAGTGTGCCGGTATTTAGGCATTCGCATTGCTTTTCCGCACTAATATCCGTTTTTCCGACATTTATAGATTTTTGCGGATTTGCGAACTGCGACTGTGGGGAGCAATCTGTACATTCCAAGCTAAGGTGATTACGAAGTATAGTGCCAAAGATCCGGGTAGTTTGACCCGCGCAAGCGAACTTTCCAAGCTATTCGGATTTACCTTCAACGGGGGTTTCTAAACCCGAAAATTTATCGGTACGTACTTTGTTAACACCTTCTTTCTCAAATCCGACGCATCCAATATAACATTTTTGCAGGATTCTTTGCAAGTTCGCGAGCAAACGCTAAAAATGACTAATCCGTATTTGTTGCAGTGCTATTCTTAACATAAAAAAGATTGTTGAAATTTTGAATAATTTTTTACTGAATTGCACATTGCATAAATTAATACGGACTTAGAGGCAAGCGAATCCCACAACATGCGGTAAAGGATTTCATCCACTTTTTCGTGGTCCACAAATCACGAATTGAGCATAACGTCAACCTGCACTAATTTTAAAAGAAATTAGACTTTAAGCCTTAAGGACTTCGCGCTCATTAGGAGAGGTTAACTGTGTTTAGAACACCGCTTAACGGCATATCGTTCCCGGGGTGTCTAGGAAAGTGTTCACGGCGAAACCGCCAAAAGAGAAAGGGTTATTTAATTAAGGACCTTCGCGAAAGCGTCGGGAAATGTAACACCCGAGCCCAATGCTACTATTTTCAGTGACAGTGTGAGCATAATGTGGTACTCATTTCTTTTAGCTTGCTTGTTTGTTGCTTACTGTAAATTTTTACCCGGCAAAGTCATTTCTGCATATAACAATTTTTGGCATCTAAAATAAAATTAAAAATAACCATCTTGGCCTACTCGACACCCCTAACCTTGTGGTAGCGTCCGTGTATTGTGTTCTCGTCCCGTTCAGCGAAACTGGCGAGTTTGGACGGCTACGCGCGCGTACATGTGTCCGTTTTGGGGGTATGCATTTTAATCATAAGACACTTCATTTTAAAATTTGGATCCCGCTTAAAATCCTATTATTTCAATTTTGAATTTTTGGACCCGACCCGAGCGCGATTTGGAAATGTTTTATTTTAGCGCCAAAACCCAAATTTTAATATTTCTGAAACCATCATATATTTTTTTAAACAATATGAATTCTACTGTTCCCTTAAATATTTACACAAATCTTTTCTAACTGAAACGTTTTCCCTCAACCAATCATTTCACCCAATTTTCCCGTGGGCCCCTCCTCATATTCTCTCTCTCTCTCTCTCTCTCTCTCTTTACCGTCTCACTCTCTTTCTTTATCTCTCTCTCTCTAACTTTATTTCTCTCTCCTTTTAAACTTTCCCTCCTCCTTTATTTTCGCACAAAACACAGAAGAACCCATCCAGCCCTAGCCGCCTCTATCCTCGCCGCCGCAGCTCCAACGCCGGCGACGCCATCACCATCACCCTCGCCTCCTCATCCTCATCTCACCAAGCCCTCTTCCACCTTTCCCCGCGTCCCCGGACACCTGCGCACCCCGCCGCGGCCGCCTACAGTTCCCTGCACCCGTTCTTGCGTCTCGCCGCCGACGATCACCTCGTCGTCGCCTCCGCCATTGCCCTCTTCTTTCCCTCACAATCCTCCACCCCTCTCCCGGTGCACCCCGACCAGACCCGTGACCACCTGCAACCCCTGCACACCGTCGGACCGCCGTCTGTCGCCGCCGGCAATCTCGATCTGCCTCCCCGGCCTTCGTACGACCCACTGTAAGCCTTCTACTTCTTTTTCTCCTTACTTTCTTCTCTGGTTCCTTGTATTCTTGATTGCACATCTTGATTGTTGACTGTTCACATTTTCGCCGGAATCCGACGATGCCGACGACGTGACCCGAAATTCCAGCGAGGTACCCCGACCCGTGTGGTTCCATTGTTCGTTGTTTGGGTTCCCATGAACCGTGCGCCCGTCGCGAGTTTCCCCGCCGACGTTTATCGTTCCGTTTTTCCCGGTTCGTGACCCGTCGAGGCAAGTACCCCTTGCTACATGCTATACAATATTTACATATATATTATTAAACCCTAAACCTGTAAATTTAACTTGGTACGATCATTTCTCGTTTTCGTGTACAATATTGCATTATATCATTTTACCGTTAAACTTGGAACCTACAGTTGCAAATTGAACCTAATAACCATATTTACCTGTTTAATCACATTTTTGATGTTAACATAGCTTATGGCGTTTGTCTTTATAGTTTTGTTCCATTCGGAAACTCGTGTGCATTTTAACCTGTAATAGCTGTACTGAACCGTTATACAAAGCATTGCACCTCTAAGGGTTCTCAAACTTGTTAACATGACTAAACGACTATACTTGTCTTACTGCACTCTTGTAATCATCTCTGTGACAAATTTGATAACTGTATTGCTAATTGAATGAAACTGTATATTACCTAATTCATTGCTTATCTCATGATTGTTGATACCCATGTTTGATTATATAACTGTATGTGAGCACACCCACGATATTGTTTACATCTTGACCTGACTTGCCACATATATATATTGATATACCTGACATGGTACCGTATACTGTTGACTTGACCTGATGTACCATGACCTGACCCGTTATCTGATCTTGTGTCTAATGCCAACAAACCTGACATATAGTCCTCATGGACCGTTCCTGTTGTCTATCCAGACAAACCTGCTTTTACCTGATCCTGTGTTGGCATTAGTTCTTGATTACTGAATACCTGACTTGACATACATAACTTGGGTGTGTGGGGAAATCAAAGGTGAAAGCTGACTTGTAACTCAACAGTTCATTACCTGTTCTGATCAGTCTTACGGGCTAGGCCAGCCCCGGAGTGATGCTGCTGACATCACTCGCCTGTACCTGCTACCTGTTACTTCCTAGCGGCACGTCACGGTTTCAGCCCGAGAGTCTTAAACCGTGGTCCCGGGCATGCACGGGATACTATTGAGTTACATCGACGATTCATCAATTGATTTCAAAGACTCTAGAATAGAAAACCTGATAGAACAGTTTAGTTTACCCACTGCACACTACCCTGCACTGCTTGATTCATATTATTGTTACTCTCGTTTTATTCATGTTTATATTGCATTGCCTGCCACACTGTTCATATTATATTACTTGATGACATGACGCGCTGACGTCTGGGTTTTGCATGCCCCAGATTCCGTACCGCTGTTGCAGTCCGAGCAGGAGTACTTCAGCCAGCAGGCTGAGCTGTGAGGTGTCAGTAGTAGTTAGTTTTATTTCCTGCATTTATTTCCTGATGTGAGCCCGCATTATGGGACATACATTCCAGTTATTTTGTATTGGATCTTTTTCTTCCGCATTTATTTATTATTGACTCATGTTATTTTGGATTATGGACATGTTTTAGATAGTTTTATTTTGTTCTTGATATCCCTACAGCCGTAATGTGACTGTGGATGGATACTTCCTACCCACAGGTAGTATGGTTGGCTATGTCACATGCCCATTTTAGCGTACTCTGGGAAGCGGGGCGTGACATGGTTCTTTTGGTATCAGAGCCATAGGTTAGTTGGGTTGATTCTTTTGTAGTTGGGTATTGTACCTAATATACGAATCAGAATGCCCGTGTTTAGGAAACATGTCCTGCCACTTTGCCGTTTACCATTCTTGAATCACATTCTTCCTGATCATATGTGTTACGATGTGCAAACTACCTTTGCATATCGACTCGAAAAACCTGATTCCTTGTTATCTCTAGGACTTAGGCGACTTGGGTGGAGTTAAGTAATTGTGGTTATGATACCGCGGCATAGTTACAATGCGGTACTCTATTTAAGTATCTTGGAGTTCTAGCCTTTCGAAAGCACTTTTTTTCTATGCAAGGAAGAGAACTGTCAGGCCGCTGTAGGAACGATACGAAGATCTATATATTGAATCTATCATCATGATAATGTTGGGTGTTTTGATTTCAGAAATATGGCAGATAAGAATTTCAAGACGTACCAGAGGCGTGTGGACGAAGCCGCCATGCTTGGAGTGATAAGGGGAATGCTGGAGAATCAAAAGAGGCAGACTGAGCTGATCCAGCAGCAAGCAGACTCGTTTCAGGAAGGTTTGCAGATCGTTCAGCAGTCTGTAAACAACATTGGAGCTAAACCAGTTGACCGAGTAGGGACCGTGGCAGATTTCAGGCGTTTGGGTCCGTCTACATTTACTGGTTTGGAGGAGCCGTTGCCAGCCGAGCAGTGGCTAGTTGACACGGAGAATTTGCTGATTGCGGCACAGATTCCAGATGACAAAAGAGTTGATGTGGTACGCATTCAGCTAGTGGACTACGCCCGAGAATGGTGGCTTGTTGAGGAGACCCGCTTTCCCAAGCCGATCAAGTGGGCGGATTTTTCTAAGAGTTTCCTGGAGAAGTTCTTCCCGCGGACTGCACGGGAGGAAATGGAAGAGAAGTATATTGGGCTAAGGCAGAATGGAGCACCCGTGGATGTGCATGCAGCAGAATGGACGAGACTCAGCAGATTCGCTGGACCTTTAGTTGCCAACGATGCAGACATGGCACGGAGGTTCATGCGTAGCTTGGATGTGGACATCCAGAGGCAGATTGTCTCCCTGGGTTTGACCACTTTCTCACAGGTTCTTACGGCAGCTCGGGAACAACAATGTTTATCTGGGATGAAAGGGAGTTTGCAGCAGACAGCAGTTGCGGCAAGGAAGCCCGCATTTGTACCTAACCGAGCTCATGGTCGCAGAGGTATTCCAGTGGTCCGTCGAGGTGTAGCACCCATGAAGAAGCCTGTGATCGTTGATCGAAGAAGGGGTGCGATTTGTGACTACTGCCGTTTACCTGGGCACGTGCAGAAGGAGTGTCGAAGGAGGCTGGGACTTTGTTTGGTTTGTGGAGTGGCTGATTACGCCGTTGGTGCTTGTCCGTCGAAGCTTCGTACGAGGGATGATATTCAGAAGCCTCCGCAGAAACCGTTTCAAGGACAGAAACAGCTGACTCAAGGACCTAATCAGGCTCGAGCTTTTACCTTGACAGCAGAAGAAGCTAAGGCGTCAGGAGAAGTTGTTTCAGGTGTAAGTCCGTGTTGCCCACCCCGGTACTTACGGGGAGGCGGAAAACATAATAAAAATTGGATTTTTATGGACTTAGGCAACATGGACCAAGCTTGTGAGGATCTTTGCTAAACATAAACTTTCTAGACCTAACTACAAAGTAGCTAAGTGATGGAAAGGTTATACCTTTGGTCTTTAGTCCTTCTCTCCTTGCTCCTAGGAATGGTAGAAAGAGGTCACCTTGCTTGTCTTCTCCCGTCAAAGAAGGATCCACTTGAAAGCCACCACCTTTAGCTTCAACTCCAAGCTAGGAGTAACTAGAGTGCAAGAAATGCTAAGACTTGAACCCTAGAAGAGAGTAGAGAGAATCAAGTGAAGGTTTTTCTCAAGCTTTTTGTTTCTCAACACATGAGAGGGAGAGAGCTTGAGGGAGAGGATGAACAAGAGAGAGAAATGATAAGAGAGAATGAGAAAATAATAGAGCCATTCTCACTAATATGTGTGAATTAATTTAATTGAATAATTAGCTAGATAATTATCATGGTAAATCATGACATGACCATTATCATTTCAATTTGCAAAGATCAAAAAGCATCTTCCAAAAGAAATGATGATGGTCAAAGTGTCAACCTAGGTCAACAAGTCAAAGAAGTCAAATGGTCAACAACCACAACCATGGATAATTATTAAACTAATTACTAATTCACAATAACACACACATAAATATTAGGGTTAATAAAATGACAATAACCATTAACCCTAATCAAGGTCCTCTCCCTCAATCTCAAGCAACTGTGCATACGCACCCGCATTCGTGATCCGAGGAACACGAACACAATGAGAAAAATCAATCTCAAATCATATACTAGGATCCGGCTTAAACCAAAGCCCGCTAGTATAAACTGTCCGGACAGCAAACGTGCACAAGTGCGCGAATGTGAACGAACCCTGTCGCAAAACCATGCGACCTCTACTCATTTAGCCTAAAGGCGAATAGCTCTCTGTGTGGGAATATAAAGACTCGACACTACGCTGGCAGTGGGTTTAACCACAGACCGCAAGCGGCACTAGCTGTACGTAACGGTCCCCAGGTAGATGTCGATAAGAAGACTGACGAGGTGAACCCCATCTGCACTCCTACTGAGCCTGTATGTGACAGTCTCCGTACAGTCCGGTCTGTTCGTCTGATACATCGCATGGCGGGCCTGGGGGGGCGGTGAACGTCAGTCCCCTAATAGCGGTACAAGTCGTGTCGGAGTGTAGCCCAGAACACCCTGAGATAACACTGGAAACCTACCAGTATATCTCGCTTGCCCTGGCCAGGGACTACTCGTGTAATGGCTCTCCTGGACACAGCGCGATGTCAACCCCCAATACCGGGAGAGACGAATCCTGTCTAACCGTCACTGCCTCCAAGTGCTTCGGGACTGCACCCAAAAACTACCTGTTTGCACGACTCCTTCAAGCCGTGGTAGGGTAGTAATCAAAGTGCAGTGGGAACACACTCGAGGCGAAGTGACAGTGTCAAGTCAGCGGACTAAGCTGTACTCATGTCACCTGGGAACTGATAACTGACGATAGGTATATTACCAACCAACAGTTCCCGACGAGTCCTGTCCAGTGTACTCGTAACCTAACGAGCACCCGCATACTATCCCAAGTACGACGTACTAACGGCTGTGGGACAGACCGTCTCCCACACTGGGATGAGTAGCGCATACGCTAGTCTACTCCGGAGTATCGATGCCCTGTCTCGATAGTCCAACGACCAGGGACCTGTATAAGGATGTGCTTATAGATTACCCAGCTCCCACGAGTGCGAGCGCCATCACAACGCTGGTAATCAAGCAAAGATCCTAAGGGCTCTACTAATATGTATACCAGCAATATGCTAAAAGAAACACATGCACATATTAAAGCAGAGACAAACCAAGTAGCATACTACCATTTCGAGCAAGATTGTATATACAACTGTGAATATCCCAAGCTTCCATTAAGTAATATACAAACTAGTATGATACAGTAATGGCCTCTAGGGCATATACACTAACAATCTCCCACTTGCACTAAGGCCATGTACTGGCGTATCGAAGACCTATCATCTCGATCAGCCGCTCGAACTGAGTCTGGGGTAGGGCCTTCGTGAGTGGATCTGCAGTGTTATCCTCTGATGCAACTCTCCGGACCTTGATTTCCTGGCGATCCACGATCTCCCTGATCAGGTGATACCGCCTTAAGATGTGTCTGGATTTCTGATGGGACCTGGGTTCCTTCGCTAAAGCTATAGCCCCGTTGTTGTCGCAATACAGAGGTATTGGGTCAACAATGGACGGAACCACCTGAAGTTCTTTCAAGAACTTCCTCATCCAGACAGCTTCTTTTGCGGCATCAGATGCAGCGATGTATTCCACTTCCATAGTCGAGTCAGCAACGGTTTCCTGTTTGGAGCTCTTCCAACACACCGCCCCTCCATTGAGGGTAAAGACAAAACCCGACATGGACTTGGAATCATCCTTGTCACTCTGGAAGCTGGAGTCAGCAAAGGCCTCAATCTGCAGGTCTTTTCCGCCATACACCAAGAACATCTCCTTAGTCCTTCTCAGGTACTTGAGAATGTTCTTTACTGCTATCCAATGTTTCTCCCCAGGGTTTGACTGATACCTGCTTACCACACTGAGTGCATAAGCCACATCCGGTCTGGTACACAACATCGCATACATTATAGAGCCTACCGCAGAAGCGTAGGGTATAATAGACATGCGATCCCTCTCCAAATCAGTCTTGGGAGACATCTCTTTGGAGAGGGTGATCCCGTGACAAGCCGGTAGATTACCGCGCTTGGAATCTTCCATACTGAATCTCTTCAGTATGGTGTCGATGTACCTGGACTGCGAGAGTCCTAATATCCTCTTGGATCTGTCACGGTAGATCCGGATACCCAGAATGTAGGAGGCATCACCCAGGTCTTTCATGGAGAACCTGTGTGACAAGAACCCCTTGACAGATTGTAGCATAGGAATGTCATTTCCTATTAAGAGAATGTCATCCACGTATAAAACGAGGAATACTACAGTTCTCGCTACAAATCTACAATAGATGCATGGTTCATCTGGATTTTTGATAAAGCCAAATTCTTTGACCGTCTCATCAAAATAGATGTTCCAACTCCGCGATGCCTGCTTGAGTCCATAAATGGACTTAAGCAACTTGCACACCTTTCCGCTGCTCCCACCCTGAATGAAACCCTCTGGCTGGTCCATATAGACACACTCCTCTAAATGACCATTTAGAAAAGCTGTCTTTACGTCCATCTGCCAAATCTCATAATCGTGGAAAGCAGCGATGGCAAGAAGGATCCGAATGGACTTCAGCATAGCTACTGGAGAAAAGGTTTCGTCATAGTCCAAACCAGGTCGCTGACGAAAACCCTTTGCTACCAGTCTAGCTTTATAGGTCTCAACCTGTCCATCTACACCAATCTTCCTTTTGAAGATCCACTTGCATCCTACGGGTTTTACCCCGTCTGGAGCAATGTCCAACGTCCATACTTTGTTGGTGTACATGGACTCCATCTCGGTCCGCATTGCATCCAGCCATTTTACCGAGTCGACGCTCTGAATGGCTTGCTGGAAGCTAGTAGGCTCATCACAATCTATGATGCAGTCCTCTATATCCCCGTCAATGAGAAAACCGTAGTACCTCTCGGGCGGATGAGACTGCCTACTACTCCTGCGGAGCGGCGTAGGAATGTCCTGTTCTTTTGAACCTTCTGGTTCCACTAAACTTTCAGTAATAGTTTGTGGTTCTGGAATTTCTTCCAGTTCTATCGCGCTCCCACTTAATTCTTTTTCTATGAACTGATGTTCTAGAAAGTGGGCATGGCGAGAAACAAGGACTTTTTGTTCCTCTTCGCAATAGAAGTAATATCCCTTGGAGTTCTTTGGATATCCCACAAACTTGCACTGTAATGAGCGTGCCTCGAGCTTGTCCGCATGCTGCTTTTTTACAAAAGCTGGACATCCCCATGTCTTAATGTGATTAAGATAGGGTTTCTTCCCACTCCATAACTCATATGGTGTGGTAGGCACAGTCTTAGTGGGAACACGGTTCAAAAGATATGCAGCTGTTTCTAGCGCATACCCCCAGAACGATCGCGGTAACTCAGCGTTACTCATCATGGACCGTACCATATCCAATAGGGTTCGGTTCCGTCTCTCCGATACACCGTTATGTTGCGGAGTGTATGGAGGAGTAAGCTGAGAGAGAATTCCATTCTCTTTTAAATAGTTCAGGAATTCGGCACTTAAGTATTCTCCTCCTCGATCCGATCTTAGGATCTTGATACTTTTGCCTGTTTGTTTTTCTACTTCATTCTTATATTCCTGGAATTTTTCAAAAGCCTCGGATTTATGTTTCATTAAGAAGACATAACCGTACCTTGAAAAATCATCCGTAAAGGTAATGAAGTAAGAATAACCGCTTCGCGCATGTGTAGACATTGGACCGCACACGTCGCTGTGTACGAGTCCCAAGAGCTCGCTCGCTCTTTCTCCGTGTCCAGAAAACGGAGCCTTTGTCATCTTTCCTTTGAGACAGGATTGACAAGTTGCATACGATTGATATTCGAACGAATCAAATATCCTTCAGTATGTAACTTAGTCAATCTTCTCTCGTTGATGTGACCCAGTCTACAATGCCATAAGAAAGTTTTATTAATTTCTGGAGACTTTCTTTTGTGTGTATTCTGGATATTGAAAATCTGTGGTTGGTTTAAAACGTATATACCGTTGTTCAATGTACCTGACCCAATCAACACTTGATTAAGGTGAATGTTCACTACATTACTTACAAATGCAAATTCATAACCTTCTTTAGATAATAAAGATACAGAAATGATATTACAGGTTGCATTTGGTACATAATAACGACTACGCAAAACCAAAAAGTGTCCATCTGATAATCCCAGGTGATAGTCCCCCACGGCCTCAGCATCCATGCTAGCACCGTTCGCAACTCTGAGGGTCATGTCACCTGCCTTCAAAACTCTACGCTTTCTCAACGCCTGCAAAGAATTACAGATATGAGATCCTGATCCGGTATCCAATACCCAGGAAGTAGAGTTTATTGATAGACAGTTTTCAATAACATACACACCTGAAGCTGAAGCTGCAACTCGCTTCAAATCCTGTGTTCTGGCTTTCCAAGCCTTGCAATCTTGTTTCCAGTGACCACTTTTGTGACAATAGAAGCATTCTTCCTTCCCCACCAGCTTCCCCGCTACCTTTGTTGCTTTACCCTTTCCCTTCGTATCCACTTTACCGACACCGCCTCTTGGTTTGGCGGGGGCTTTCTTCTTCTTGCCCTTGGCTTTCACCCTGGACCTAGAAGAGGAAGATCCTCCTACAAACAAAGTGGATGTCTCCCTACCCTTCTGTAGGGTGCCCTCAGCAGTCCTCAACATGTTCAGAAGTTCGGCAAGTTCAACCTCCTTTCCTTGCATGTTGAAGTTAAGAATGAACTGGGCGTAAGTGGAAGGAAGGGACTGGAGAATCAAATCGGTATAGAGTTCATTCTCCAACGTGGTCCCAAGGTCCGCGAGCTCCTCTATGTAGCCGATCATCTTAAGCACGTGGTCCGCTACCGATGATCCGACGGCCAACCTTGCCGAAAAGAGCTTCTTCAACACTTCGTATCTAGCGATACGAGACTGCTCTCCATACAGTTCTTTTGTATGGAGAAATATGGACTCTAGGTCCATATTCTCGTGCCTCCTCTGATGTTCGTTGTCCATCGAGGCTAGTACGAGGCATCTGGCCCTCGTGCAATCTATCTCCCATGTCTTACGGATTTCAACATCCACGACGCTGGAGGTGGGACCTGGGACAGGGGGAGCTTTGGTGGTAAGTATATACCCCAACTTGTCATAAGTGATAGCCATCTTGACATTCCTGAGCCAATCTTTGTAGTTTGGCCCTGTCAATATGTTTTTATCTAATAGTAACTTAAGTCCGGTCATCTTGAATGGTCGCTGCAATTAGGAGAGAGAAAAGAAACACTTTAGCATGATGCTCTTGCAAGTTTAGAGTGGTTTTTAGTTTGTCTAAAATGGATGGCTCCCACTGTCTCTCGAATCCCTTCTCAAACCGTAAAGAAAAGGATTAGCCGGGATCATTCTCACCGTACAATACTTGCTTAACCGTTCAGCCAGGCCAGTGTTGGTACTTCGAGGGAGGTTTTCCAACGCTTTCGCGAAGTTCCTTAATTAAGTAACCTCTTTTCCCTGTGGGCGTAGCCCCGCTAACACCTTTCTAGGCACCTACTAGGTTTATAGCATTGATCGTTAAGTGAGAGTTTTCCCGAGGAGTAGCATATACTCACAGTAGGATCGGGATCCAAATATCATCGCGTGATAAAGCCGAAGGAATCCTACCAGAATTATCACACTCCAAATGGTATGCAACGCTAGCAAGTTTCAGTACTTATGAAACTCCCGATGTGGATTTTTGCCCCATGCTCTTATGACCTTGACTTTGGCCAAAATATCATAAGTCACATGTCAAGTTCTACCCATCATTCACCTGGTTAATTTGGACCCACCCGTACCTACCCTTGACTTTGGCCAAAATGGCAGCACGACTGTCCCAAATCAACGCATCTATCTATGCTGCACATGAATACCCAAACGCTACCAATCACTATGCCTTGACTTTGGCCAAAACACATAGCTTGAATACTTTTGACCATTCATGTGGAATGACGGAGGGCTACGAATGGTTTTGGCGAAACCGTGAACGTAGTGAACTTGATATAATCGATGGAACGAGATAGCTTTTAAAAGGAGTGGTTCAAGCTCCGCGTTTAAAAGTTTAGTTTTGAAAAGAACCGAGTGGTTTTCAAAGTGTTCCAATCGACTTTTACTTGGTTTATTTCTTGCATTAGTTCTTTTAATGCGTCCCATCATTTAATCCTACCATTGCAGAAAACAACCAAAATATGACGTACGCTTATGCCATTCGCATTCGCCACGGGGCCCCGTCATCACCCGTTAGGTTACTTAACTAACGACAGAGCGGGGGCTGGGCTAGCGCGGCTGTAAAACATAAGCAACGCCTAAATAGTTATTATATATAAATATATAGCAATGATAGACATTACAGATCACAGATGAATACATTGGATATACTAGGAATCCGCAATGCGTTCGAGCCTGCAACGCAAAGCGGATTACACGGTCGCGGTGAATAGCCAACACCCCACCCAAGACCCCTACGGGTGCGGCAAACTACCCGCCAAGCACCCGAAGCGAAGCAACCTTCCTCACCACCGTGAGTAGGCCACTCGGCACTTCGAGATACCCGGTAGTTTGTGCACCCCCTCCATGGGTCTATCCTAGGAGCAAAAACAGTAAAAAGAATTATACAATGACGGCTACAACCCCGACCCGGTTGTGCGGCCATACAAACAATATTATTACATCAATTTACATGTTACAAATGAATGAAAGAAAAATAACGCTCATCTCACATCCAACCCGGCTATTCACCCGCGACGATCCAATCCATTCATATCCACAAACCAACAATCACAGATCACAGAGATGTATAACCCCGACTAATCGACTTATAGCGATTAGCCGACGTTCAATACATACAAGCATCACAGATATAACCGATATAGTTAAAGTGTAGTGAAGTTCCGAAAAAAAAATACGGAATTATAGGACCCCAAAAGGAAATTTCTTTTCTGGAATATCTGGGTACATATAATATATTTCAAAAATCCCAAAACCAACACAGAAACATACTGCACCAAAAACGATGCAGAGAGGGGACAAGACGGCCGCGCTTCCGCGGCAAGAGCTTCCTTATGCCGCGGAAGCGCGGTCCTCTAGACTCCTCTCTGGTTCGTCTTTAGTGGTGTTTCACACAAAACCCTGAGATAATTTTTGGAGTATAAAGTTTTTCATTTTGACCAGAAAAAATTTTAACAGAAACTTGGATTTTGAAAAAGTTTGGTTTTTGGGTTTTTGGGTTTCGAAACTTCGTTACACTTAACTACTTAGCTAGTTTAGGTTTAGTTAGGCTCTGATACCACTGTAAGTCCGTGTTGCCCACCCCGGTACTTACGGGGAGGCGGAAAACATAATAAAAATTGGATTTTTATGGACTTAGGCAACATGGACCAAGCTTGTGAGGATCTTTGCTAAACATAAACTTGTTAGACCTAACTACAAAGTAGCTAAGTGATGGAAAGATTATACCTTTGGTCTTTAGTCCTTCTCTCCTTGCTCCTAGGAATGGTAGAAAGAGGTCACCTTGCTTGGCTTCTCCCGTCAAAGAAGGATCCACTTGAAAGCCACCACCTTTAGCTTCAACTCCAAGCTAGGAGTAACTAGAGTGCAAGAAATGCTAAGACTTGAACCCTAGAAGAGAGTAGAGAGGATCAAGTGAAGGTTTTTCTCAAGCTTTTTGTTTCTCAACACATGAGAGGGAGAGAGCTTGAGGGAGAGGATGAACAAGAGAGAGAAATGATATGAGAGAATGAGAAAATAATAGAGCCATTCTCACTAATATGTGTGAATTAATTTAATTGAATAACTAGCTAGATAATTATCATGGTAAATCATGACATGACCATTATCATTTCAATTTGCAAAGATCAAAAAGCATCTTCCAAAAGAAATGATGATGGTCAAAGTGTCAACCTAGGTCAACAAGTCAAAGAAGTCAAATGGTCAACAACCACAACCATGGATAATTATTAAACTAATTACTAATTAACAATAACACACACATAAATATTAGGGTTAATAAAATGACAATAACCATTAACCCTAATCAAGGTCCTCTCCCTCAATCTCAAGCAACTGTGCATACGCACCCGCATTCGTGATCCGAGGAACACGAACACAATGAGAAAAACCAATCTCAAATCATATACTAGGATCCGGCTTAAACCAAAGCCCGCTAGTATAAACTGTCCGGACAGCAAACGTGCACAAGTGCGCGAATGTGAACGAACCCTGTCGCAAAACCATGCGACCTCTACTCATTTAGCCTAAAGGCGAATAGCTCTCTGTGTGGGACTCTAAAGACTCGACACTACGCTGGCAGTGGGTTTAACCACAGACCGCAAGCGGCACTAGCTGTACGTAACGGTCCCCAGGTAGATGTCGATAAGAAGACTGACGAGGTGAACCCCATCTGCACTCCTACTGAGCCTGTATGTGACAGTCTCCATACAGTCCGGTCTGTTCGTCTGATACATCGCATGGCGGGCCTAGGGGGGCGGTGAACGTCAGTCCCCTAATAGCGGTACAAGTCATGTCGGAGTGTAGCCCAGAACACCCTGAGATAACACTGGAAACCTACCAGTATATCTCGCTTGCCCTGGCCAGGGACTACTCGTGTAATGGCTCTCCTGGACACAGCGCGATGTCAACCCCCAATACCGGGAGAGACGAATCCTGTCTAACCGTCACTGCCTCCAAGTGCTTCAGGACTGCACCCAAAAACTACCTGTTTGCACGACTCCTTCAAGCCGTGGTAGGGTAGTAATCAAAGTGCAGTGGGAACACACTCGAGGCGAAGTGACAGTGTCAAGTCAGCGGACTAAGCTGTACTCATGTCACCTGGGAACTGATAACTGACGATAGGTATATTACCAACCAACAGTTCCCGACGAGTCCTGTCCAGTGTACTCGTAACCTAACGAGCACCCGCATACTATCCCAAGTACGACGTACTAACGGCTGTGGGACAGACCGTCTCCCACACTGGGATGAGAAGCGCATACGCTAGTCTACTCCGGAGTATCGATGCCCTGTCTCGATAGTCCAACGACCAGGGACCTGTATAAGGATGTGCTTATAGATTACCCAGCTCCCACGAGTGCGAGCGCCATCACAACGCTGGTAATCAAGCAAAGATCCTAAGGGCTCTACTAATATGTATACCAGCAATATGCTAAAAGAAACACATGCACATATTAAAGCAGAGACAAACCAAGTAGCATACTACCATTTCGAGCAAGATTGTATATACAACTGTGAATATCCCAAGCTTCCATTAAGTAATATACAAACTAGTATGATACAGTAATGGCCTCTAGGGCATATACACTAACATCAGGTACCTTACTCGTTCATGGTTTTCCCGCATTGGCGTTATTTGATTCTGGTGTATCCCATTGTTTTATGTCATCCAAGTTTATAACTATACACTCGATTGCCTGCACGACCCTGTCTAGTTTCTGGGACATACACACTGGAAATGGGAAAATCATATCTAGTAGGGAATGTAAAGATTGTACAGTTGTTGTGTGCGGACGGGAGCTTTTTGCAGATTTCTTGGTGATTGATACGGGCAGCTACGAAGTTGCATTGGTAATGGATTTTCTTGGCACTTTCCACGCTCACATTGACTGTAGGGCAAAGAAAGTAATTTTCCAGATTCCCGGACATCCTGAGTTTACCTTCACTGGAGGAAGCATTTCTGTCGGGCCAGTCGAGTTTAGGGCTAGGCCGACAAACAATACTCTTGCAGCAATGGAAGTTGATAAGGGTGAAGAGCCGGCGGTTGTTCGCGATTTTAGGGACGTGTTTGAAGATATATCGGGTTTACCGCCGAAGCGAGACATGGAGTTCGCAATTGATCTTATTCCTAGTGCAGCGCCAGTATCCAAAGCGTATTATCCAATGGCACCAGTAGAGTTGGAAGAAGTCAAGAAACATGTTGCTGAATTGCTTGAAAAGGGTTGGATTCGAAGAAGTAACTCGCCTTGGGGAGCTTCAGTTCTTCTAGTAAAGAAGAAGGATGGCACGAGAAGGATGTGCATCGACTATCGAGAATTAAACCGGGTCACTATTAAGAACAAGTACCCTATCCCTCGCATTGGAGAAGCTTTTTGCGAAGATGAGTAAGTGCGAGTTTTGGCTGAAGGAGGTAAAGTTTTTGGGGCATGTTGTGTCTGGCGATGGAATTGCCGTCGATCCAGAAAAGATTGCAGCAGTTCGAGATTGGCCGATTCCAAAGAATGTTGCGGAGATAAGAAGCTTTCTTGGATTGGCCGGATATTACAGGAGATTTGTGGAGAACTTTGCTCGTCTGGCGGAGCCGTTGACCAAGCTTACGCGCAAGGAAGTACCTTTTTTTTGGATGGACAACTGTGCGTTAGCTTTTGAGACGTTGAAGCAGAAATTGATAACCGCCCCTATTCTGACCGTGCCAGACAATTCCGGAGGATTGGTGATTCACAGCGACGCATCTGGAAAAGGATTGGGATGTGTTTTGATGCAGCATGGGATGGTTGTAGCTACGCATCGAGACAGTTGAAGACCCATGAGAAGAATTACCCAACTCATGACTTGAAACTTGCGGCTGTGATTTTCGCTTTAAAGATTTGGAGACACTACCTTTTGGGCGAAAGAGTCGAAGTTTTACTGATCATAAAAGCTTGAAGTATGTGTTCACACAGAAG